>CABFNO020001476.1:600000-1091809 GCA_902006505.2 Clonostachys byssicola
TGCAGGATATCACTTAAGATACCCACCAGAAACCGTAATCGATCGAGTGATATCTTCATATAGTTCGTCACTCCGAATGTTGATTATGGAATCCGACTCTCCGCCAACCGCCGCGCCGGTTACGAAGGCAGCTCTTCTCGTAACTATGGAGAATACCCCTGGATACAGTAGACTTCCCTTTGCGCTTCAAGAAACTCAGGAAGTCCAAAAAATATTGATGGCAATGAACATCACCATGCTTGAGCCAAAACCCTTCCGAGAAGACGTTCTTGCCGGCTTGATGGCTTGCAACATTTTCCATTTCGCCGGCCACGGTAGGGTTAATTTGAACGATCCGTCGAAAAGCCAGCTGTTATTAAAAGACCACGAAACCAATCCACTAACAGTATCAAACATAAATGAATTAAATTTGGCCAAAACCCGCCCTTTTTTGGCCTACTTGTCGGCTTGCGGAACAGCAAAAATCCGACATGAGCAGCTCGTAGACGAAAGCATCCATCTGATAACGGCTTTCAAAACCGCCGGATTTCGTCATGCAGTAGGAAGTCTTTGGGAAATAAGCGACGATACTTCAGCCCATATGGCAAAAGGACTATATGAAGAATTAAGCGAGGGGATGATGTCGGATGCAGCGGTGGCCAGTGCTCTTCACAACACGACTAGAAAACTACGGGATATATGGGCACGTTCATTGACGGAGAGCACCTACTCTCGAACAACACATATCATAGACCATGAGGAGTTCCTTCGGGACGTGGAATTAGATGAAGATAACTTTGGTGGGCTTTCATGGGTTCCATATGTTCACTTTGGGCCTTAGTTTTCAAAAGGTATCCTATACAATCGATTGTGTTTTTTTCTCCATCAACCAATGTTTCTATTTGGAAATCAGATTAAGTACATCGAAACTTCCTCCGCATCCCTTTCGTGATGCAAAGCCCAATGTTGATACGTATTGGTTAAGCCAATCCGCTTGTATACATGCTTGCTTACTTGCACTTCTCTGCGCTGTCTGATCAAGTCGTTTGCAGTCGCAGGAACAAGTATGAGGGCGCAATCATCATCCCAGCTATTGATTGTAAGGCTTTTAGTACAGAGGCGAAGATAAAACACGTGCTGGGGCGAAGGGAGGTCGTCTTTGGGTACTTTGTCTACCCAGTACCATTGCCTCGAACTCCCAACTTTAGCTTTGAGTATTTTTCCCGTGAGAAATATATGGCCTGAAGTCACCGGCCCAAATGGGCTGACGGAACTGACGTCACATTCAGTCCGGCTCAAGTCGATGGTAACGAAAGATTCGGTGCCTCGAAATGTTGCGTCGCCCCAAGTGATCTTCTTCCCGGAAACAGCGGTCCAGCTCCAACTAGGACCAAGGTAAGATGGTGCTTGGCATACCTCAGGCTCCTCATCAGGAATTTTTTCATGGCTTTGATACCACCGCAAATGATTCACCAAATCGTGTTCCCAAAGTCCAGCTAGGTATCTACCGGTATATCCATTTGCCCATCTCGAGGCCAAGTGGCTGATTGATGCAAGGTCACATGGCGAATCCCTGGTTTCCAGTTGAGATAATTTGACCACCAGATTTCTCCACTGCTCATGATAGATCCGCGAGTCATCCGTCTTGATGATATGCTTTGCGCCAGGCTTCAAAATACGTCGTAACGGAAGATATAGATCCTTTTCAGAGTCCAAGAAGCTCCCACACTCACAACTAGTTGAGGTCAGACAGTCAAAGATGGCCTCACCTTTAGTGAACCAAAGCCTACGTCGAGGCAGAAGTTGCTGTCGGAAACTCTCAGCTCGGCTGGCATGTTGGGACGGCTTTCCCTTTAGCCACTCCATCGTATCTGGGTCGTGTAAAGGCTCATGCGGTCGAGCATATATTTCAAATGGTCTTCCATCTGGCCATGTTCCAGAAATGATTGTTGGAGGTCTTCTAGGGCAAAGAAAACCATCATTACCGTCGACCAATCCCGTCAACATAAGAACCAATTCTGCATTGTTATACACCATAGCCTTCTTTTCTGTTTTGATTTCCCAGTCTTCATCATCATCGATCTTGCAAAGATCATTTATCCACAGATATTTAACGCCCAACTTCCGGCACACTAGAATAGCGTCCTGGAAGGCCCGGGGAAGGGCATTATACGGTACCTCAACAAAGTCGTCTTCAGGCCCTTGGCATTCAAATAGGCTTGAGAAGTTTGTCTCTTCCTGTTGATCATGTAGCACAATGTAGGGCTCTTGTGGTAAGTCATATGCCTCTATCAACTGGATGTCCATGTTTGATTCTGGGCCAAGGCTGATGATTTTCTCGGGGAGATGAGGCTGATAAGTGGATTTCTCTGCATTGATACAGATAGGGTGATTCTCTTTGCAACTGTTAATCCAGTTTTGGACTTTCTCGATAAAGTCGGGTGAGGTAGGATCAGACGAAATATGGGCAGCTAGCCCACGTAACTTTCTACGCATGCGCCATCTAGGTTCTTCGACATTCATGAGACAGCCGAGCGTAGGCCACGGACAGGGTGAGGCTGGTGGTCCATATCAACATCAAACGCCCAATTCTTTTCTCTTCAAAAAGATTTGCGTTCGCAACTTACTAGGAAGAGTGTACACTTGATATTCCTCCATGTGTGGCTCATTATGCAGCATCCTATGAGGCATTCCGAAGTCCCAGCTATATTCTTCATAATGATCCCGATCTCGCGCAACGGAAATACGGAGAACGGTCTTGTCGCAAAAGATAACCGCAATATACAGTGCGGGATCATCCCAGTCAAAATGCCCATTCGGGACCTTGATGAGCACTTCTTTCAAGAGTAAACAGGTGATACAGCCGGCCAAGCACGAATCCTTAAGATCAGCCAGTCTTATTTGAAGCTCCCATGCTCTCAACGTTTCTGTAGGAGAAATGGACTGCGATTCGAATCCGGATAGAAGTTGCCTTGCTCTGTCGACTTTTTTGGTTGTATCCTGCATATCCATCACAACCACAGTGGACGCGCTCATAGCGGAGGCTGACACGGGATGCAAGTTAACACATGTATAACAAAACGCTGGGTCCGACGCAGCCGTGAGGTCCGATGCGTCGGCAGGATATGGAAGGGTTTTAAGATCGAATCTCATATCGAATTAAAGATGCTCTCCGGCACGCACAAGGGTCTACACAATGAGAGTGGCTGTCGCGGTTGTGTTTCTCGTGAGGGGCCAGCTGATGATGCTTATTCAAGATTTCAAGGCATGTCAGCCGGATGATTATGTGTTGGGTACCATTAGGCATCAGCTATGTGCCGAGTTTCTCCCAGATGCGCGATATAAGTCAGCTTTTCCGAGCCCTGAAGCATTGCCTTAACCATTCGCATTGGGGCATTGAATTATATCTCTTTGATCTATGCTCACCATGACCATATGTAGTTGAGAGTAGTTACCCCCTCTACTGCATCACTCATGATATGAATCCAAAAACTCGCAGGAAGGGTCCTGCTTTTGATAGAATGACTTTGGTTGTTCTCATTCCTCAAGTATATCGAAGCCATGTGAGATTCACGAGATCTATTCTATCAATCTATGCATTTACTTATTGGCAGCAAGCTGCTGTTTGGATCGCTCAATCCAAACATTGTCCAATTCACCCATGGTTAACACCCGCGATGACCCAGGCTTACCAGCCTGAGCCCAAAGCTTCCCCCGCAGTAGATACGTGGGTGTGCAGCTCCAGGCGTGGCAGAAGCTATTGTTCCGTACATCCCCGTACGGGCTGTCCCTGCAGTCATCCGGGTTGAAGGCCTCCCAGAACGTGTCTGCTCCCGCATCAACCATCTTTCCCCAGTATCCCGTCATTGTCTCTAGACACTCGTCAATGCACCCAACTGTAGCGAGCGCATCACACACGTGGTGCCATAGGTAGGGAGTAAGAGGCTTGACGGCATCGGGGTGTTTCAGCGTGTTGAGCAGCGCTGTGCGGGCGACTTCTTGGGGGAAAGCACCCGAAAGGGCGAGCCACGATGCCGAGGCAAAGCTGAGCTGCGATTTAGGCCCAGAGATGAAAAGTTGGTCTTTCGAGAGGAAGACCTTGGCCCCCTTTGTCATTTTTGATACCATTTCCTCGTGAGGGGGCTCTTTGCCAAGCAGACGAGCCAGGCGGTTAGTAGCTTTGAGGCAGTAAAGCACAAGCCCGTGAAGCCCAGCGTTGTGATCCAGTTTCGGTTGCCAGTCGAGAAACTTCCACTGCTTTTCCCGGGACTCGTCAAATGCATTTGTGTTTGGGTCAATATGCAAAAGGGCCTTTTTCAGGCAGCCTTGGACAGTTGGCCAGAGCTCCAGGCCAGCTTCGACATCTCCAGAGGCTTCCACGTAGTCGTAAACCACGGACGCGAAGAGGGCATCATAGTCAACGATGTAATCAGAAGACGGGGTAAACTTAGGGAACTCGAAGAGACAGGCAGGGAGGGAGTCGTCTTCTCTAGGGATTGCTGCAAATTGATAAATGCAGCGCTTCACAAGGTTGAAGTCTTTGAAGGTCTTGTAGTTAGCAAGAGCTTGAAGCCGCAAATCACCCAGCCAAAGCCGTCTGTCTCTGCGAGGGCCATCCTCGAATACCGTCTGCATGCAGTCACGGAGCGTCATGAGACTGACGTGATCTATGTTGGACAGCATATCGCTCTGAAACAAGGGAGAGTCAATCTTGACGTCTTGGCCAATGGCGCTGACGCATTCGCAGGTGACATCGGAGAAGGCCACCTTGTACTTCGGGGATGTGTCGATAACCTCAACGCGGAGGTAGCGGAACGAGTAGCGCCTGCGAAGCTGGAGAAGCTCCGGGCACATGTCGATATTGATGACCTCGTCTGGGAGCCAGGACGTGCTGATCCACGTCCTGACATTTTCCATCCCGAGGGTAACATCAAGAGGGGATTCTCCAAAGGTCAACCGCAGCCTACATGGCGCATCCATGTGCTCGCCACGCGCGTCGAGTTTCATCGAGACATATCCCACCATGTGGATGCCAAAGTCCAAGATGAAGTCATCCCCCTTTCCCCAAGACTGAGATTCGAATTCAGAGATTGATTTGGTCACCAAGGAGGGTTTCACGCCCCAGTATTGGGACTGGTCCGCGTCAAAACGGATAACATGCTGAGGGTTTCTTGTCCACCGCTGGAGTGCTGGCTTCAGATCTTCAGATTTTTTGGCGAAGGCGTGATTCCATCGCGTCTCTAGCGGCTTTTCCTCCGTAAAGAAGTCTGTTGGAAGGTCTGCCATGGTGTCAATGAAGCCAGCGGGGATGACTCAAGTAGTATTGTGTTTGTATGATCCAGGCCACGAGGGTGAAGATGCGGTGTCTGCGAATTTGAAGAGAGAGCTCGGTCCATTGCAGGTTCTCGGGGTATCGATCGCCGGATACCCCGTCAATTCTAAATGTCCCTTGTGACAGAATACGGGGATTCCGTTGACGGCCAAACCAAATCAGATATTGGTGGCGGAGTATCTTCGCAGATGACGCCAATGATCAGGGCATCAGGATTGTTTCTCCACAAAGTCCCGCAGCACGCGACTCATTTGATTCCACTTCTGCCTCCTAAATGGAGAATCTCCGGACTTGACTTCGGTGATTCTTCGATTCTAACCCCGCAGCTGAATCGGCTCGGCTTCTCTCAACACCGTAATTACCCTATAGCAGACAGTTTCTGAGAATTCGGCATGAAGCTATTCCCAAATATGAGAATAACTGCACCTTTAAAGAACACATGTATCTTAAAATTACTCGTGAGACTACATTCCCAATCAGAACGAGGCTGTAACGGATCTTCTGTAAAATTATGTTGCCGGTTGTAAAGGCTTGGCTCCAAACTATTGCTTGTAGTTGATGTAAACATCTTTCTAGATTCCAAAAGTAGCATTTAGGAATACCATCTGATTCTTTTAGCAGCTTTCTAACTCTAGGGTAGTGAACGCTTGGGATATCAAAAAATAAGGAGATGATCAAAATTTTCCT
Organism: Clonostachys byssicola; assembly: GCA_902006505.2. Lineage (NCBI taxonomy): Eukaryota > Fungi > Ascomycota > Sordariomycetes > Hypocreales > Bionectriaceae > Clonostachys > Clonostachys byssicola. Next base: position 605,999 of record CABFNO020001476.1, read on the forward strand.
AATAATTTCTGGCAATTTTGCACCATGTGTTGTCGCTTATCACGTGGTAAATCAGAGTTTGACTCAGGCCAGGCTGCCTGCAGTGTCTCTCATCGCCTGCTTCGACTTCATGAGAGTCTTTGGAAGTTTTAGACAGAGCTAGTCGTCTTTTAAATACCCTGTGAGGTGATTCTTCACAATACGAGATGGCACCACATCAAGCTTCATGTGTAACTCAGTCTCTGGACTAGGTACTGGTAAACAATTGTCCGATCCATCTCGAATTCGGTAGGTGAGTCGATAAGAATTTCTGCAAGATATTAAATCAATCAAGTGTTCGTATTTCCCATTCTTTCAGTGAGCTTCTTTGTTCTCGAGTGACTACTATCTAAGATATTCACGGAATGCGCTAGTTCCTTACTTTAGCTGATGGCACACAATTTGATGATCGTCTTAATATCGATTGACCAAGTATCTCAAGAAATCAAAGATCCATAAATGTATTTGCTGTCATGCAGGCGTCGGACTTCAAGAGTGCTGGCACTAAAGCAAAGAGCAAGCACCCCATAGACGCGGCTTCATGGATGTATAGGTATTACGAGCTAGGCCGTTTCTTTACTTCTGGAAGCATGAAGATAAAAAAAAAGATAGATTTATCAAACAACAGTCCGTGTTCCTGACTCTTTGCGGCTTCATAATTTCAACCTCCGTAGTGTCAGTTGTGGTTCACCAATAGCTTCCCGAACGATCGCTGTTGTTGCAAAGAAAGTAATGATATGTCGACACAAGAGAGTAAATCTATAAAATTTACGCAACAGGGCAAATTGTATTTGCACAATGTATCATTGTTTTATTGTTGTTGCGGTGGCACAGACCTCTGGCTTGCCTAATTTGTTAACACCTAAAGCCTATCACGTTTGTTTTCTACTGTGTTCATTAGAACCTTTTGTTTGTCGATGGCAATATTTCACTGAGTAGGCATAAAATGTAATTCAATTACCAGGCATACAAATATTGCCGCTCTCTCTTCGAAAGGGAAGAAGATTCACTCTTTACCACATCCGATTTGTCCCGGCCCTGTGAGCTTGGTTCTTGATCTGAAGACTCTAAGGTTTCACCTCAACAAGTATCCTGGGTTATTTTCTGTTGATCGCCACAACGAGCCTCGCCAAGAGGATCATAGCCTCACCCTCAAGTTTCCTACCACGGACTTTCAATATCTTCCTAATTCGCAATGTCCCATAAGTCCACCCGAGAAAGAAACCGGGAGGCTAATAACCTCTTTCTGGTCTTCTTAATCTTTGTTAGTCTTGTCTTCTTCTTCATCGGAAAACACAGCGCAGCAGGTAGGAACCAGTCCGCCTCTCTTTTCGACCTTCGATGGCTGAATGCCCTAGTCAACGGGCAACATGAAGTGCAGCCTCATGAGGACGGGCCTTTGAAAACCCTCTGCTCTATGTCTCGGAATCTGCAAAGTTACCCTGATTTCTTCTCTGCGCTGGGCTTATATCCGTTCTCATCTGTGTTTTACGACTTTCGCGAAGGCACAGGAACCAACGCAAGAGCGGAGAATATTGTGTTGGACGCAAACACGAGAGTCCGGATGAACGGCATTTTATACCACCCAGATATCTGGACAGCTACGGAAGCTCTACTAGATAAGCATCGACTGAGCGCATATCTAGGCTGGGCGACATATCTCGGCGATGAAAGTTGGGTAGTAAACTGGGAACTGCAATGCGCTGGCATTTGAATTATTCGCATTTTCTTTGACTCACAAAAAATTCCATTCCCAAATTGTAGCACCAGAAGGTTTAGCTTATCACACTGCCCTTAAGTCTTAGTTGCTTTGATAGACAACGATCTATTCCGGGCTTGAGAAGGAGTGCTACACTCACGCTACTGTGATAGGAGCCCTGAATGCCGAGGCCGCTTATTGATGTGACAAAAGAAGCAGGGATGAACAAGGATCTAACATTCAGCTTGACGTAGCGCTGCAGATGTCACATATCACCATGACAGCGAATGTCCGAGTGCAACAAGAAACTTCAGTCACGTACCAAAAAATCCCGCACAGCAATGAAACTCGCGCCTTTCCAGAGAAAGAAATTGATCAGGAGCATAGTTGTTAGTGTTTTACATCTACTTTGTGAGGCTGTATTATCGCTACAGACTAAATCGCCGAGAAAGATATCAGAAGAATCATCAGCAAAAATCACATAGTCAACCGACAGTACGTTCCTAGGAAATGGGCACAACGGGTTGTCTTCTAACAGGGATGTAACAATTGCTCAGACTCCATATCTACCATGGTAGGTAATTATATCTTACGACGTTTCATATCCTTGGAATACCTCTGCACACATCCTTGCCCAATCAGTATCGGGAAATTACAAACATAATACAACATCGCATCGGACTTCATTAACCCCTCCGTATTCTAAAGAGATAGCAAACCGTGAAATTTATTCAGTAATTTCGAGATGACAACAATGTTTCAACTCCCAACTACGCTTGTAATTATCCTGTATCGACAGTAGTTTCCGCAAAGTCTGTATGCGAAGAAACGATCTCACTTGTAGACTTGAATCAACATGGTCGATTTTCCGGGCTGAATATTCCGAGTCCGAGGTGTCATCCGCAAATGCAACGTTCATCAAAATCACACTTGCGTATCTGAACCCGGTCTTTTCGACCAGTCAGCTTCAGCAAAGGAGCGGCGGGATTCGCCCTGAGACAAAAGCCGATATAACGGGTTCAAGACGGGTTCAACATCCGACACGTCACCGCTTGAACGAGAGGTTGGCATACAGCAGATTGTGGAGGTCCAGGAAAGTTACAGCTCTGAATGTTCAGGGGGGCATGGCTATAAATACAAACCATCGGAGCCCCTAACTCTACAATTCATCTAGAAACCACCATCAATAGAACATCTTTCATGAGGTAAAAACGTTCTTATCACCGAGATGATCTCCGATTTAACAGTTCCGCTGGCCTATTGGCCATTGCTCCTCGTCGGGTTGGTAAGTTCATATTTCAGACACAACAAAGAAGCCACTTGACCAACATCATGATCATTCAATAGGCGGTTGTCGGGGTAGCCTCCGTGCCAATTTATAACCTCTTCTTTCACCCTCTCAGAAAGTTCCCCGGCCCCAAGCTAAACGCGGCTACTCGGATCCCGTACACCCGAATGATGAGCAGCGGCCAAACCCATCACATGATCCATGAGATGCACCAAAAGTATGGCGACATGGTTAGAATCTCTCCTGACGAGCTGTCCGTCCAAGGAGAGCATGTCTGGGACGAATTGATGGGTCACCGTAAGCAAGGATCCCCAGAGAACGGTAAGGATCCGGGCTTTTTTAGTTTCTCGAAGTTCGGAAACAAAAGTATCGTCGGTGGTTCCCGCGAAGACCACGCCCGAATGAGGCGAACCCTGGCCCATGGATTTTCGGCAGCTGCCATTGAGGAACAAGAGCCTATTATCGCCAGTTACGTTGACCTGCTCATCCAGAGACTCAAGGAGCGCTCAAACAACGGGGAGTGTGCCCTGGACATGACATCTTGGTATAACTGGACTACTTTTGATATCATCGGCGACCTTGCATTTGGTGAGAGTTTTCGATGCCTTCAAGATTCCGACTATCATCCTTGGGTGAGCCTGATCTTCAAGCGTATTAAACACACCTGCTTGAAGATAGCGGCCTACCGCTGGGGCGCATTATCAAACGCGGTGTTTCGATTCCTTGATCAGAGTCTTGCTGTTGCCGATACTACCCATGTGAATCTTATTGGAGAGAAACTCAAGGCGCGAGGGGCGATGGAGACTGTTAGGCCTGACTATTATCATGCAATGACTGCGGAAGGGCCAGGTAGGAAGGTAAGACCCAATTTCTCGAGAATCCTCAATCTGGAATTCGAAAGAGCTTATGAATTATCTTGGTGTGATTACAGAGTTACAGTAATCTAGAGCTGCACGCGACATCAAGTGTGTTGATCACAGCTGGTTCTGAAACGACAGCGACCACGCTTTGTGGTGCCACTTATCTCCTGGGTAAGCACCCCGAGGTGCTTCAAAAACTCGTCAAGGAAGTCCGCACTACATTCAAGCACGAAAGCGAGATCAACATGCACAGTGTACAGCGCCTGGAGTATATGCTTGCCGTTCTAAACGAGGCTCTTCGCCTGTATCCGCCTGTACCTGGTGCAATCCCTCGAATGATGAATCCGCAGGGAGGGATCATCAATGGCAGATGGGTGCCTGGCGGGGTGAGTGCAATATTCAAGTCGGCAAAGCGTGGATTGATGAAGGATGTTGCTAATTATGGACCACTATCGTGAACAGGCCGTGGTTGGCATTCACCAGTATCCTCTCTACTACAATTCGAACTACTTTCAGTCACCGGAGTCTTTCATACCTGAACGATGGCAAGATGATTCTCGTTTCTCCACAGATGCGAAGAAGGCATTCCAGCCTTTCTCTTTTGGGCCGAGAAATTGCCTAGGCAAGAAGTAAGTAGTCATTTAAGGACACGCGAACGAGTTGCGAGCTGACCATTACCCCAGTTTAGCATATGCTGAGATGCGTACTATCCTCGCCCGAATTGTATGGAACTTTGACCTTCACTTGGCCAAGGACAGTGATGGATGGATTGACAAGAGTGAGACATACTTGATCTGGCGCAAGCCAGCGCTGAATGTTCATCTCGTACCCGTGAGTCAGGACTAGAGTCTGTGCAACTACTAAAGCCCGGACGGCCACAATCCATTTGTATTGTCCTTCTCAGGCAATAGTAGTTCGCCCCATATCGTAAGAGTGTGATTCAACATCTATTGAGGAGAAACTACTAAGAAAGTCTCTCTTTCAAGAGGGCGGTTAGAACCATATGGGTTAAATATTCCTTTTATGTCTACTGTCCTATTAATAGATGGGTCTTTCCTCGGTACATGATTTCAAGTAATGTTCCTGGCACAAAAGTCTTATCGCCCACCTATTGAGTTGAATGAAGCCACCAGTGGGTTCGTTTGCTTATTTCTAAATAGTCCTTTGCCTTGCCAATCACGAAAACATCATCCGTTGCCGGGTATAATTCATTCCATACAAGCCATACCGTAAGCCCCGTAAATATTCCGTTTTCGGAGTTGCTGTTCCATTGCAGAAGAGGGGTTGTGAATGACGAAGGGCGCGCTTCCGGTCTACTTGGCAACAAAGAAGCAGAAATATACAATGCAGCCCTAGCTTCCAGTGGGTTTAACTGATCAATTTAGTTATTTTGTACAATATCTGCACTAAAATAAGCACAATATACCATCTTGTTCCCTTGTTGTTTAGTACTCCGCTTGCCGGTCTCCAACTCCGCTTGCCGGAGGAGCTTATCAGAGCATTCAAGGGCATCGGTGTAGGCCGGTGCAGCCCAATGGCATTAGGCACGAAGAATTGCGCCCTTTGAAACGTTATCTCCGTATCGGAGCAGTAAACTCGTTAGTAATTTGACTGACTGGCCCACGGTTATAACTATAAATCTAATAGAGCCTGTTCTTGGATCAACCTCTCTCGAATAGCCACAGCACTAATTCGCCGAGCCCTACGGAACAGTATTGGACATTGGCGTTTTGCATGCCATCGAACTTCCTCGGGCGACAATATGGTCACGATAAAAATTCCCAATGAGCGGGTTATGTGCGTGGATGATATCCGAAAGATTGCCACGGCTAAGCTCCCACAAATCATCAGCGGTCAGTCTATACATGTACACACCCACATAGATTGGCACTGATTATGTCTGCGCGAAAGACTTCTACAACGATGGCTCCACGACGCAGGTTACAGTTCGCGAGAACTCCACCGCGTACTCAAAGTACCGCCTGCGCGCGCGAGTCCTGGTTGATGTATCAAAGGTAGATCCATCGACTACTGTACTGGGCGAGAAGATAGACTTCCCTCTATGTGTCTCTCCCGCTGGTCTGCAAGCCATGGCTCACCCAGATGGGGAGCTGGCCACTGCGCGTGCCTGCGCAAAGCGCCGTGTTCACATGGGTGTCTCCTCGTTTGCGAACCACTCGGTAGAGGACATTCGCGCAACTGGGCTTGCCGTCGGGCCCTTGACGAACGCCATACAGCTATACACAATGCAAGACAAGGAGATGCAGCTGCGTATCATCCATCGTGCCGAAGCCGCTGGCTGCAAAGCTATCTTCTTGACGGCTGATAGCCCTGTACTTGGAGTAAGATATAATGAAGTCCACAATGACTTCCGGACGCCGGATGGCTTGAATTTCCCTATGTTGGAGAAGACGTCTGAGATGATCCGTTCGCAAACTCATGACGACGGCTTTACCGCGTTCAATTCTGACTCGCATTCGTGGGAGAAAGAGATACCATGGCTTCGCAAGCACAGCAAGATGGAGATTTGGATAAAGGGAGTCCTGACTGCTGAAGATGTGCATCTCGCTGTACAGTACGGCTGCGATGGTATCATTGTGAGCAATCATGGTGGCAGACAGCTCGATGAAACGCCCGCGACTGCCGACGTCTTGCTAGAGTGCGCCAAAGCAGCCAACGGCAAGATTCGAATTCACGTCGATGGCGGTATCAGGACCGGGACCGATATTTTCAAGGCGCTGGCTCTTGGCGCTCAGTGTGTGTGGATTGGACGACCGATGATCTGGGGTTTGGCAGTAAGTGCTCTCTTTCTATTATCAGACTTGACTATCTCTAAATTATGCGTTTAGTACAACGGCGAAGCTGGGGTCACTAAGACGTTGGATATTCTTTACGAAGAGTTCAAGCGATGTATGCAGCTGACGGGCTGCAATACTATCGCCGATATTTCTCTTGCATCTATCGGCGCTGTTCGGTTTGATGGGCCTCTGGCCAGACTTTAGTTGTGACGGTAGTTCCGGCACTTTTCAGTCTACACATATTGCTATCTGAAATCATTCCAGGCTATACCTTTTGCAATTGTTCATTTGATATGATAGCCATCTCAAGTTCTCGGCGTTGAAACAGCTTTTGTTTCTGATGTCTCATTTCTATGTCCTATGTCAAGGTCTATTCATCCAAAGTGTCCGGGTTAAAGTAAAAGCTGAATAATGATGAAGAGAGGATGATTAATTCTCAACATCCTTTACCGTCGACGGGGCTATTATCGAGATTTAAAAGACAAGACGAATGGGTCGGATTGCCCAGAGGTTGTTAAATCTGGCCATGATCTAACATGGGTAATTATGGTAAGGCGCTTTAGTGTCCAAATTGTCAAAGAATGATTGGGGGTGCAAACAAACGTCGTCCTCCTTCTCGGTCTAACTGCCAATCACATTCGATGACATGCAGATAGCTGTCGGAGACTTGTTTAGGTGCGTGTAAGACAGCTTGAAGAGTGTGTTTCCCAAACGATCTATATGTTGCAAGGGAGATTACGTGTATCCTTAATTTCTGACAATCGCAGTGAGAGACACTTCGGGTATTTTAGTCAATCGGCCACCCGTCGTTGCTTGTTTGTCAAGGCCCGACGCCGTTCAGCGTAGAAAAGTCTCCGCCGATTACGAGAGTTGTCCCGAGCCGAGCGAAAGTTGCCGGACTAGTGGATACGCGTTTTGTGTCCAGCCTCCGCAGAGCCCGGAAGAGAAACATAAGCAGTAGCAACGCTTTGACAATTTGTCTTTATGCAATGTGGGTATATAACTAACGTGTTGTCCCTCTAAATTCAAAACCTTCTATGCTCGTATTCAACTACTTCTTCGGCTCCGTATTATAACTACGATGGCCTCTAGATTATTTAACCCAGTGGCCGATGGCAGTATCGGTCTCCTACGTATATTATTTGCTGGGGTATGATTCCCAACTAACTCTAGCGGCAAAGTTGCTAACAATCAATCCTCTAGGTTGTCACATATATCATAGCAAAGATCATACATGAATTCTTCTTGCATCCGCTACGCAAATACCCGGGGCCTCTATTATCTAGATTTACGAGGGTTCCATACTGGATTGCCAACTTAACGGGCAACCAGGTCCAACACATGCAGCAGCTGCATTCGCGGTACGGGCCAATAGTGCGTTATGGCCCCAATGATATGAGTTACACCGATAGTCAGGCATGGAAGGATATCTACGGCCACAAGAAAGACAAACATGACAATCCAAAGGACCGACGCTTCTATCCTCAACCAGATTCGGGGGTCCATTCCTTAATCACAGCGAGTAAAGAGGACCACGCCCGTGTGCGACGAATGTTCGCGCTCGCCTTCTCAGATCGCGGCCTCAAGCAGCAGGAACCTCTATTCCGCAAGTACGCCGACCTTATGGTGTTAAAGCTTCGCGAGTTTTCTGCCACGGAGCAGGATCTGGTCAAGATCCTTAACTTCACTACCTTTGATATCATGGCTGAGTTGACATTCGGTGAGCCTCTCGGCCTGCTCGAGGGATCGAAGTACTCACCGTGGGTTGCCAACATCTTCCAAGCAATCAAGGCTGGTCCAATGGTCCAGATGGGACTCTACTACCCGCTCTTGGGCTATTTATTGAAGTCTCTGGCACCGAAGAAGCTCCAGGAGATGCGTCGATCGCACGCGCAACACACAATCAGCCGTGTCGACCAGCGTCTCGCCCGGGGATCCACACAGCCCGACCTCTGGAATCTGGTTGTGACCGACGAAGGCGAGAAGAAGCTCTCACTGCAAGAGATGTACAATAACGCCGACGTGTTCATGCTTGCGGGCACCGAGACGACCGCCACGCTGCTCTCGGGCCTAACTTTTTATCTTCTCACCAACCCGGAGAAAATGCGAGTACTAGTTGAAGAGATCCGAGGAGCGTTTGGCAGCACCGAAGAAATGGTGTTTGATCGTCTGGCAAGCTTAAAGTATCTTCATGCCTGCATCCAGGAAGGCCTGCGCATGTATCCTCCAGTTCCCTCGTCGCTATCGCGAGTTGCGCCAGAACAAGGGACTATCATATGCGATGGATTTGTTCCTAGTGGTGTAAGTGTTACCATAGAGTGTTCCAAGAATTAGACCACGTGGAGGTTGAGTTCGAGACTGACACCGCGCATAGACAAGCATTTCAGTCCACCACACGGCAACATATAGAAGCCCGAAAAACTTTCGCAATCCAAACGATTTCGTTCCAGAGCGGTGGCTAGGCGCTGAGGAGTACGCAGACGATCTGCATGAGGCTCTCCAGCCATTCCATCTTGGACCCCGAAACTGTCTCGGCCAAAAGTAAGTTAAATACTCTTGCATGAAACGCACGTTGTGCAACAAAGCTAAATATAATTTCAGTATGGCATGGCATGAGATGAGGCTACTTCTCGCTCAATTGCTTTACAACTTTGATTTGGAGCTCTGTGAAGAGAGCAAGGACTGGTCAGATCAGAAGGTGTTCGTGCTGTGGGAGAAGAAGCCACTACTCTGCAAATTAAAGCCGGTCAAATTATAGACTCGAGCTTGCGAAAAGACTCTGATACATTAGCTTTCATCGATTCCAGTTAGCCTCTCCGCCTATTGCTAGCATAGATACAATGATCAGCTCAACTCTCAACAATGGGAAATGTAGCTTTAAGACCAGCGAATAGTTACAGGGAAAATCCCTATTACTTAAAGGATTCTACTATCGAACCACTACATCTGGCTAGTCAACCATCTCTGCGTATACTAGGAGTTACTTTTATACAGCAAAGAAGAAGTTAGATTCTATCAAAATTAATGCTCATAGAAATGTATACAGTAGTTAGCTCTATCTATTTTTCTCAAGTAAGAATAACCAAATTGCATATAATATTGATAATTCTTTTTTTCTTCCATATTTTGGGGCCCCTGGCCCCGAGACCCCCTGGAACATGGCCAGAGCACCTGGACAGGTGGTTCACTAGCCAGATGTGGTGATTCAAGCAAAAACATACTTGAATGAGCTAAGGCTTGAGCAGGGGGCGAGCTCACTAAACTACGTATGGTATAGATCTGCCTGTTGCTATTATTGACCCGCGTCATCAAAACATTGCTCGTCGCGACGTAAACCTGCTGAGAGGGAATTGAGTCTCAAGGAGAATGACATTGATAATAGCATATCGCTTGCTGAAACAATTTGTTTTACGTACTTGTTTTTCTAGGTGCCGTATCTATTAGTATTGGGCAAATTCGTGTTAGGAAAGAAGGTTGCTGAGATAGGGATGACCATGACCGTACAGTCACTCACATTTGATGATACATATAATTCGTAAAACACTGCTTGATATAGTCCTCAAACTCAATTTTAATACTATTGAAGACTTTGATATTTTACGTGCTTTAATAACTAAGAACACCAGTCAACTAAAATAACGGTATCTGCATTACGGGGAAGATGTTCAGTGTCCGAAGTCTGTGTATAGGGTAGGCTATCTATAGGACGTGGCTTGGGCCATCACATATGTTGTTCCTTTGTCCACCTACTAAGTGATGTTCACTGAAAAAAGCTAGGCTTGGCGAGTGGACATCGCATTGAGAAATGGTGGACAGTATTTTACGAGTATTTCAGCTGTTGTTGCTATTAGACAGTTCTGGCTGGTCTTTGCTTGCGGAGGCAGGTGATTCGCTTGTGCCGCACGTGTCGTGAACGCGTCAAATTTAATTTACTCTAGAGAGGATCAGGTTAGGGGATCCTAGACAAAATAGCAATCTTTATTTTATAGCCTTAAAGTCTTCTACAGCCCAGCATTGACCTCTTTCCTGGTGTTTATTCTTGACATCCTGACCGCGTATTTCCATCAAAGTCCAACCACTCACCACAGGGGAGCTCGTTGCAAGTTCCCCTCCAGCGAAGATTCAAGTTCTGTGTGAAGGTCGTGCCGAGCCTTCCCCTTAGTTTTGTTCGAACAGTGACAGAGGGTGGTCCACCACTCAACAAGACGCAGCCGGATGCCAGGGCCATTGTCGTATTAACAGCTCGATGCACTATGTCTAAGTGGGGAGTGAGCTTGACAGTAGTGAAACGAACCTTTTTAGATAATTGTATTAGCTTCAATAGGCCTTCTATACCTTTACTAACGGCTAAGAAAGGCAGTCAAGTTGGAGCACACATACCGGGGCAGGGCTGGTGTCCCAGGCCAAAAGCGTGTCCAGTTCTGCGTCGGCGTCCCCAGTAACGTCAATGTCTGTCACAAACATCCGATCGTTTTTAGGGTCATGAGATAGCTCGACATGGATTGTACAGATATGCTCGTCGACGAAACCCGTGTTAGAGCTTAACGTGGAGGTATCATACGTGAGGGCTAAATTGCCGGCCAATATGTTCGCAGAAACATTGAAGGGACAGGGAAGAGAGCGAAAGCCGACGATCTCCACAGAGGGTGCTGTGTACGCGACCGTGCTGAGAAAAGCTAGGACAAACAGATAGCGCTGCATATCTTGTAAGTAGAGAGGCTCCGGGATATGTGATTGTGATACTTGGTATGCTTCCGGCCCCTTCGACCATATAGAGGGAGTAGATTCCAAATATATGTCGCGCTTCAAAATCTCCTTCGGGGGCACAGGCTAGAGAACTGGATGACTGGTGGGCACGTAAAATTGGCGATGAAAAGGCGAAGTCGCATCGATGCATTTAGCCACAGATGCAATCACTACTCCTTCGAGGCCGGGATGTAGATCTCCTTAGCTTGAAATGAGTTGCTGCGTTGAAATTGGCCATTCAAGAGTTAGGTTTGTTCGTATGCTTCATACTTCTATCTTACTTTATCTATGCAACATGCATCGTTGTCCTTCGTTTCCGGAGCCTACAGTGTTCCGGGATGACCCGGTTTGTCAATGATCCAATGGAGGGGTCATTCCGACCTCTATATAGCTTCATTAAACGAGCTGATGCAACTATGAAAGGCAAGATGGCTTATGTTGCCTTTGGATACTCAAGCGTTCAGTCACGGAGTAGTAACATGCGCGCTCAGTTAGGCAACATAATCTCCCCGCAAGGCAATTAACTATTTGGTCATTCTGGAGTAGCATCCGTGTCTCTCATGCGTCGGTGACTAAAGCAATTCATGTAAGCCTTGACAAAAGGAATGCCGCTTACTTAGACAACATGCTTAATGGGGGGATTGATTAAAATACTCAATGGCGCATTATAGACTGGTCCGTTAGTTTCATCGATGCCGAGCAGATGTTTTGGCCATCAAGTACGGTACAATGAATCGCCTCTACACTATCACCCTCCTGGCCTTGAGCCTAGCGGACGTGGCTCTGGGACATTGCAAGTTCATCCTTCAATTCACGACACATACCAGGCACATTGAACCATCTAACATCATTTTAGACCTGTTTTCCAGGATGAAAGTCAATGGCAATATCAGTGAGCACTGGGAATACGTTCGGTGAGTCAACAACATCCACAAAAGCTTTGGTGTTTCCTTGTCCGCATAGTAACATGATTGCAAAGAAATGTCACGACAAACTGGGCATACAACCCTAGCGGCTACGTCCGCCAATGGGTACCGTACTATGATATATACGACGACAACATAAGGTGTGGGCGAGGTGCCGCTATTTCGGGGCCTGGCGTAAAGCTTCTCACAGTTCCGGCAGGGGATGACGTGGTGTTCGTGGTCGGTATGGCAGATGGAAGTTCGGAGGACAACAAGGCCATCTATCACGAAGGTCCTATGCAGGCATACCTGAGTCGTGTTCCTGATGATCAAGCCATAGAAGAGTATCAGGGCGATGGAGATTGGTTCAAGATCGATTACCTCGGCCCCAAAGATCAGACTACATGGACCGTGTTGGGAACTCGAGAGGTAAATGATGACATTGAGCAGAGATCATTGCTTTTCCCTCTTTGAAGGAAGGCGAAGAACAGTGTTAACGCAAGCTCCGACAGGTGCCATTCAAAATTCCGGAGACAACGCCCCCTGGAAAGTATCTCATCCGTGCTGAGCAAGTCTTCCCGTTCAACAGCGACTTTAATGCGACCCAGTTCTATGTCAATTGCGCGCATCTCGATATTGTTGGACCCGGTGGAGGTGTGTCAAAGCCAACGTGATTCAATCAGCAGTTTGACTAGACGCTAACAGCAATCTCAAGGCATCCCAGTCCCTACGGTTAAATTTCCAGGTGCATACGATCTTTTTGATAGAAGTAAGTTATGACCTATCCTTGAAAGACCTTAGAAGATTGATATCATGCCGCGTACAAGCTCTAATAATCATTTGAAAGGTCTATGGGCCCCCTTTAACGTTACTTCCAAGCCTATAGTTGATCTTGATGTGTATGAGCCGCCCGGTCCTCCTGTCTGGAGAGGCTGAACATTAAGGGGACGCTAAGGGAGTGGAGGAGTTGAAACTATCTATAGGAGCTTTGTATGTGTGTTTATTCACTGCGTTGAGTTGTCGTGCCCTGGCAGCTTCATCATTGTTAAACTTTATTCTCGTTGGAACCTATACTCGGTTCTACATTATACCTCCCTTAGCTATCAGGAAACCTGCTTGCGGAGGCTTTGCGTCGAGCAATTATGAAGCTACGAATACGCCCGAGTAATGTAGTATCATGTGGAAATCAGAGCTGTATTAGCACGAATGTAGACTTGAAGCAAAGCTTTGGAAGCAATTTGCTAATGTTTAACGTTACTTTATCATTACAATACCATAATTCGATAAAGATCGACCCATTCACGAGTAGAAAACATCCCAGGTAATAGTCCAAATGTAAAACTAAATGGGGAGTGTGCAGGGATTCAGGGAGTAGGCCCGGGACGTCCAGATGAACAGGCCACTTAAGATCTTAGGATACGAAGAGATGCTTCCCACGGCTATGCACCTGAGCTCCATCCGGATTTAAATCCGGACATTAGGATAATTGCCCGGTGTTACGGTTACGTTTGGTGCAACGTTCAAAGTAGGCTTGGCTGCAAAAGCGTATAGGTTATCTATCAATGTAATTTGTACACCGCTATTCACGGACCTGATAGCCTCATTGCAACATGTCATATCTTAACGGACATGGTTATTTTGTGACCTACTTTCGCTTTTAGCCGCTTTTTGCCACAAGTCTACTGAAGCGTTGATGTAATGATCACGGAGAGTGCTCATCCGTTGCAACACTGCTCACGCAACATGCCGGAGATGCAACTGTACTTTTGTGAATTAGGTCATTGAATTGATTAAGGGTATCCCGATTTGAAGAGACATTTGGTGTGTCTTCTCTCAGAGCCGGGGGTTGACGTGTAAATCGCGCCTTGTGGAATCGAAATACGACTGTCATGAATTGGCATTTCGGCTGCGGCACCGGGGCTCCGTTCCTAGACTTTAGACTTGGCGTTATTGTTACGCTCTCTATCCATTTACCGTACGAAGAGCATTGGCGCAATTTCTATGCTTCTGGGAATCATGTGTAACGAGCTATAAGATGAAGGACGCCTGGGAACATATCATCATTCTTGTGCCAACGCAGTCTGAATCTAGTTTATAAACCAACAAGTGGGCCAACAATTTGCTGCCATACACTCAATCAAGCATCAGTATGAGGGCTGTCATTCTTCTCGCAACGTCCCTTTTTTACACTGTCACATTTGGCCATTGTTAGTTCTAATATGCCAACGTTCTTTGATTTAATGATGAGGTCAAGCTAATGGCTTTCAAGATGCCTTCCCTTGGCTAATTGTCAACGGAACTCTCTCAGACCGGTTCCAATACATCAGGTACGTTGAAAATGGTATATTCTTCGGATGGTTTAATAAAGAATGCTAACCATATTGCCATGACAAAAGAGAGGTCCTCCCACTTGACGGGACAAGACTTGTGAACCCTCAAGAACGCCTCGGCTCGCTGAATGAGACCTGCGGTCGAGGCGCTTGGCAGTTTGGGCCCTCTACCCAAACGGCGACCGTGCTAGCGGGGACTGAGGTTGGCTTTCGACTAGGAGAGAAGGGAGGATATGAGTATCTGTTCCACGAGGGACCAGCAACTCTCTATGCCTCTCGAGTTCCCGAGAACGTGGACATTGAAGACTATGCGGGCCATGAAGATGGCGCCGAGTGGTTCAAGATCGGCTACATGGGACCGGCAGATGACAAAACTTGGAGTTCCTATGGTTTGCGCGAGGTAAGCGTCACCTTCTGAGAAGACATATGTGCCGAGCTCATATACTAAAATCTCGAAGCTAAATTTTACGATCCCCGAGGCCATTCCGGCCGGCAAATATCTCCTACGCATGGAACATCTCTTCCTCATGGTCGATGATGGAACTGGCTACATTCAACTGTTTGTCAACTGCGCGCAGGTTGATATCGTAGGATCTGGAGCTGGTGTCCCGGTTCCTTCCTTGAAATTCCCAGGATCCTATGTTGTCGGAGAGACTGTGGGTACGACCGTCACAGAGGAGCAGAAAGGAATATATGACCCGGCTACCAAGCAAGTGATTGTTACCGGGCTTTTGGACTATGTTGCACCTGGAGGTCCTGTGTGGTTGGGGTGAGGTGTCATGGCTGATGAAAGGCAGTGCTGCTACGCGGCAGCAGAAATGCAGCCTGGCTTCCGTATTCATTATGTCGAGATGTCGGGTCTGGGATCTTTCATTGCTAATTTCAACTTCATACTCGAACTCTCTGACCCAGTATCTAGCGTGGCCTCTGGCAATAAGACATCGAAGGTAGACTAGGTATTAAGCCCGTTATTAGAAGAGCGGCAACGGTCAACAACGGTCAACTTTGACCATTTGCCGCGTTTCCACTGCTTCACTTCTTTTGCGATTTTATATACCTATCGCTTTAGACTATTCAAGGCTTTTTTCTTTTCTTTTCTTTTCTTTTCTTTTCTTTTCTTTTCTTTTCTTTTCTAAAATTTATTTGTTTATTTTATGTTTTGTATTCACTCTGATATGCCTACTGCCCTAGAGAATGCCAAGGGGTGTCCAAAGGGGGTAATCGAGATAGATAGCATTAGGGAATGGGGATAACGGAGTCGTTTATGGAATAGTTTTTAGAATAGGTAGCTGAAAGAAGTAGGCTGACGATATTAATTGGCAATACTTGTGTTAGGCAAACTCCTCTATCAGCCGTATCTGTTCTAGAACATGAAGTAGGTGCTTTGTTTATCTAGGTCTCGAATATACTGTTCTCGAGGTGTGCGCCATGATAGGGTATCGTTACTTGCACTGGAATTTTCCGCCGATGCGGCATTGTTCCAGATCTTCTCGGTGTATTCCATCATATATTCCCTTGAACGGTCACGATATACCTCCATCATCGCGGCGTGCTTACGTCGTACCCAATTCCTTTCCTCCAAAGTGGTGGCCTCGCGCGCAGCCATATAAAATGGGAAAGGAAGCGACGAGTCGGGGCCACAACCAGGCTCAAGTTTATCCATGATTTGAAATAGATGCCTCCGTACAAGCTGCACCCGTGATGACTTGGTGGGGTCAAGAAATAGCCTTCGAAGTAGAAGTAACTGAGCCGTCCAGTAGAAACATTCGCAGACAATGTCCAGGATAGAAATGCCGCTCAAAGACAGAGCGGATGGTCGTGAAAATGAGGCCTGCGTTGCAGCTTTGGACATTGAGGCACCGCGGATCATAGAGTTGTCATACTTGTGACCCCATATGCGCATCTCTGTTTCCAAAGTATATGCCTTGGCCTGGACTAGATCATGCGTGGTCCTGCCATCCAATAGATCGGCACTGAGCACAGCTATCTCAGCCAGAAAGCAAAGAACGCGCTGGTCACATCCATGCATCTCCCGGAACGCTGGGTCTCCGTGATCCAGCTTTTCGTTTTCCTGGTACATGAAAAAGTCAAATGAGGCCAGGGGCCGCCGGAAACGTAGATGGGCATGAACGACATCGACCATAGCAAATCGGTTCACGAGGGTTCTTGAGAAGATGGAATCTGGAGGATGGTAGAGATATCCCAAGTCTTGGATGAAGTGAAGTGCGCATTTCAGATGCATCTCAACATTTCCCGCACCGGTCATCAACACCGACGAAGTTTGCATCATGACGGCGGCTAGTGCAATCTCAGTTGCTGAGAGTATGGAAAACACGCCTCCCTGTAGGAGAAGCTTGTCGGGCGACTTCCCTATGTCTCTATGCCGTTCTCTACTCTCCTGTAGTGCGTTGAGAGCGGCCTGTAAGGAGTGTAGGGCTCGACTTTGGCGTGACGAGAGCACACTTACGTTGCTCCGCCCGCAATTGTGCATGTGAGCTGTGGCAACCGATAGAATCCCATGGAGGAGCACTGGGTGTGACAGAGATACCAGCGCTAAATTTCTCCATGGATTTTTGGTGCTGTCATGGGCTGGTATACATGTGCAAACCCTCTTGAAGACTAACATCAAGACCTGGTTAACTAGGGTTGACAGAAATAAAACAGGCAGTCTTACAATAATTAAATGCTATTTCCTCTCCAGGGCTTTGGAAAATTTGAAAGAGAAGGTTACTCAGCGTATTATCGATGACCCAGGACGTGGAATTCGTAGGGGATGGTGGTACATCTGAGTTGTCCTCGAGTAGGACCAATGATGCATCGCTGTGCTCAGGAACTATAGTCTGGGAGTCTACCAAGCATTGTTCCTGGAGACTCCCGTGACTGTCTTGGCCTATATGGTCGTGCTCATTCCCATAAGTACTATCGGCAGTAGACCAGACTTCACGACTTTGCTCAAAGTGCTCTTCATTGGACATTAGGGAATGCGAATGGAGGTGTTGATGAGCATTCCGAGTGGATTCGATACCACGGCAAGGCGAAGCAGATAATGTATCATGTGGTGTTAGTGAATATTCATCGGCGTGTAAGACAGGGTCCGAAGGCGAAATAAGTTCCTCAATAACATAGTCACAATCGCGTCTTGGTTCTCTAGGATGTGGCACGAAGCCATATTGTTGTGAATGCGATGCCCCAGGGCTATGGGCAGAAGTAGAATCTATGGCATTCCACGGAGGTGAAGCAGGCTCTGTATCAAGAGAAAGTGTCGACTCGGACGATTGAGCTAGATTTGCCGGTGATTCCGCGTCGGGGATAGGCAGTGGAAACCGAGTGTGAGTAGCATTCGCCCCAGGTCGACCACCTCGCTTCACAATCCTAGAGCCTTTCGCATTCTTGTGGAGCTTTGACGTACTGCTAACTGTTGTCCATCTCAACGGGATGCTGTAGTCGCATTCAAGACCGCGTATCTGGCAAGCTTGGCATTTAGGCTGACCTTCATCACATTTCCTGTGCTTTCGGCGGCAGGTCATACATCCTTGATTAAAATCAATTTAGAAAATCCCTGCTGAGCCTTGTAGAATTCAAAATTAGGGCATTAACGAACCAGAACGAGATCTTAGGCCTTGGTTGACGGGGTCCATGGTCGTTGTGAGATCTCAAGGGACAGAGCAGGGCAAGTGTCCCCACACTCTATGGTGGTCTTTGACGACTCGTTCTGTTTCAGGGCTAAATGCTTGGGCGAGGGTTCGAAAAAGCAGGCCGTATCGGACTTAGACAAGGACTGTAGAGGTAGATGAAGCTGGATGATGACCGCCGCGTTCACTGGGGGCCCGAGAACCGGCGCATCGTCATCCGTTATCATGGCCAGTGGATCCTTTACTCTCACTTATCTTCCTCTAGTACTGTCTGAGTATGGCTGGCTTGGCTCGCCCCGTTGTTCGTTGTGCGGGGTATCATGGAGTGCATGGGCATTTCGGCGTTGAAGAGGTAGGACCGGCATTAGTTCGATGTATTTTGTGATATTCTGATTTTGCTGGAGTGGTAAGAAATTCTTCCGGAATTATAGCATAGAATTAGCCTCTACCGAGTGATTGGTAGCTGGATACATTAAATCGTGTCTTCAAACTGGTGACAATGAAACATGGATTGAGGTTATCACGCTCTACGCTTGTTTCAAACAGTTCATCACACGCCCTGTTCCAAATATAATTCATGGACCATCACTTCTAGATGCTTCTACCAAATATCCCATTATCACCTTAGAATAGGCTTTCTTATTTTCTTTACGATCGATCGGTTCATGATAGATGCTAATCATCTGGGAAGGCTCTGTGATTGTGAATGTGGGTGACTTTCTGATGCGATGGTGAGTTTATCATTACCAAAAAGACAACCACTCTTTTCAACTATCGAACACATCGGCCAGATCAAATTATCTTCTCAAGTCCAGCGTCGCAGACCCCCAAGGAGATCGGGTTCAGTCGAACTGTAAGGAAATCACCAAAGAGCGCTTTTCTATCCAGTTATTCGTCTAGGCTGATCGCAAGAAGGTGGTTCAATGCGTCAAAGAGCTTGAGGGGCCTGGCGCTCAATACCTGGCCGTCTCCGCTGAGGAGTATCTCACCATGCGGCGAAAGGCAACATTCAAGAAAGTCTAGTCCACCCGGATGCCGCTGATGCAACATTGTTTTTCAGCCCATAGCTTATGAAATAATGAATCTGCAAAGCTTGTGTTATATTTATGACTGCCTTCGCCCTCTAGAATCTGCTGATATGAAGGTAGGTAAGCAGGGGCTGTTGGACGCCTTGCATGATGATGCATATAAGCACAGCTGATACGAAAGCACTGCCTTCTTTCCGCCTTACTGGCTGTGCCACAGTCCTGTCGTGCTGCACAGCCTGACAATTTGGCCCACACTCAGCTCAGAGTAGGAGCACTTCGCCAGCGAAGCCCAGCGGATAACAGTGAGGAATCTAGTGAGCACTCTCTAGAAAATCTACGGACGAAGAAAGCGCAATAAGATTCTCTTTAACGAGGCATATCTGTATCTGCCGGGATATTTCAGAAGCAAAGATCTGATGGCTCAATACGAGATCGCCGTACGACGTAGTCGGCGCTCAGATTCTCCAGCCGATCTAGACGAGCTGGACTCACCCTCGCACAAGAGACCCCGCAAGGGGGAGTTGGACGCTGCGTGTGACTTGTGCGCCCTAATGTTCTCGGAACAGGGCCTGAGGAGGCTTAATTCCCGGGATGGGTTCACTCACCACACACACGATGAGTGCGTTACTTCGAAAGATGGGAACTGCATCCTCTGCGAACTCATTCTTGAACTTGCGTCAGGGACGCATGGCGATGTCTGGGGATCGGGTGATCCTATGGTCTTTCGGAACCGTAGCTCGGTAGCCGGGTTGCCAACATCCGATATAGACGTACTTCAGGGAAGCCTTGAAGGTAGACCTGATGTGATAAACATTTACCCATTTTCCAAAGCTTGTACGACCCTCTCAATCCCTTCTCTGTTGCATTAGGAAACAAGAGCATCTCTCTGACTTGTGTTAGCCGACCCGGCCGGGACCTTGGTACGTCGAAGACCGCTGCGTCGAAATGTCCAGAGTAGTTCAGTATTCTCTGCAGCCAAGAAACTCATCAGTTCTTGCATGGGATCAAATGGGGCTCAGAATAAGGGACACCAGCAATGTCGCTACTCTCGAGATACCGTGCTGCCCACTCGTGTTCTGGATCTTGGAGACCCGAAGACTCCTTCTCAGACTCTTTGTCTGCAGGTCAATGAAACGGAAACACACGGTTCTTACCTTGCTTTGAGCTACTGCTGGGGCAAACCGGACTTTAAAGCAGAAATCCAACCTGTCCGCCTACAAAAAGATAATATCCAGCAGCTCATGCGCGAGATCAAGCTTGAAAGTTTACCACAGTCCATCCAAGACGCGATCACCGTCACCCGCAAGCTTGGCTTTAGGTACCTATGGGTGGATGCTCTTTGTATTATCCAGGACTATGGAGAGGACAAAGCACATGAGATTTCCAAAATGTCGACCATCTATAAGAATGCCGCTATCACAGTGGCCGCTAGCGTGGCAGAGAAGGCATCGCAAGGGTTTCTCCAAAGCCAGGGTAGGAGGGCCACGTATCTCCCTGAATGCATGCTCACTATCCCAATGGCAAACGAGAGAACTGGGACCATTTACCTATCCGCATATGAGTATGAACCTGACCATCCACTCGACAAACGGGGCTGGGCGCTCCAAGAGTTCATGCTCTCGTCTCGCATGCTGATCTTCTCTAACTACGAGCTCCTCTGGCAGTGCAAGGAAGTCCCTCTACAGAGCGTTACGGGAACACAGGGCGGTCTGGAGTATCTTCAGCCGCTCGAATCCTTGCCATGGGCTGTGTTTGATGACGATGCAGAGCCCTATTTTGGGTCCCTTGATGCTGACAAGATATATCTCTGGAAGACAATCATCCGCCAGTACACCGATAGGGACTTGACAGACAAGGAGGATCGACTAAGGGCAGTGATGGGCATAATTACCGAATTGGAGATGCTATGGCGCGATCAAAACATCCACGGGCATTGGAGCAGGTGGTTCGTTCAGCTGTTGATATGGTACAAGCCCGATATTGACAGAGTGAAGAAGCGGCACCTTAAGCGGGCTCCAAGTTGGTCCTGGGCCTCGGTTGATGGCGGCATATACTACGAGGAGCCCTTGACAGTTGAGGATGCCAAGGTTAAGACATTGACAATGTCGAAAGTGGTACTTTGCTGTCGAATTCTGAGTTCTGATAAAGTTGAACCGGACAAGGCAGATACAGTGCAAGAGAGGCCTGATTTTGTAGACTCCGCCGCCAGGAAAGAGTTTGGCGACAACGATTGCGACTATATGCTCCTCGGCAAGACGCAGAAAAAGAATGGCCATGGAAGGGGAATGGGATTGCTTGTCTTGAAAACGGCTCGGCAGCAGTATCGGAGAGTTGGCTTGGTGACTTTCAAAGACATGAGCATTTGGCAAGGTATTGAGCTACAGGAAATTACCTTTGAATAGGAAATAATCTTTGTCTAAATCTCCAGTCACACCAGCCCTTTACATGGAGATAAATGATGAAATACATATTGAATACGGAGTCTAGTTTATACCTGGCCTTATGCCCCTCTCCTGGCGTGAATCTTCTCGTGTCTACGACAATCACTCTGCCTGCCGAATGCTTTACCGCAAGTTGAACATGAATAAGGTCGATCCCCGAAATGGCTCCGCTCATGTCCCCTAAGATTCGTTTTTCTTGTGAAGGTGTCGTCGCATATCGAGCACTTGAAACGTCCCTGTTTACGGGCCGGTGCCTCGAACATGGAAGGCCTGTCACTCATCTCGCGATGGTAAATCCGCACATGCCGGTCTCTATCCTTCTTGCTCGAAAACCCTATAGGTGCCAGATTACACGCGATAGGGCAAGTGAATGGCCTGTCATGCCGGGCGTGGTGGTTATCGCGTGCCTTGGCGCTGTCGTAGCCGACGTAAAAGTAGCGGCAGAGGGTTCGCTGACACTTGAATAAATTAGGTCCGTAGTAATCCTCGATAGTATCAGTATTAATGGCGCTGTCGGTAGGCACAAAATGCTCCTCGAGGCAGGTCCGGTTAATACGGAGGGCGTCATCGATCTGGGTAATGCCGACAGTGTTACGGCAATCAAAATCACCCTTTTGGTGAGTGAATATATGGTTCCAAATTTTGCGGAGGTTCTCGTGGAACTTTTCAGGGAAGCCTTGGAATGTCTCTCCTGGATCCTCTTCTAGCTCCGCATGGATCTCGGAAGTCAACTGGTGGCCATGTCTCTCGATGAACAGGTTCAGGGCAGTCGCGAACTCCCATTGAGCCTGTACAGCTTGTGTCTGGATATCAGCATGCAGAACCATGATGTCGTTAGAGCTTCTGATGACGGTGTTAATGTGGCTATGCCAATGGGAACAGGCATAATCTTGAAATGAGAACCAGCCGTGCTTGGCATTCTCTTTGCGCTGCATGTCTTGGTAGCCATTTACAAAGCAAGGCAGAGATAGATACCTCAGACAGAGTGCTGTAAGTCTACACTGTACCTCATTCTCACTTATACGATTGTTGTCGATGATGTATCTGATTCGTTAGCGGTGCCATCGAGTTATCGTGGGATAGATTTTAAAGTAAAAGCATGCATACCGACGTGCTGTTGAGTGGATTAACCGGATATGGTCTCCATCTAATACATGTACCAAAGACCCCAGATACTTTCGTACGTTGTGCCGCAGCATCCTATTGTCGAAATCAACCACCTCATTGACCGGGTCGAATGATAAGATGGACTGAATCTCGTGCCATCTGAGGGGTCTCTTCGCGCAAACCAACCATCCCAACAGGATCTTTGCCTTTTCCCACTGAGAATCGCCTCCTTCTAGCCCTTTAAGCTTTGCCTCGATAGATCCCAGGAGCCTTTCATATCTAGAACTGGTCATCAGTATTTCTCTTGGTGTTGGCTGACTGTGGGTCATACATGTCTTCAAGTCTTTTAGGGAGCATCTCTTGGTTGATCTTTTCGAGTAGTTCCCCCTTTGTCTGTTGTTGGAGCAAATACTCCATAGTGAGATGTGCATAGAGAAACATGCCTAGGCATAGATGTTAGTTTGGCATCAGATATGAGACTGCTCAGGTGAGTAAAGAACTTGCCTTGGCTTTGATGGCAGACGATGCTCTCCATCTGCTGTTTATCAGCGTCAGAGAGGTTGAATCCACGGTTGAATTCATTTGACCCCGAGAACTCCACTATTCTCTTTTGCACATAGGTGCGAATATCTTCGGCGTTATCTTTAGGGTCAAGAATGATGCTGGCGTCGCCCTCTGGCATTTGTTTGCTTAATTCAGGCATCGTTTGGCTGGTGAACAACACTCTCAGCTGACCAAGCTTTACATCGTTGTCGCACTTGGAAACCTGTTGCATGAAAAAATGCGCCGTCTGGCGCGCCTCGTTTGGTTCGCACTCATCCAACCCATCAATGATTATGTACTGCCTGGGTGCGTGCTCAATAAATGCTTCGATAAGGGTCTGCGCTGTTTCTGCGTTGGACAAGTTGTCCTCTACGCCTTGATGCATCCTGTCATCGCAAAGAGGTAGAATGTATTCGTCCGCATAGATCATTTGGTGTAGGACTCCCTTCAGGATGTCGAGATAGGTTCGATGCTCATTGTCGTCTTCTTGACAGTAGAAATAGTATATGTTGCTTTCGGAGGGAATTCTGTTCTTCGTTTCGGATGCGCTAAGAGACTTCAACTCATCCACAATGAGTGACGCAAGGATCGTTTTCCCTAATGATTTATTAGCATGCTGCTGTAACCTTTGCCAAAAACGGTGCCTGGGCTATCCTTGCCGAATCCTTTGCTCCCATGAAGCCAAACAGCAGACTCTGGTGGCTCATCCTCCTTCATCCAGTCACAGACCTCGGCGTGACGCTTGAAAAGCCACCGTCCGCTTTTTGGACATATATTTCTAGTATTTTGAAACCTCTTATGCATCTCTGCAACTTTGTTGGAGGACGAGATCCAAAGTTTGATTGCTGCCCTTTGTTTCCTCTTTCTTTCAACCTCACTTTCCTCAAACTCTCTCCAAAATTCCTTTGCACCGTAGCGGTATCGGTTAAAGTCATCCTCTATAGGATCCCAATACTGTCGATTATTGTAATAGCTGTTACCAGAACCATGAGGGTTGTCTATACGGCCAGCGCTGTACATTTGAATAAATTTTCGATGCGTGTCTAAGGACTTTGCAAGCTGCTTGAAGGTGTGGCCCAAGTCCTTCCAAACGGACTTGTGAAGTCGTTGCCATACTGAGAAGGAGGATATTAGCGTATGAATTGACTGTAGGCGGATAAAATTATCCCACATTTTGTGCGGAGCGAGAAGAGCTTGTATGCCAACTTATGGAACCTCTGAACGTCGTCGTAAATGTTGACTAGGCATTCTTCGAAGCCGGCAAACGTACGAAACAGTTTCTCAAAATTGTGCAATTGTGGCAGGTGTACACCAAGCTGTTCGTACACGTCGAGGACGCTGTCAAAAGCTTTCTCTGTTGGGCTAGTAACCTGACGGGGAACAATCAGCTTCATTCCAAAGTGGCAAGTTGATTGAATCACCGTTGAGGAGCATCGCACATACCCTGAGCAAGAAGCGTATTGAGCCCCAAACATATGCCATGGCGTGCCCTGTGTCGCGATTATGTATTGCCGTGAGAGTCTTTGAGAGATCTTCCATCCCAGAAAGGAACTTTTCGATCCTATTCATGTTCATCAAGGTCTTTGTTTGGTCCTGCTTTGACTGTATGTCGCTGAGTTCCGTTTGCATATCTTCCAATGTGCTGGTTTCAAACTGCTCCTTGTGATGGGGCTTCAGGCTGTGCCCGTAGTTCTCAGCTATTTCGGCCAGCCTGTCCATGTTTGCGTTCGTGTATACCTAAAATGTCCAGGCTGGGGCTTGATAGCACGAATTGGATTCGCAGTCGCATTCTCCAAACTTGAGCGTAATTTTGGGCGATGTTTTGGTCTTAGCAAAGATTAGAGAAGATTTCGGTGTCTTTTCCTCTATCCAACCCCCTGATCAGTTTCAAAAGTGCCTTTCTGCAGCATTGCCACCACCAACAGGATTTCAGCCACCTGCGCTTGAGATCCAGCCCCTCCTGCACAGCAAATTGCGCAGCAAATGGCACTTCTGATGCCCCATCAGCTGATTGGGCAGCTCTCTAAGCATAATCACACCTCCCGTAAGGATGCAAGCACCGCCGCTACGGAGTGTCTGACTCCACGTAGCAGATGGTCCGCGAACCACTCCTGCGGCCTTTTAATGCACTAACCGACTGGCACGGTAGCAGAGCAAGCTCGATATTGTCTAGACTCAATTTGTGAGCAGCTTGTACTCGTCAAATATATTATTTGGGGAAAGGTGAGCATCCAGATGACAGTAAGAGAAGCATGTTTGCCCAACGCGCAGGTGCCATTGCGGCAATAACAGAACTGTTGCAGATTTACGGTAAAGAGATAAGCATGATTCAGCCTTGACAGTAAGTTCAGCTCTTCACCAGGAGTTGATCAGACGATTGGGCTCAATTTATATGTGCAAAATGACGTACGACGTAGTTGTGGTGTGGCATTCGGCATATTTTGTACACCAGCACCAATGCCTTCGTTTCAAGGTGTTCCGGTAGCAGAGTGGAAACTCCCCAGGGCGACAGCCCTTCTGGGGGGTTTGAAATTGCTGTGCTCGGAAGGGGTGTGCCAATCTGTGCGGATTGTAAGGTCAGTATCTGGTTCGCGAACCATGGCCAACGCATGAAATGCACTCTTGGCGCTGCTTTGGTACTACCGTAACGTCAACAGCCTCAGCCACTGCAGGGGGCAGTGTTTGGGCGGTCAACGGATGGCTCCTCCTCAGCCTTTCATTAGTGAAAGGTTCCGTTTGGTATGATAGATGACCCGAAATTTCTCATCAACAAGTCCATGGAAGACTCAACACAGTTGTGTGCAAACATCTTTCCCTCCACCAGCATCAGCGGGCAATCATGTCTCGAGCTCTACAACAGCTTCTTAACCCAGTTGATGGTGAGGATGATCCAGCATTCGATGGACCTTTCGGTCCAAATGACTTTGCGAATAATGTGTCCATCAACCATGCGGATTTCCTTGGCGCTGAAAACAACTATGGCGGAGAGTTCTTGAAGTAAGCGGCCGTATTTCTCCCAACCGCGATCCGTTCGTGGATGTGGCAGCTTGCCATGTGACTAGGCTAAACATCATAGTGATGTTCCCATTTTTCAAGGGGATCTTCTTTCCGATGCTTCCAGCTCGACAATGGCAGATCCTGGTTTCAGCCAACAGTCAGATACCACCACGTTAGGCAGCGAAACTGAGTACAGCTTGGACGCCGATCTATTAGAATGGGGAAACGCAGTATTATTGCAAGAGAATCTTCAACACAATTTTGATTGGCCTCAAGCTTCTTTTGCGTCTCATCAGATATCCCAGGCTCCATCACTTTCGCCTCTGCCAAATCAATATGCCAACCAGTCCGTCGCACAGGTGGATGACGTAAATACCGTTGTATGTTATGGAATGGTAAGTAAATTAACAGTCTCTATGGAAATATCTCAATGCAAACTTTCTCATTAATCATCAATCAGTTGCATTCAATCGATATCAAATTGGTCGGTGACATGTCGGTAATCGATGTGAGGCTTCGCGCAGCCGACTCGATATACCAGCGTTTCGAACTCTCCAACGAGCAGGATCACATCATCATACGCTTCCCCGAAAATAAAGAGAAATTTGGATACCTACGCTCGGGCGAGACCAAGACAATCTCACAGGTGCTTTCTCACAACATAACCTTTGAACCGATTGCCCTCAAGGCGGCTCTTCGAGAGGTTATCGGGCGCGCACACAAGCCGGGAGATGCAATGGTGAAATTAGACATTAACGTGTACGGGCCGCGACAAGAATCGTCACGTGTGAGTGATGCACTGTCCCGCGGCAAACTATGGTTGCAGAGACCAGATCATAGTAGCGAAGGGATCATCTATGAGAACCCACACTTCTTGAAGCTCAAAATCAACGGTGATCGGGAGAGGACTCTGCTACCGGTAGAGCATGTCGTAGGTCATACAGCACCAAGGAGAAATGTTAGGGAAGAGCAGCTTCGCAAACTGGTGGAGGAGGTATATCAATCAGTCGACAACAGCCGCGAGCTTGAAAGAGTTGACGGAGGAGCAAGGGTCACCCAGCAATTACTCAGGTATTATGACCTTGAGAACAGATACAAGAGAATCTTTTTTATGCTAATATTCATCATTCAGACACCAACAAGAAGCCTTAGCTTTCATGTTAGAGCGAGAGTCTGGACACATTGCTGAGAGATACAGGTTGTGGCGGGAAGTTCCTTTGGAAGGAAAAGTACAGTGAGTTCGACTTTGACGTTCCTCCAGTCTCGCAGTTGCTGACTATATAGGTATCAACATAAGATCACCAAGGCCCGGAGATTGATTCGGCCAGAGGAGTCAGGAGGTGGCATCTTGGCTGACGAAATGGGGATGGGGAAGTCACTTTCTATTCTAGCTTTGGCCATGAAGACGCTCGACGATGGCCAGGAATGGGCCGACGAGTTGAACATTGGCCCTGTGGGAAAGAAGCCGATTAAGCATTCTCGTTCAACGCTTATCGTTGTATCATCTGGCTGTAAGCTCCATGATCTTAGCACAACTCGGAATTCAACGCTGACGCTCCGCAGTATTGATCACCAACTGGGAGACTGAGATAAAAAGGTAAATCTTCCCAATTTTCTTTCATTGAAATACAATTCTAATACTACCTAGTCATCTCCAAGCAGGCCTCAAGGTAATCGTGTATCATGGCCGACGAAGAGAGAAGGATGTCGACAAGATACAAGACTCAGATATTGTCTTGACCACCTACAGCACACTTGCGGTCGAATATCAACGCAAGAAAATTGAGCCTTCTATCTTACATCTCATTGGGTGGTATCGAGTAGTTCTGGACGAGGGTAAGTTGTGTGTGCCCGAGTTCTATAGCTTTCCCACTGACGGTTATAGCTCACATTATTCGCCGCCCTTCCGGAACCTTCTACCACTCTTGCAGCGAGTTGAACGCTCACTCTCGCTGGTGCCTTACTGGCACACCCATCCAGAACAAACTAGCCGACATCGGGACTCTCTTCTCCTTTATCCGCGCCGAACCCTTCAACAAGGCCGCAACCTTTCGCAAGTGGATCGACATCGCCTTTGAGCATAACGCAGATGACCCTAAGCAAGTTAAAGACCGCCTGGTCATGCTTCTCGAGGCCTTCTGCTTGCGGCGGACAAAGGATGTTCTAGAATTGCCAAACTTGCGGCAAGAGATTCGCTGGCTAGATCTCAGCCCCGAGGAGCGCACGCAGTATGACAGCACGCAACGCATCTTGATGCGATCAATCAAACAACGCGTCGGAGAGACGGAAAAGGGCTCCAAGTTCGGACTCTTCCAAGCCAATCTGCAGCTACGCATTCTTTGCAACCACGGGACGTACCAGAAGCCATTTTCATGGCAGCGGCGTATTTATCAGGATGAAAGGGAGGCGAAAGGATGCGCACTAGGAAGGGATGAAGAAATCAAGTGCTCTGTTTGCCAACAGCCCATGCCAATTGTCGGGTCAAGCTATTTGGGAGACGTGTTTGAAGACCCATGTTTGCATGTACTGTGTGCCGAGTGTATCAAAGAGTCGACGATGCCGGGCTCTGAACTGCAGAGGCGTCGCTGTCCTGTATGTGTGGAATGGCGAAGGCCCCAAACTACCGTGGGTATCAGCTCAGAGGCGGAGGCAAGTGGTGAATCCGGGGATCTGGAAATGACAGATGCCCCTGTGAGGAGGACCTCTTTTGGCGACGACCATGACTACTACTTCAGCTCGCAGGGACATTCCACAAAAATGGAGAAGTTGGTTGAAGACGTGGGAACCAATCTTTGGGAGACGAAAAGGTACGCAGCCCACACTGATTTTTGATTATTCTGATATGCAAGCTAATCCACGAAGTATCATCTTTTCGTGTTGGACGCGGACGCTACATTTGGTGTCAAGACACCTACGTCGAGAGAATATCCCTTTCCTGTGTATTGATGGGAACTGTCCCCTTCAAAAACGACAGGAGAATCTTGAAAAGTTTGAGAAGAGCAATGAGAATCCCGTCCTTCTCATGACAACGGGTACCGGCGCTTTCGGGTATGTGAAACCTGTCACTACCCACTTCCAATATTGACATTCTTTCCTAGTCTCAACCTAACATGTGCCAACCGAATCTTCATTGTCGAGCTGCAATGGAACCCCAGTGTTGAATACCAGGCCATCGCTCGCGCCATACGATTTGGCCAAAAAAGTGAGGTCAAGGTCATGAGATATATCATCCGAGACACTGTTGAGGAGGTTTGTTGTCAATATGCTCGCTATAATCCATGATACTAACCGCAAACAGGAGATGAGAAAGCAACAACAATGGAAGAAACAACTTGCCAGCTTTGGGTTTGACGAACCTGTAGACGAGATGGACGTGGAGGCGCAGCAACCGTAGTGTCTCGAAAGTATCAAGACAACGCCGAGGCAGACCTATAGCCTGTTTGTACCTACTCATTGTGAAATCTACTATTGTTCCCTTATTTCTTTATAATCATAAATTTTTCTCAGTCTCTACTTTGTTAAACGCTAAAGTCCTCTTCCAAGTTCGCAACCTTTTGCTGTCCAGTTCGTGATACTAATTCCTACAATGTCTTCCTATGGCACTCTCTCTGTTGTGAATGTGGCCTTTCCAACATTGTGATTTTCATCATCTCTCAAGCCATCTAGTTCGTGATATTAATGATCGACATCTTTATCAGCTGAGGGATGAAGCTATGCAGGCATAATCAACTCAATATAAACTACATCAAATTATTCTTCAGAAAAATGATAAGTACATAAAAGTCGATTCCGCTCCACAGGCAAAGAAAATGACTAGATGATCAAAGACTTGAACCCTATGCTTGCCCATTGAAGCCTAAACCAAATTATCGCCCATAAATTTGAAACTGTTACTTCGTTCCAGTTTCTTTTTTTCATACCAGTTCGTAGCGTAATGCCACGTAGCAACCGTGACCAATGTAAGTACAAGGGAGCAAACAACAAACACCCAGATATATTTTGATACGATTGACTGCCCATCTGATGGAAAATTAAATAAGGAAGTTGAAAATACGGACTGCTATAAATTAGCCAAGCTCATTTCTCTAGGGGGTAAAATACTCATACAGCTACACAAGAGAGCGGTATGTATATCATTGTCAGAAGAGCAATTGACTTCATCTGAATGCTCTCGGTCTTGGTCTCAACTGCAATCATGTTGTTGACCCTTGCGATTTTTGTATTGGTTGTCGAATCCTTCTGGGCGATTTGATTCCATTGCTATGATAGGTTATCTCAGATGATGCGCATTCAAACAGAAGTTTGTCAATACTCACTGTCTGCATAATGAGCGATAAGCTCTCGGACATCATCTTGCATTCGTCGATTTTATCGTCGTACTCGTGAAGGATGTCTTGTAGTCTGATCCTTATTCTTTCTCCGATCTCTCTGAATTTCATCCTCTCTTTAACATCCACGGTATTATTTGTTGCCTCGGAATTTATACCGGTCATCCATTCATTGAAACGATCAATGTGGGATATAAACTTTGAGATTTGTCTCTTGGTGGACCGTATCTGATCGGCCAATTCGCGACTCCGCAGGCAGATGGCGAGATTTTCCCTGGTTTTGCGGTTGTCGACGGGAATATCTGTGTTCCAGTACTTCATGTCTAATACTTCAGCACGAAGAGAAAACTGGTCCACCAGATCGTCAACGGCACTGACGAGCCTCTCTCTTTCTATCTCTGCGAAAATTCCTACGGTGGTCAGTGGATGATGCAGTCCATCGCCTGCTAAAGATATGCGTCGTTGAATCTTTTGCATCTGCGATTTATTGCACCCATACACGATGCAAAACTGTGATTTCGTACCCGGAATGTAGGTAGTCGATAGAGCAAGATCATCAGGGAGACCAGCTGACATTCGTGCTAGATAAGCTGAGTAAATGGCACTCGTCAGTACTTTGATACAAGAGTCAATAGTGATCACAAATGCGCCGCACTTACAAAACTCAGGCTGCTCGCTACTGTTAAGATGTTTTGTTGCAGAGAAGCAAGCAACCCTTCTAGAAATAACGCGAGTGATACCTCTGTGCACATGCCAACTAGGCACCACTAGCTCCCATATCGGCAATGTAAAAGGCAAATAACTAGGTGGTGAGGGATCTCCCTCGAACACTTCGGGTGCTCTGCTGCATAGTCTGTAGCAATCATCTTAGCTTGCTAGGATCGTAGTTAAGGCGGGATGATATGCCTACAACAAATGTAACCCTTCCCTCTCTGTATCGAGAGGCGATATTCCAATTGTCTATTTTTTTTATTTTAGAATCCAATCAGCATATACGGCTAGGGAGGCATACGTTAGAAAACCATCTTTCCCAACTCTCATCTGTTGACAATGCCTCTACTACGGGGATCTATTAAAATATCAGCATGGGGTGCAATAACGGAGGGCAGGGGAGCAAACCTCATCTTTCTGTAATTTTCGGATCGCTCTGGCATCCTGAGCACCTTCTTCTTTATATCCAAAAATCCTCCAGTCATTCGGTAAAAATGTCGGGTCGGCCGGCATCCAATCCATCATCTCGGCTTGGAGCACGCGAGGAATAAAATCAATTCACAACCAAGGAGTCTTTGACCCAACAGCGACTCACAACGACGTCTGCGATGTTTGGCCTTTGAGACATGGAGACTCAACGCATTAACCGGGGAGTTGGGGATGGTCAGTCGAACCCTCCAGCGTGGCTGTGCAGTCAAACAGGGGAGACTCGCTGCAAGTACATGTTCTTGGAAATGGCTGCAGCAGCTGGCGGCCGGAAATGCACGAAAAACGCCTCGATACGTGGGCTGATGTGATTCGCCTGAATTGTGATATCAGACAGGAGAGTCGGGTTGCAGTGCATAGCTACATCATCCACACGAATGTGTAGCACTTTTCATTACCAATGGTCATGTCTGTCCAACCCGCGCTGCCTTGGCAGACAATAAGGCGAAATGCATTTTCTGCAATTGAGCTGTAATTGAGAGGGGTATGCACCATGTGCAATCTTCCTTCGCTCGCTTTGCGGTCCGGTACGTGATCGACGCGCCTGCTTCAGACAGAGCATAGCCACAACCATCTACAAGTGAAGTCACATATCATGTGTTCAGCTCACCGGTAAAAGGAAGTCATGCGACAAATATCAAATCAGATCAAAATATCGCGCGAGGTGTTCTGCATCGGAGGCGCAGCCTTGGTGGCTGCTATAGGGTAGAACGCTTATGCCTGGATCGAGACATCTCTGTCGAACCAACAGACAGACCAAAAACAATGGAAACACCCTCATATTGTAAAAAAAACATACAATCGAATAGGAATGAAGGAAATTTCAATCATACAAAAAAAAATCCAAAAAAGCAAAAAGAGAATTCTTGCGTAATCTGGGAATCGAACCCAGCCCTATCGCTTGGAAGGCGACAATCCTAACCACTAGACTAATTACGCTTCGGTGGTTGTTTGGTTGTTGGATGGTAATAGTGGTTTATTCTATATATACCAAAACCCTTACCTTGGTCCGCACCAGGCATGTATACATCGGCCTGCGACAATTACCAGATGAGCCGGTATATCAACCCAGACCTATCGCTTGGTGGCGACAATCTTAGCCTGGACGAATTTGTTAATGAGGAAATTTGGGGAATGAGGCTCTGGGGCGACCAACCATTAGACCACTCAGACTGTAGTTGTTGTTGATGAGCAGGGGGGATATGTACTACGTATATACTTGCCCCTGCTCATTTCAAGCACAACATAGATATTGTGACTGCCGTAGACTCCGGACAGAGTGCGTCAGATCAACCCTTCTCATCGTCATGCATTATGTATAAAACGTGTAACTTCTTGAGAAAATGAGAATAAATCCGAGTAAGATTTCATCTCACAGCCACAGAACGACGCGGTCTGCATCATTCTTGCCTGGTGATAGCACAACGCTTTTATATATGACACTTAAGCAAATAATTTAATTATGACAATACTAAGAAAGGGGCGTGTATAGAAACGGGGTCAATGCAACAATGAAAACAAACCCGCCGATGAAAGAGCCCGCCAAGATCGCCTGACGTTAGCAAAATCCGTCCCAAATTTTCCTACTAATCCCTAAATTACTTAACGCGAATAAATTCACAACACGTACATATCGAAATACCGCTGTGGCCACCAATGTCAAATATGGCCATGTCCATTCAGCTGGATGATCGCCTGGCAACGCGTTGTCAGATGACACCTGCTCCCCGCACTTCGAATGTTCGGCCTGACTCAGGCTAGACAGGGCACTTACAATCCTTCCAGCTTTTCGTGTAAAATGTTTCTGAATGTTGGCACCCTTGATGAAGATCCTCGAGTCTCTTTACGAGAGGTGTGGCCCTGATTCTGTTCTCTTTGTCACATGCCAACATCTGATGCTCGATCAGCTCTAGCATCTGAACTAGAAACCAACTACAAGCTTTGTTTTCCTTTAAATCCGCGATAGACTTTTCCACGGCAGGCTTGATCACGGCCTTTTTCTGCTCGATGAGCGTGAAGAAGGTATCTACTTCGAAGCCGTACATATCCTTCATTAGTCTCTCGTCGGAAAACTTGTCGGGGAAGTCAGCACCGAGAAGAAACCACCCGATGTGCTCGAGAAAAACACAACCAAGACTATAGACGTCGGCCTTTGGACCCACGAGTCCATCTAGAATATCAAATTCCGGCGAGCGGTACGTTTCAGTTCGACTTAGAAGTTTCGGGTCTTGGATCGATCTAGAAACCTTCGTGTGCAACCTCCCTAGCCCGAAGTCGGCCAAGACAAGTCTCCCTTCCCCCGCAGACGACCGGAAGTATAATATGTTGCTTGGTTTGATGTCCCCGTGTCTGCCGTATATATTCTTGGGATCTGTTACGTCCTTAGGCAAGGGGAAATTCGAGCGGTCGTTATGAATAGCCTCCAGTGCCTTTGCTAGACCTAGGAACTGCGCAGACATTGACAGGCAATGCGTCATGTCTCCTACTAGGGGTGTGTTCGTCCGCCAGAAATACTCCAGAGGTCCCTCGGCACAATCAAACAAGAAGTAGAAAGTCGACAGATTATTAAGTCGCTCTTCAAACGTCGCTAAAACGTGTATCAAGTGTCTCTTGTCGCCATTTTGGTCGGCAGAGAAGAGTAGCGAAGACAATTCCAATTCAAAGTCGTGGCGGTTGTGAGATGTAAGTTTCTTCAAAGCATAGTAACCCTGAGAATGTCTCAACTGGATATGCGGGTTAGTCGCAGCTCATTTCTCAACTCATGAGAGACTTACTCCAGTGTCCGGTAAACGGCAATGAGAATCATAGAGCTGTACTCTATGCACTTCGCTGAAGCCTCCATAGCCTCCGTTTGCAGGATTACCGCCCTGCTCATTAGAAGTCTTCTTGCTGCGAGAGTTCTTCCGTTCAGGCGAAGGCATCCGGGTCCGATCATTTGAGAACTTGATAGGGATGCAATTTCCATGATCTAGCACATAGTGTGAATGTCGATCAGGTTGATAGGCAACATACGGTGCTGTGAGACGATGGACCGATCGTAAAAAACTCTCTCGGTCACTAGGCGTGTATTTGCCGATATTCATGATTTCTATGTGGTTTTTGCTTTTACATTCGCAGTGAAGTTTTTCAGCGCTGTCGCTCGTGTCTGCTTTCAAGGGCAGACAGCCGTCATTTAGTCCATTGTCTAGATGCTCGCTTATGTCGTGTTCGAACTCCAATTTGCTCAAGATGAGGGCCCCGAAGACTTTAAGAGCCGGGCGTTGGCCGTCTGACCCGAAGCAGATACTCTGAGCCAGAGTCTGCTTTTGTTTAGGAGTTCGACTTTTGAAACATGGCAAATCGTACATAATCTCGAGAACCCGCACAGGAGTCATGATCTTCGTATATCGGCTTCTTGGAATGAACTTCTTATCAGGATCGAACTGGTAACGAACTTGGGCTGTCTCCAGTTCGCCCCGAATGTCTCTCGTCGTAGTGGTGCCTTTGGGCTCTATAACGCAACGAGGAGTGGGCTTATCTTCATGACAGAGACATTCGCCATTGTCTGTGATATGTCGTACTCGGTCCGGGTTGTCTAAGTGGAAGGACCACTTAGTGCCGTTAGGTGCTTCTTTGAGATTCATTGAGGCCGCAGTATTTCGAGAGCGGAGTCAGTTTGAATATTGTGTAACAATTATAGCTCTTGGCAAGCACCGGCTACACCGTGGCATGAATATCTGTGTCTGATGATGATCACTTGATCTTGACTTCTGAAACTGACCTGACGGCTTCACAGACGGAAGTCGAAATGCTGTGTCACACGTAATCACGACACGAGCGAATGACCTCTGCAGCCTTGGCCGAGAAATTATGGGCCAAAAGATGAATCAATCAATCAAAAAACTGCGAGGAGGTTACCGAAGAGGCACTCAATAGGCTGAAAAGCTGAGAATCGCATAAGCTTAATTATTGTTTACTAAAACTTAGCATCACATTGCGGTTGGACGTGCTTTAAGTTTATCACGGGCGCCAGTTGTTAAAATTTTATTTGCTCATACGGCCATCGAGCCGCACTCTCCAGCCTCAAGGTAACACAACCACCTCTCGATTATATCATCAAGCCTTAGAAACACACACCGACCTGGCAAGGCGACTTTTGCCTTGCAGTTTTGATAACGCCAGCCCGTCAGCCGTCCTTTTCAGCTCTCAGGTGGTAACCCTTTTCGTGCCGTAAGGGCTGCGTGAAGGCGGGCGACCCGTAGCTGGTTCGCACCGTATGCGAGGTGTGTTGTAATGAGGCGATGTCTGACCACCTCATCCTGAATGCGAACCCCGCACGCACATCCGTGGGGGTTGTCGTGGGTTGCAACTTCAAGGACACAGATGTCCGTGTTCAAGGGTTGGCTATCACGAAACTCATTGTAAATGATCTTCGTAAGAGACCATTACAGTGTTTATTGACTAAAGACACGACTGGTTTTTGGTAATCAATCATAAAAACATCAATAGCGAGACTATGAGAAACATTTCTAAGCCTTCACATGACTAAAATGCACAGGCGGCTAATAATTTGACCGTCTCTCGTTGCAGCGCATGGCACGGGGAGGTGGCTGTGCATGGTAGATGCAGTTTCATGGGCGTGAGCAGCCCATCCATCGGTGGATTATGATTGGTTCTACGATCCCAATATTTCAAGCCGCTATCAGCTAACATGTGTAGTATTCTTGGGGGGATTGGGCAAGGCGTCGATTAGGCGGCCCGGGGGGCTGAATGATGTGAACAGTGAGCAGGAACCCCGCCCAATCATTCGCAATAACAAACACGGCATGAGCAAAGCGCCTATCTTATACCCCAATGTGCAGTAGATGATATTTGGCATCCCTTTTGCATAATGGACATGTATTAGTCGCATTTTACGAGAGGCTGATTACTAGCCGTGGATAAAGAGAGGCGGCCCCTTTCTCAATCTAATCAGAGAAGCTTCAACTCTTCTTCGTGATCAACTGATTCTGTAAGTTCCCCGTGGTTTCTTTGCCTCAGGATACTGACGGGTCGGCAGTTGACACTATCACATATCAATACAACTTGCAAGTTAGCATAGTTATATATTGTGTCAATCTCGCAGTTCACCTAAACGTACCGAAACTATGTCACAGATTCAACCATCTTCCCGACCTTCAGTTGCCAGAGATGTTTATTGGAGGGACGGAGAGAACGGCAAAAAGTTTACCTCTGTCTCTGCGTCGAACGTCAGCTCCAGCCAGTTAAAGTTATATCTAGACCAGTACTACCCAGAGCGATACTCTGTGCAGGTAACTCTTCAACCCAAACTCACATCAATCACATACTTACAATTTGAAGCTCAAGAGAGACATCTTTCGAATCACGATAACCGGCGAGGCCTAGGCAGTGCCAACGAAATGTTATGTACACGCTCTAATTTGTTAGAATACCCTTCAGGCTTTAATAATTGCTTTCAAAGGCGATTGAAGCGCTTTAAATGTGCAGAAGCACCATCTCTCCAGTCATTACATGATCCCATGTTCAGTATATTTGACCACGGCCACTGATACCTTCAGTGGTGAAAGGCGAGGCACACATGCTGGACTGTCGCTTGTTGTATGCAGGTTTCTTTTGATCTGGATAAGTTTCTCTTTCTCTTCAGTTATCTCAATCAGTGTATTCTTATTTTATATATTTTGAGTCTTTTGGCCAAGACTTCCTCTTCAGGACGATCTAATCTATTTCACAGAAAGCCTTTATATCAAACATCGTGACTTTTATTAGTTTTCTGATTCCTCTACTTTCAACTATTTCGCTGTGCTCGATTGGACCTTGTTTGGAGAACAATATTTGTAGTAATACAATCCAATGATGCCCGATAGGTCTCGCTTCAACACTAAGACTTGTTTCCTAAAGGGGGGCTCTAGCTTGTCAGGTTGAAAATCTCTGAGCATCCCTCATATTTTAATAATGGTTGTCCATCACGATCACATGTCAAAGACTAACGAATTAAAAAATGTTGGCCTCAGAAAATGCGTGCCTCCAAGCTCCCCTGCCAAACTTGTGTTCAAGGGTATCAACGCCACCTATTCACTCATACATATACATATTCATACTCACTGTCGGAGTAGTCCGCCCATGATTTTCTATTGGGTTTTGCCACATTCGAAATCTTTCGTGCAGCAAATGGTATTTGGCCGCCCACACATGGCATGTCGACTTTGCCCAAGAACGCCGCCATTCTCTTGCCCTCGTATCGAAGGGTTCCGTCCTCCGGCTCTGGGTAGAGTTCGCCTTCACCAGTCTCTCTGCATCGAAACTTGATGAAATACTGAAGTTCTTGTGCACCATCCGTCCTGGATTTCTTCCTCGGTTCGTGCCGCGGCGAAGCTTGGGATTTCCTTTTCCTGCCTCTCGTCCCGGACCCTCGATCAGCGTCCCCACTCATATCATCAATTTCACCCTCATCATCATCTTCCGCATGCTCCTTCTCGTCTGAATCTGACTCCTCCGTGCCTCCTTCATCAGACTCATATTCATCGCCGAGGTAAGAAAGATGCGCGTTCAACTTCCCTTTGTCTGTACAGATAAGCATGACGCCCACCAAAATCGAAAAATCAAACACAACCCTGAAGATTCCATCTTGATCAGTTTCATTAATATCAAGAGTCAGGTCCTTGACATTATCCCAGCCCTGTTCAATTTCCTGACAGTCGACAATATAGTGACCAACAGGTGAACAAGTCATCTGTCTTCCGTTGCGTTCAAGAGATTCAAGGTACTCCTGATGTAACTTGTCACGTTTTTCTTCGCGCTCTTTCTCTGCTACTCAAGTCTCCGCCGCTTCTTTACCTGGGTGGCTTAAGGCTGCTTGCCGCACAACCTCTTCATCCCAGCCCATGAAAACCGTTTGTGTCTTTGGGCCCGTCTCCGGTGGCGCAGTGAAGGCCCTCGACCTTTTGAGCTGCCTCGCGCATGTTTTTTGGTAGGGTTGAACTATATCGGTCGAAGGGGATCCCAACCAGGGATGTTGACCTGGTTTTGTCAGGACGCCCCGCGGTAAGAAAGTATTTCTCCATCGCGAGTTCCGGATAGCTTGATAACTCGTCGGGAGTGAGGGAATCGAGCCACTCGGTATGCATCTCTTCGCGTAGCACGAGAATGTGATCAGGCACCTTGTCGCATTTTCCCGCTCGGAGGACCTTTTTCATAAGTAGCCCACCGTTTCCTGAAAACTCATCCTCACGAAACGCGACTCCGTAGTGTTGGAGCTGGCCGCGAACAAAAGCCTCCCCTCTCTTTGCTAAGATCTCGCGCCCTTCGGGACTTATGTTGGGTAGAAACATAGCACGTAGCTCGGACCCTTCCATTCGGTCCACATGGTCTACACGAAACATTCCATGTGAGTAAACAAAGCCATCACGGACGATCTGCCCCCATTTATTTTTGCCCATGATGACTTCAAGTGCGCCTTGAGGCTACTGTTTGTGTTTTCCCTTGACACGGATGATATATCATACGTAAGAGAAAGGTAAAGGTTCAACAGCAATGGAAGATGCCAAAGCCCGACATCTCAACACCATGAAATACAAATGATGCTTTCGTTAGAAATCGGGAGTGGTTTCGCGTTGGGGTGGGGCGGGCTTGACTAAATGACGTAATTTAATTCCGCTTGCCCCTTTTATGCAATACGGGCAATGTAACTTGGGGCGTGATCGAGGTAGTTCCCAACACTGGACTTCTCATGACTTCTCATCGCCCGACTTATTAGTTTGATTTATCATCTTAAGATTCGGCTTCTCGTAACATACTGACAGGCCATTGGTGAGGATTAAAACTTTTAGGTAGCAAATGCTATAGCAGCCATGATTAGAATCGTTACATCTCTCTCACATTGTAACATAACTATCAGTAGCAAATTTTAACTTGATTTGAGGTGAAGACGATTTAAAGGAACATAGCTGTTAATCGGTCAAATTTTGGAAGTTCGAAACTTCCTTTCTTCGTCCCACTTCTTCTTACGTGCCATAGCATCTGCAGATTTCCGGGTAAAACCTTCATACAGGAGAGGCCAGTTACCACCAAGAGTGTTTATATCGACAGGACGCCCTGTCTTGACATCTACATAGGTCACATATCCCTTGACTTCCGCAACGATGGCTTGTTGCTGCAGAGAGAATAGAGAGGTAACGCCGTGGTTGCGTGTGGGCTCTATCCGTTCTTGGCGGTATGCGGCGATCAACTTGCATCCGTGTGTTAGCGAAGATACTATCAGCCCAGCGAGAGAGATGAGTGGAATATGTAAATGTTTGTTTCAAGGAGGGCAGATGTTAGAGCAGGGCTTTATTGGCAATGTGAACACATAGGGCAGGGGAACAAACTTTGGAAAGTGAACTAACCGAGTCTGGGTACTTGACCTGCCTCCGTATATCCAAGTCATACTTCCTTACAGCTGGAATCACAGTCTTGCCATTGACCATGCCGTCATATTCTTCCTCGCTAAGAAATTCGTCGTAGCTCTCCATGACCCGATGGAAGCAGGTACCCAAAAAGGCCATGTATTGCGACTGCTTGACGTGCCCAAAGGGATCCTGGTGTTCCGCCCAGAGGATTCCATGCTCTATCATAGTTTTGGGGTCATATCCCATCTTCTCGAGTGTACTGAGTGCCTTCTCACGGAGAGGGGCATAAGGATCAGCGTGCGGTCCTGGCTGTGGCGCCCCCGCACGTGTGTAGGGGGAGCAGTAGGCCGACTCAGCCAGCCGGGATTGTGGCTTGCTCTTCATGAGAATAATAATTCTGCTAAAAGCAAGGGCCAGTGAAGCGATTCCAGTACGAGATGCACTTCGATCGAAGGGTCAAGGGGATAGAACTAGTGAGTGGGTTGATGGAAAATAAAGGTTTGGGGATCAATAAGTTTAGTGAACTAAGGAGCAGCTCCCTTTTATATAATGTCAGATTCACAGCGCAGGGGTCGCAATCTGACGGCAGGTTAGTAGTTAGTACATAGTAGATCCTATGAAAACCAGGGTATGTGTGTGTCGGTTCGCGCCGACCTGCCTTAATAGTCCATTCAGAATGCAACTGTAAGAGAGATCGACCGCCGAATAATCCAAATCTCTGTTAAGATACTAAAACTCAACCGTTTAAAACTCTTCTTTTGCGAAACAAGAACATATGCAACCACCACAACGATTTAGGCAGGGGTTAGTAGTTGGTTGCTTCTCGGTGAAGTCGGTCTCCCCCCTGCCCTAGCACCAAAGTAATCCACCACCCACTGCTATAATTAGATAGAGCCTGTATAACATTCCATTTCTGCTACATGTGGGCTATCATTTATTCATTATTTGAGAAACATCGCTATGTCGTGGGTACCAATACAAGTAATATACTAATATTGGTTCAATCAAGATCGCTGATGTGTTGTGAAAAAGCCCACCAATCACGCAGTCACTTAAACTACGAGCGGTCAAGATTCGCCGTATAGCTCTCAAGGCCTTTCAAAGAGGCCTAGGAAACTTTATTGCGGGAGATAGAAACTTTGTTGATTCAGGCATAAAGATATCGATCATTGATCATTTTCTACGTAGCATTGGAGATCTAAACTACTTTATGAAGAGTTTCTAGAACAAGCTTAATGCTGCGTTCTGTTGGGAAATAGCAAACAAACATGTTCCTTTCCAACTATAAGACAAGTGTGCTATGTTTTTCTGCAAGTTTCATACCTATTAAATTTTTTTAGAAAAATTTTGGCCATAAACAAGGGTCTGGTTGATCCCAAGATCAGGCAGCACGTGATCTGATCACATAATTCTTTTTAAGAACACAATTATTATTATTTTTTACTAGCAGAAATCACATATTTTGTACTCATTCCAGATCATTGATTGTTCAGAAGTAACAGATGTTGTAGCTCAGACTACCCTAAACCAGGAGCCGTGTCAATACATGGCTTTGGATTTGTGGTGTCTTCTAAGTTCGACTCTGGGAATTGACTTAATTCATACCCACTCTTCATTGCATATCGTTGAATGGCATCCATATAACAAATCATCGAGATGTGTGATGATGGGAGTACCATTTCTCAAATATGATTTCTCTCAACAATGATGCTACCCCATGGGATGGCGGATGAAACGGCACGAGCGTAATAAACAGTAGAGCCTCAGACTGGAATGAGTGTGGCCAATCTTCGCATTCTATGCAAGTATGGCCCACGTAACCTCATGGGGGCTGGAGGCTGCTGCGTGGGTGATCAGCCACAACGCCTCTTATGAGCATTGCTAATGAGGACACTTTGGGTCATAATTGCTAGGTTCAGTCAGCTTCTACTGGCTTCGTGTGGAGAGCAAGCCCCTGTGCCGCGCAACCAATACCGCCATTTTATGCTGATCATGGGGCATTGGAATCCACATGGTGGTCACTGCGCCACCAGCGAACACGACAGACATTTCCACAAGCCGAACAGCCCGTGATATCCGGGGAACGATGACGATTGAAGGCGCGGGATGACGATCTTTTGTTGCCATAAATAAACAACTTGTTCTTATATAACCGAAATGGTTTTCTTTGCAACATTCAAAGAAACACTATCAACATCAGTATCAGCATCACACTATTCTACCATTCTACAAGTTACAACACCACACTCAAACCAATATTACCATGTCGAACCAGAGCTATTACGGTTACTCCAGCAGCCACACCTACCCTCAGCAGCCTCAGTACCAGCAACCACAATACTCACCAAGACACCTGGGAAACAACCCCTACAGCCACGGTCAGGGAGGATACATCCCTCCCTACCACCAACAAGCCGACTACTACCGCGCTCCTGCTCCGCAATACAATGGTCACCAGGAAACAGTTGGTCCTGATGGAGAGCGTGGGCTTGGTGCTACAGTTGTAGGTGGAGGCGCTGCTGGTTGGGCTGCCCACAAGGCTGGTTCTGGCATGCTTGGCAGTCTGGCCAGTGCTGCAGCTGGTGCCATCGGTGCCAATGTGCTTGAAAACAAGTTGAAGAAGTGAGTGCTCTGACATCCCTGTAAAAACCTCCAAGACCAGCTAGCTAATGTTTTCCGAAAGATACCGCAACAAGAAGCACAACAAACATTGATCGATAAATCCGACCGACTCAGCTGAATTCAAGAGCTAATATTTACGATTTGTTTCACGCATTGCACTTTATCTAATTCACGGCGGGGCATTGTTTGGATTTCTGAGCTGGAGTTTTTTTTGGTTTGCATCGCATCGCAACATTAGCCTAATGATCTTACGGAATTACGGAAGCCATAGATGTATATTATAGTCAAACAATGGAATAGAGTTCTCAAATGATATATGAGCGCCTTGAATTGTCACTCAACATGCCATTGACACCGACTCCGATTCAATTATGCTATTTTAAACTCTAGAGCTTGGTGCCATCTTTGGAAAACCAGCAGATGATTTTTCTTCTTGTCAATTTCACATGTCAATAATATCCATGTACCTCCTTATAGGCTTTGAAGTGAGTCGAACGCCTTCTGCATTTTCACTACCTACCTATAATGGCGAGCTGGGCCCAAACCATTCTCTTGTAATCTTTCTGGACAAAATTTATAAGCAATTGTAATTTCATACTATAATTACAGACAAATGATCAAGAGCAATTTCCTCAAAACCAGTCAGGTATTACTCTTGCTCAGCACCTCCCAAAGCTGTGCCTTGGCTTTTTAGATCACCTTGCCCTATTTCCTCAGGTCACAATGGCTCAGCCGGTTTCAACAAGCTCCTAAAGGCCTCTTGAATCGAAGGGTCAGCTGGCTCATAATATGCATGAGGTTTAGACTGGTAAGCGAGATTACTTACCGAACCAGTTCTCAGCGTTAGCAATGATGGGCGAAATAAAAGATGTCAAAGCGATTATTTGTCCGAAACCGAACTGCATTTCCCCATTCTTGTCTTCCTCTGTCATAAATTTGGTGGCATCATCCCTAAGGATCAATATTGTGCAAGCTTCCCAAATGAAGAGAACTAATAATGGGGTTGATATGTAGGCATGAAAGGGCTGTGCCCAGGCCCAATACACTGAAAAAGAGCAACCCCAAGC
Organism: Clonostachys byssicola; assembly: GCA_902006505.2. Lineage (NCBI taxonomy): Eukaryota > Fungi > Ascomycota > Sordariomycetes > Hypocreales > Bionectriaceae > Clonostachys > Clonostachys byssicola. The sequence goes on from CABFNO020001476.1 coordinate 649,989, forward strand.
AACAAGGCCAATGGCTTGAACAATAAGAAGACATGCTATTCGCAGGCAAATAAGAACGATCGAATAGAAGTTTCGAGTACTCAAGGACGGCATTTCACCCTTTGCCATCATAATGCGACTCCAGGGTTGATTTAGAAAACGGCTGGTGTGGTTGAGCGGTATTGTGATACAATAGTGAATCCGTGAGATATTTGTCCGGCTTAAACATATAGTTTGCAAAATCAAGCAGAGCACGGTATGCAGCCGTAGTGCGAGGAATATTGCGAACTCTGTCGACTTTTGAGACCGATACGCTGGCTGAGAGTAAGCCTCCTCATTCAATGCCAAGGTATCGTCTATTCTAAAGAATAGATACAACGTCATAATAAGAAGGCACCAAATAAAGATAGCCCGGACAATATTTCTTTTCAGGTTTGAGCCCATAAAAGGATTTGCAGTTATTGAGAAACCTGCCCTAGAGGATACTAAGTTAAGCCAACATATCGAGTGACTAACCCGGTAATGATAGACGAGAATATCTTATTTGGCTATAGCAGCTACAGCTGTGGCAATGCCGACCGACAGTTGGATATCAGCAAGGCTGAAAATCGTCGCATCTAAAGCTGAAGGGCGATCGTTGACAGTGCCGAAGCCTATCAAATCTTTCGGGTCCCTGACAGCCATCCACTGGCCTAATATTGCTATTAAGATGGCCCGTGGACGAAACGGAGTGACCGATATAATTTTTCTCATGAATTCGTATTCCCTTTTGATGAGAATCAACAGTATTATCAAGGCCCCAACAGCAATGCTGGAGCTGATAATACCAATCCCAGCCACATCGGGATCTGGCTTAATGTGTTTCATGTTGTGATGCCCGATTGTCTTGAAATAGAAGTTATGGTAGTATAAAGTATAAAGGTAGGTAGAATGATAAATCAGCCAGAGAGAGACGTTGACCTGTTCTTATACGGCAAGGTGGCTAGCGGGTCAATAGCTTCTCAGCTCACAAGACAGTGGCTTTGTTATTTGCATCAACTTCTTAATTAAGCCACTGGCAGCTGTTTGAAACCTTGTGGCTTAGTATCCCGTAGATCTAGGCAAACAGAATCGATCCGTTGGCTTTAGTCTTACATTGCACAGCTCAGCTCATGCAGTAAGCAGCGGATCCAGTTGCTGCGCACTCTAACAAATGTGTGTCATAAATGATAAGGCAAACACGTGCTACTATATCATTGGCTGTTCATAGACGATCAGCTGTTAACGCCAATCAAGATTTTGCACTTTAGTCAACTAAGTCAGTTACCACATCACCTGGAAGTAGGCGAGGCAAACGCAAATTATCCTCAGAGATGCGGCTGACAATGCTGGCCCCAACAACGAGTGCCCTCTGCACTCACCGGGTGGGTTATGGTCGGACTACTTCAACGGTGCGTATTAATAACAATTCTTAAGGAAGATTCGAGTCAATACTTCAAGTTCGTGCATACAGCGGAAGACTGTTTTCTCTCTTACAATCTCAGTTCTAATAGAGAGTATAATATCTAAATCTTAAAAGTTACTAGTTTATTCACTTTCTGCATTATAACTTATGAATCCTTATAGATATTTTCTATAATATATTCATTTTCTAAATATAAACTTCTCCATCTACTAAATAACTGCTCAGCTCAGTCTAAGAACAATATATTTATATATATATTCTTCTCTAAGACTGCCTTCCTATCTCCGGCTTAAACAACTACTGCAGCCTGACTTATATCCTTACAAGGTTAAGAATTGAACTTCCTCCATACAGAGTACTTTTCAAAACCATTAAGGGGATCATCTTTAACCCCTTCCCCTATGTATAGTGACTTCTCGGACGGTCGATAGAACCGCAAGCAAGATGGTTGAATTGAACTAGGCTGGCCAGGAAGAGTGAGGGCGGTGCTCTTTCTGGCAGGTATAGAGGCCCCTCTAAAAACCATCCAGTTTATCTGCGAATCCACGGAGGAGGAGTAGGAGGTCGGGGAGGTCGGGGAGGGGGCTTCACCGGTTTTGGTCCAGGATTATTTGGCCTTGTTCCGCCACGGGCATAGAGGTTCCGACGCTGTAGATCTCTATCTACTCTATCAAGACTGCGAATCCACGCAGGAGGAGTAGGAGGTCGGGGAGGTCGGGGAGGGGGTTTCACCGGCTTTGGTCCCGGATTATTTGGCTTTGTTCCGCCACGGGCATAGAGCTCCTCCAATATGTCACGAGCATCCAACCCGTTATCGATACCGCGGGCAATAATCTGCTCATAATCGTCTCGGGCAGCAAGGTCGTTAGATGTACCATCGAACTGGGCAAGTCCGGAAGGAACAAGGCTGAGGCATAAGACAGCAGCTGCCCCCAAGTGCTTGAGGGCGACCATTGTAAGACTGAGATTAGCTCTCAGCTAAAGAAAAAGAATACAAAGTGAAAATCAAAGGAGTAAAGGAAAAAGAAAAGAGAGATTATTTTAATATATAAAGACTGTTGGGTTAATATTAGTACAAGAGGGAGTAGGAGCTACATGAAATAGTTTTCCTCATTACCATGGGTAGTAAGATGAAGGTATCCTAGTATAGCATTCCGCAATAACTGAGCATGGAACAACGGCTAAGCGTTTCTGGTAATATCCGCAAGTAAGTACCGCTTCGGTAATGCCCCTTGCTGAGGAAGCGGCAGATTGTGACCTAATACGGTCCCGACAACCATTCAACCGGATTCAACGAAATAACAGGCTGGTGGGTCAGTCAGCTTACACACTCCGTCCTTGCTGGGAATGCGCATCGAGACTCCAGTCAGGTCCACGCGTTGGTCAGGGATTTGGATCCATAGAGCCACTTTTGTGTGCATGAACTGATGAAGCCCTGAGATGTCAGATATATCGTCTCAAGACTCAGACTGGTAGGTGACAGGCTAGAGATGCGCAAAAAGCAGAGACCAACGAAAACTCCCCGACGAGGAGAAGAGTAACAGTGCTATTTTTGGGCCCGACCCTTCCTAACGAGGTGAATTACAGCGACGATGCTCCAAGAATAAGAACTGATCCTGGCTCAAGCTTGTCTGTCTTACCCCAGCGGCTAACTTCAACCTTTATCCCTGGGGTTTGAAGCAAGACAGATCTCTGGGGTTTGACGCAAGACAGATCCCTGGGGTTTGAAGCAAGACAGGATAAAGTCTTTGGTTCCTCAACCAAGCAACTACTCTCCATTCTCACAGATTACACCTAGAAGCTGGTCTCCTAGACTTTTACCACTGCCCACTCATTTGAATATTCCGACTACTTCACAGCCCATTCTGTCATCTATCTTAAAAATGGTCGCTATCCAGAACCTTGGCCTGGCGGCTCTCGTGTGGCTCGGCCTCGCTAGCCAGGGACTTGCCATGGGCAACTATGAGGGGGGGCTTTATGCCCGCGCACGCAACAATCCAGGCTATCAACCTGATGCTCCCGTCCGTGGCGGTGGCCACACTAGGCCACGAAGCATTGATGACTATGAGTACGAGCTCTTTACTCGCGCACGCAATAGTCCCGGTTATCAACCTGCTGCTCCCGTCCGTAGCGGTGATCACAGTGGACCACGAAGCATTAGCGAGGGTGGGCTTTACACCCGCGCACGCAACAGTCCCGGCTATCAACCTGATGCTCCCGTCCGTGGCGGTGGCCACACCAGGCCACGAAGCATTGGTGACTATGAGTACGAGCTCTTCACCCGCGCACGCAACAGTCCTGGTTACCACCCTGAAAACCCCGTCCACAACCACCCTGGCCAGCGCAAGACTCGCGACCTGGAGGAGCTGGAGGAGTAAGCAGAGTCAAGGAGCCATATAATGCAGAAGGCAGATGCTGAGGGTGACTCGGGAAATACAGATCATAGGAAGCTAAGATTGAATCGAAACGATTCTCAGGATGTTACAACATAGCTGGCGTCAATAGCAGATATGCCTACCTGCATTGAGAAAATACTCGGCTAGAAAAGGAAGGCTCAATTGACTTGCTGCTCAAATGATGGAAGAATTGCTGCATCGAACTTTGCTAAATCAAATGAAATGTCAGGAGAGGAACCATTCGCAGACTGCGAAGAAAACTACTACTGCTGTCAGGTCTAATAGACTGAAGATATGGACCTGAAAATTTCAATCTGGCCATAAGACGGGCGATGACGCCTTGATCATTGGATAGTTTGAATTGCTAGTGCACCGGATGAGCCGACAAACTGTCAGTATTAACACCAAAGCCAACTGACAAGATTTTATTAGCGGATTCTTATTTAATATCGCTTGCTCTCATTACAGGCCATAACCTATTCATTTTCCCCTACGTCGCATATACTGTTGTACAGTCAGCTTCTGTCATTCTCAATTTGAATGCAGGCGAAGCGTCGCTGAATATGTTGACGAGGTGTATCCGTGGTGGAAAGAGAGTGTTGTAGACATGATGCGGCTTGCCTGGATACATCTACGCTAGAACCTCAAAACGTCCTTGCTGTCACGCATATATGGATGAATCAATCGCCCAATGATTGGAGTGGGTGGGTGTCGGAAACGGCAATCTCAAGCTACTCGGGCGGATGGTTATGTTGCACACATGTTGGCCACGGCGCTTCTCTTACAACCCTTGTGGGGAGGTAGAAATTGCTGTGCTTTTGCCCTTCTCCTCCTCCGATCACACCTCAACATATGGCGCTACAACCCTTTCGGAGAGGTAGAAATTGCTGTGCAGCTGAGATTTGGCCCCCAACAACCTCGTATCTTGCCCAAAGAGGAAACATACGAGAATGACTAACCAGAGCTTCGCCGTTTCAAGGCAACAGTCGAGGAAAAGTGGACACATCAAGGATCTGCCGTACCTGTCTCAAAGAGGAAACACACGAGCTTCCTGTATACCATCAACCTTGATTTAAATCGAGATGGGTAGACATCGATAATCTCTAGCTTGCTCTCATGATTCTACGAACACTGTTTCCCTCGTTGATTTTCCTAATTCTAACATCTACATAGTTTGGTTGCTGTTTACATTCCCCAAAGGCCCGAGTTTACTCTGTCTCTCCTCTATATCCCAAGCTCTCAGCATCATAATTTATTTTCCTACCTAATTTTCCTCCTTTACATGGGACCCAGCTACAAAGAACAGCAGAGAATCATGGCGGAAGACGCAAAGTCGGCGTCCGAACTGACGCCCGAGACCAAACCGAAGTCTTCTGAACGAAAACCCGCGTTCTCAGACTACCTCAGAGTCTTCACCTACGCCACCAAGCCAGACTACTTCTTCTACACCGTCGCATCATTAGCCTCCATCGGAGCTGGCATCACGATGCCTCTAATGAACATCATCTTTGGCCAGCTCGTCGGCCAGTTCACCGACTTCTTCCGAGACTCATCATCCATATCTCAAAACGAGTTCAAGCAAATCCTCAACAAGCAAGCTCTCTACATCATGGCACTGTTCTTTGTGCGATGGGCCCTGAGCGCCATCAACAAATTCTGCTTCAGAATGATCGGCATTCGTCTGTCGTCTGCTATCCGCCTCCACTACCTCGAGTCGCTCTTCGCGCAGCCCATCCATGTGATCGATTCCCTTCCCGCGGGCGCACCCGCCACCGCCATTACAGGAACTTCGAATACGCTCCAAATCGGTGTCTCGGATAGGCTGGGGGTGTTTCTACAATACATGAGCACGATCATATCAGCACTGGTCATCTCTTTTACCTGGAGTTGGGACCTGACGCTCGTGACATCGTCCTTGCTGCTCTACCTAATAGTCCTACTCTGCATTTTCATGCCCATCCTTATAAAGGGACAAGCCGCAACTCTCAAGTCGGATGCCCAGGGAAACTCGGTTGCTAGTGAGGCACTTGGAGTGATGCGACTGGTCATGTCCTGTGGTGCGCAGTCTCGCATCTTCTCCCGTTATCAGAGCTGGGTCATCAAAGCAAAGAAAGAGGGACAGAAGACTGCTCCTGTCGTCGGCATGCAGGTTGGTGGTATGGTAAGTCAAATTCATTGCATTCCGTTAGTGGATCTGTCCTGATTTCACATGTTGACCTGCTTATCGCTAGTTCTTCGGAGTCTTTGGCGCATTTGGCTTGGCTTTCTGGTACGGAACTCAGAGATACGCCTCTGGCCACATCAGCAACGCTGGAGTTGTCGTTGTCGTCCTCATGTCGGTCATGCTTATATTCAACTCTGTGGAACGCATCTCGACACCTTTGATTGCGGTGAGCAAAGCTATGGTGGCTGCTTGCGAACTGTTTACTGTCATCGATGCTCCACGATCCCCGTTGGGAAGTCTCATCCCCGAAAATACTTCGGAGGACCTCATCTTTAACAACGTGGTCTTTGAATATCCCAGTCGGCCAGGCGTAAAGGCTCTGGATGGACTGAACCTTCGCATTCGCTATGGTAAGAACACGGCTCTGGTCGGCCCTTCTGGATCTGGTAAGAGTACTGTCGTCGCTCTCTTAGAACGTTGGTACAGCCTACGATCGCATTATGCTCTACCAAAGGTGGCAGTGGGTCAGGGTCAGACAGAATCATCTGAAGACGAAAAGGCGGACCAGGTGGCAAGTGACCCTGAGGCACCCTCGGATCCGGCTCTTTCCGGGTCCGTTTCCTTTGGTACCGTTGACCTCGAGGACATTGATCTTAAGTGGTGGAGGTCTCAGATCGGCCTCGTTCAACAAGAGCCATTCCTCTTCAACGAAACCATCTTCAAGAACGTTGCGAATGGCCTCATTGGAACCGAGTATGAGGATGAGCCCGAGAGTCGGAAGCGAGAGCTAGTTCGGGATGCTTGCAATGAAGCATGTGCTCACGAGTTTATCGACCGTTTACCAGATGTATGTATACCATTTACTTTCGCACCCGTTCTTCCCCATGACATTACCCCAGTTCAATTGGACAAGTCGACACTAATATTTACCTAGGGATATGATACACGAGTCGGAGACGGCGGTGCCAAATTGAGCGGAGGGCAAAAACAAAGAATCGCCATCGCCAGAAGCATCATCAAGAAGCCCAAAATCATCATTCTCGACGAAGCAACCAGTGCAATCGATGTCCAGAGCGAGAAACATGTCCAAGAAGCTCTTGAGCGCCTTGTCAAGAACCACACGACAATCACCATCGCCCACAGACTGTCAACTATCAAGAAAGCTGATCACATTGTCGTGCTGAAGCGCGGTCAGGCTGTAGAGGAAGGCACTCATCAGGACCTTCTGAGCATTGAAGGCGGGGTTTACAGCGCCCTGGTTCGAGCACAAGCGCTTTTGGGCTCTCGTGAGGACGAAGAGGGGAGTTTATCAACAGACACCAAGGTTGCTCCTAGTGAGAAAACTGACAACATACCCGAAAAGGCACTTCATACAGTCCAGGTCGAAACCGGTCAGAGCAGTGACCCCACTCAACGAGATCGTGGATTCTTCTACAGCTTGGCATTAATGTTAAGCGAACAGCGAGCTCAGTGGCGAAACATGACAAACCTGCTTTTCTCGGCGATGGCGGTTGCTGCCGGTACCCCTCTCCAAGCCTGGCTCTTTGCCAAGGCGATCGCAGTGTTCATTCTAGAAGGCGATGAGTTAAAAGCGAAAAGCAACTTTTGGGGGCTCATGTGGCTTGCCCTGGCTGGCGGGTTTGGTCTTGCCTGGTTCTCTCAGACTTGGAACAGTGTACATCTACAGTACGGAATCAGCGCAGCCTACAAGCAGCAGTACTTTCGTGACATGTTGCAGCAGAGACTTTCCTTCCATGACGAGGAAGACAATGCTCATGGTACGCTGAGTTACCGCATCTCGAGCGACGCAAAGCAGCTGGAGGAGCTGTTCGGGCTTAACCTGGCTGCTGCCCTGACTGGCATATTTACCTTCACCGGATGCATCATTATTGCACTCATCTTCAGTTGGAGACTGGGACTCGTTGCCGCCTTTGCCACGATGCCAGTCATGGTTGGCGCCGGGTTGTGGAGATACCGCCACGAGGTTCAGTTTGATGCGATGAACTCTTCCGTGTTCAAGGAGAGTTCACTGTTCGCCACAGAGGCAATCGGCTCCATCCGAACTGTATCCTCGCTTGGGATGGAGCGAGTCATCAACGCCCGATATGCCAAGCTCCTCAGCGAGCATGTTCAGACAGCGCTCCGCAAGGCCCAGTGGACAGCACCTGTTTACGGATTTGCCGACAGCGTGAGCTTGGGATGCCAGGCACTGGTATTTTGGTACGGAGGCAGCCTCTTAGCTAAGGGTGAGCTCTCCATGGATGCTTTCTTCGTCTGCTTCATGGCCATCATGCAGGGCTCAGAGTCATCGAGTCAGATTCTCTCAGTCTCGCCCGACTTCGCACAGGCAATAGCAGCGGCGAACCGCATCCGGAGCGTTCATGAATCAGCGGTTCTAAATGAGAAGATGTTCGAGAGTGGCTCTGGGCAGAGTGAGGACCTCAGTGGAAATGTTCGGCTTGAATTGAAAGATGTGTCTTTCAAATATCCTACCCGAAATATTCCCGTTTTCGATCATCTCAATCTTTGCATTGAGAAAGAACAGTACGTGGCTTTCGTTGGACCATCTGGATCCGGAAAGACGAGTATCATTTCTCTCCTTGAAAGATTCTACGAGCCTAATCAGGGTGGAGGTAAAATTCTTTGCAATGGCGTGGATATCAAAGACCTCAGTCTCAGCAAGTATCGGAGCATGCTTTCTCTTGTACCCCAGGAGCCGACGATGCTACAAGGAAGTATCAGGGACAATATCCTCTTCGGCATTGCTGACCCAGAGTCAATCTCGAATGAGATGATTCATGATGTGTGCAAAGACGCATTCATCCATGACTTCATCGTCTCCTTGCCAGAGGGCTATGATACCGACGTAGGGCAAAAGGGCGTGTCCATGTCGGGTGGGCAGAAGCAGCGGATTGCCATCGCACGAGCTTTGATTCGTAATCCAAAGGTTCTGTTGCTTGATGAAGCCACATCCGCGCTTGACTCAGAGTCCGAGAAGATTGTGCAGGCTGCTTTCGAGAAAGCACGAAAGGGAAGAAGTATGATCGCGATAGCTCACCGTCTCTCTACGATTCAAGACGCCGACGTGATATTCGTTTTAGACCAAGGCCAGATAGTTGAGAAGGGAACACACTTTGAACTGATGAAGAAGAGAGGGATTTATTTCACCATGGTACGTACTCATCTCCCCTCGAGCCCGATTCTTGTATTATGCTAACTCGTCTGTTTCAAAGTGTGAAAGCCAGGCATTGGATCGCTAGTATCCTGAAGGAAAGGCATACATACTATCAACTTTGTATAATTGTAGTCCGATTTGTTTCATGTAACAAAACCCATCTCATGATATCAGTAGACACATAATAGAATATTCCCTTTTTGTATCATTCACCAATTCATATTTCAGAATCTATAGATTGTCATCGTTAATATTCTGCCATGTAGCTGGTTGCATACAACTCGCCGGCTAAGAATCCTCCAGACCCAGTGATCGGCTGCCTCTTCCATTCCACCTGCAAAGAACCATATCCAATCTCAGCCACTTCCTCCACTTTAGACCACTCTCCCGTCGTGTCGTCCTTGTCCATGAAACGAAACACGATACGATCACCGCCATCTTCGAACAAGAACTCACGACGCCAGAGCCGCTTCCACTGCTCTTCAAAACTCCCTTCAGAGGCATTGCGAAGCTCCATCGCCCTGTTCCTCTCAGCCAAGTGGTAGAGTGCCCGTGTATTCCAGAGCCCATCCTGGCCAGGGTAATCCCTCAGCATCCAGACCGCCTCGTCACGAGTGAGCGGGTCGCGGCAGAAGAAGGAAATCACGAGCAAATGCCAAGCCATATCGCACTGCAACGAGAGCTGCTGCGCGGGAGTCTTGGACTGCTCGGTGAAGGCGCGCACGGCAATGTTGCACAAGGACAGGTACTCTCGGTAAATTGGTGTTTGCTTTGTGGCGAGGGAATCGACATCGAGGTAAATCGCCGGATCGTTGACGAACTGGACGCTAAACGAGAGCAGCTGGAGGCGGAGGTGGATGGCCCTGATGTATGAGGGTGATTTTTTGTCAGACATGACCAGTCGGTCGAAGAGAGGACGCGATGCTCGGTCGATCTTCTCCATGTTCTGTGATGTGCTGTTTGAAAACTCCTGGATTTGGTTGTCACGCAGGATCTTGTATATAATATCGGTGATGATGCCTTCAACCGGCGTGTTCAAGAAGTCTTGGCCTTTCATAGCGTCCTTCATAATCTGCCCCAAATTGGTATGTGTGACCCATAATGCCGAGATGTACTCTTCAAATTCATCAAGAGTGTCGAAAACGTCTGGAATGTTGTCGAAGTCCAAGGTCGGGTGTGTCAGCAGCCCGAGCCGCAGCATGAAAGTCTCGACATTTGACTCCAAAGTCTTGAGTCCAGTTACTAGATTCGGTAGAGACGGGCCGTCACTGATTCGCGAGAAGAGGATCGAGTAGGCTTGCAACGCCAGGCGGCGGAATATATCGGCGATGGACCCAAGCACAGACTTTGGATTGGGCCCAAGCATGTTGAGAAATTGATATCCATCCTTTCCGCTTATCCAGTTCAGCAAGAGGCATGAGCCATGGTTGAGATGGCTCAGGGCAGTTTTCCTGTTGTCCTGGAGCGTCTCGAAGAAAATCAGCAGCAGCGATAAAAACAAGGCATCCTGTACAGAGGGCTGCTCCCGCTGCACTCTCAACGATTTGCCGTAGTGAGAGAGGGCGTGAAAGTAGTGCGAGTCTCTGTCTACGGTGAGAAGGTCTGGTCGTCGCTTCGCTGCTCTCAACGACTCATGTGCGGCTTCACGGTGCCAGAAACTCAGTGCTCCAATAGCCATCGCCGCATGGCGGAGAGGAGCGCTGTGATGGGCAAGCTGTGGCAGTGTGACCTCCCACAGCTCGTTGTTGAAGGCAGAGTTGGTCCATGACCCTTGTGCCAGTGTGATGAATTCTCGAAAGTACCGCACACCCTGGTCGTCCTGGATACCAAGAGTATCAGGGTCCAGTCGTACCTGTAGAGCTGCTGGGCTCGAAGGAGAGGCGCGTGTAGGCCTAGTCTTGGAGTTCGAGTTCCAACAAACGAGGGCAGGGCCTTTGGGCCGCTGGGCGGTATATCCTCCGCATTGGCGGTGGGCTCTGGTGCAGTTGCGACAAGACGGTTTGCCTTCGTCGCATTTCACCCGGCGCTTTTTGCAGGTGATGCAGCCAGTGCGGACTTTGTGCGTGCTTGTTCGAGAGCGTTTCTCCTTGTCTTTGCCAGGGTCACGACTCCCAAGAATGACCAGGCCTTGCTCCCACTGCTGCGCCTCCAGGGCGTGTTCTAGGAGTATGGCATTAGTCAATAGGTCCGAGACATAGATCAATACTGAAGAGATGCGAATACCTTGTACGGTCATCGGGGCATAGAGCTGGTGAAGCTGGGAAGGTCTAGTCACGCTGTGGTTGGAGTTGTTCCCCTTGGCATCAAGCCTGTAAGGAATTGAATCAAGGATCCATCCAGTGGCCACAAAGAAGCCAAGCCTCCCTGATCTCTGTCAGCATCACGTGCCATCCGCTTTGATCTCACCCACCACAGCTGACTGAGGTAACGATTTCCATTGTGTCGCGCACCGAGAGGCAAACTGAACAGTTTGCGCCAAGATGTATGACAAAAATTGCTCACCGTTATGGGATTTGTGTGTTTCGAATAACTCCAGCTGGGCAATGTAGGGTCGAATACCTGCGTTGTTGTATTGTGCACAACCGCCTCATCCACACGCGTTCTTTATAAGATCACATTCTAATCCCTTCAATTTTTTAAAGAAAAAAATAATAACTTCTCGGTTTCAATAAGCCTGAAATTTCTGGTCAGGGTGTCCAATTCAATAAAATGAATTCACCTGGACGTATCCCGATATGAGACAGTGTGAATGGGTTAAACATGAACCTTCTTAATGTCTTTCTAGACAAACAACCATCTCTATCTTACTTCTCACTGTTCATAATCATATCACAGCCAGCAATTAGACTCACTAAAAGTTGGTCATTCCCACGCGAGATACAACACCTTTTCTTCTGTAACGAGTAGGTGGTATTTGAGTTGTCAAGCAGCAGAGTTTCAAGCATTTACCATACTTCATACCAGTTCTCATACCAACTCTTGAGATTCACTTCCTCCGGCTTTCGGAGGTACCATGTAAGATCCTCTTCCTTGTTCTTCTCCTTCTTGCTCCATCCATTACCTAGCCATGCGAAGCGGTTTCCCGACCTAGAGAGATATGTATATTCGAAATCCTCCCACCGCGGATCAAACCTGACATATCTCTCATGCGAAGCACTTCCTGGCCAATGCGCATGAATCCTTGAACCAGGTTGCCCACTGTTGTGCCAAGCACTGCAGTGATCCGTGAGATAGGTTTTGGGGAAGAAGGCGTCCGAGTATTCAACAAAGTCGTTTGCGGCCTGTCGGCTCGGCGTGATGGTCCGGATGCCCTGGCTGGAGATCTTGCGCAACACTTTCGCAATGTATGTGACGTAGTTTTCTGCCGTTGATGGGACTGTCCCCGAAACACCAGCGCTGTGCGGCCCAAATATGAAGAACAGGTTGGGGAAACCCGGTGTCCCCACGCCCATGTATGAGTACGGCCAGCCAAAGAGGCCGTCAGGTTTCCAGGCCTCGCGAAGATCGACGCCTCTAGCGATGACCGAGTAAGGTGTTGCAGATTCCACGTTGGCACCAGTTGCACAAAATATAGCGTCAACATCGCGTTGTTTCCCATCGATAGTCTCTATACCTGTTTCTGTGAACCTCTTGATCGGTGTTTGGATAAAGTCCACGTTTTCTTCGCAAAGGGCTTCCAAATAGCCAGGGGCGGGGGTCAGTCTTCGGCAATGTGGTGCAAAGTCTGGAATAAGCGAATCGAGAAGCTCTGGTTTCTTCGCCACCCTTTTTCTCATGACTTCGAGGTACTGTTGCTTTGCTTTCGAATTTGTATCAGAGTTCCTGAACAGAGCATCGAATCTGCGCCAGTATTGATCTTCCTCGCCCTTCCTATAGGCAAGATACTTGTCGGCATCATCTTTGAATGACTCTCGGAGATCGGATGGGATGGGCTGTGCCTCCAGTTTCCTTTCGTTGTCTCCCGTGTAGGCACCAGCAATCCACGTCTTGTTACGTGCGTAGTGATCTAATCGAGCTACATGTGGCTGCAGGTTTGGCACAACTTGTAGACCGCTCGCTCCATTGCCTATTACCGCAACCCTCTTATCTTTGAAGTCGAAGGAGGGATCCCAGTTAGATGTATGTCGCACAAATCCCTTGAAGGCTTCCAACCCAGGATAATCCGGTAGACGCCAAGCAGTGAATCTACCATGAGCTGTCAAAAGCACATCAAATTCATCAGTCCTCTCGCCCGTGGCGGCATGTCTCACTTTCACCCTCCAGACGGCATCATCATCACTCCAACGAGCTTCGATGACCTCTGTCTCAAACTTGCAGTATTTGTAGACATCGCGCTTGCGGGCCACCTCTTTCCAGTATGCCAAGATCTCTGCTCCTTGGGCATAGACTTCTGACCACTGCGAGTTGGGCTCTATTGAGCTCTGATAGACGTGAGCTGGCACGTCGCACCGCACGCCAGGGTAAATATTATCGTACCAAACGCCTCCCTGTAGTGTTTACAATCAGTTTCGGCACTAATTCTTCTCATATCCGAACTGTATGGAATCCTTCACTCACCACATCTTTCTTTTGCTCGTAAATTGTCAAGTCTATCTCCGGAACCTTTGCAGGAAGGAGAATCCCAGCTGTGATCCCGGCAATGCCAGCTCCAATAACCCCAACCTAGATGATGTCAGATATCAGGTATTACGTGGATTCAGATCATATTTACTCGGAGGCGCCTTCTTTCATCCACGGGGTGGTCTTCTAGCTGAAAATGCGTTCTAGGATAACCTGAGCGAGGAGGTGGCGGCCCTGACTCATTCGGAGCACCGTCAACCACCCCTGTTCCATTCTCAAAGGCTGGCATGGTTTAGTTCCTTGGAGAGGGATCGTCTCGGCTAGCAGAGTGAGCGGTGTAATTCGATAACTTGATTTGTTCAAACATCAACGTGGCTAGGGGTTGGAAGCTAATCATAATACTGATCCAAGTCCTCGGGAGGTTTCCAGGGCAGGGGAAAGAGGATTACAAACCATCACCTCCGGTAACGCAGCAAAATCACCTTGCATTAATGATACTGCTACTTGCGTTAGAATAGGGTCAATGATGTGATCCGGGCTATGAGGAGCTATCACCGACTGCTTCGTTATTCTAGTGTTATTTCCGAAATCTGGAGTCAGGACCCTAGTTTCTCAAGACGAGGGGTCCATGAACAACGACATCATCAAGGCAAATGACGACATTCGTAGCACAACCTATTGCATGTTAACTAATAGATAAGAAATGAACAGTTTAGCTCTCAATTTTCTCGTGGACCACCCATGTTTGAAAAAGAGTATTACGACCCCTACTCCACCTTCTAACCAGTTAACCTCCAGATTACAATTCATCTCAACTTTTGTAACCAAACTAAGCGTGTACGTCAACATCTGGGCCAGTGTACAACTGCCCTCTCTGCTCTGCTTGAATACGCTCCTTTTGGACCCGTCTCACGTCTTGCTCCAGCTTCTGGGTCAGATACCAACAGAGAAGGCAGCCGAGAAGCCCACCGCCAATTGTGGCCGTACAGATAGAGTAAGGAACTCGGTACCCATCAGCTGCATAGCGGGACTGGAATATCTGTGGGCCAATAACACCGCCCAGTTGGCCCACGCCACTCTGTAGTCCAAAAGCGAAGGCAGTCCCTGTCGTGCCCTTAAGACTGGACGTTCGCCCTATGTTGAACATGGTTAGCGTTTCATCAGTTTGAATTGCCACTGACAAATACAGAGGAGGTTCCTTACATGACCAGAACGGGATGGCAAAAGCGGCTGAGAACAATGTACCCAAGATGCAGGCAGCATAGATTGCGCCACGCTCTCTTGTGGCGATGAAGATTGCAAAGACGGCCACTTCAAGTACGACAACTACCAGATATCAGCTTTAATCCATGCTTTGGAAAATTGTGCTACTTACTTGAGATGGTGAAAATGGGCCTAGGAATCCAGGCTTTATGCAGGATGTACGCCGCGGCAGCAATGGCCAAGATCGCAACCGTAGCTGTTGGCTAAACATGGAATATTAGATAATTCTCGAACAATCATAGGAGAAATATACTGACAATCAGCAGCAAGATATTTCGAGGCAGTCCAACAAATCCAAGATTGGTGATAATTGTAGGCTGTACAGGCAATGATTAGCACTTGGCTTACAAAAAGCTTAGAAGATTCGCCTACCAAAAACCAGCTCAGCCCAAAACCGCCCGTGTTCATCAGCACCTGTGTAAGCATAAAAGCCCACAGGCGTGGATCTTTCAACGTCTCTACGGACTCTTTGCTGGAGAATGCGGCGTCGGAGGTCACAGGAGCATTTGATGTCAGTCTATACTCCACAAACTTCTGTTCTCTTGGAGTGAGCCATTTGCCTGTGCGCTCTGAGCGAGGGTAGTCTGGGCAGAGGAACCAGACCAAGAAAGCAAAAGCCATTGTGGCCACACCCTGGAGTAGAAATACCCTACCATTTCTTAGCAAGCAGGTTCAAATAAGCAGAGAAGAGACCTTACCATTGCCAAGAGCTGAGACCTTGTCTGCCGTCGAGGAATGCTATCCCATAGACGATCAATGATCCAATTACTCCGGCAAGATTGAAAATGCCAAAGAGCCATGCAATTGGCTTTCCCATCTCGTCCGAACGATACCAGCTGCAGAGCTGAGTCATGATTGCGGGAAAGAGACCGGCTTCCATAAGTCCAAGAAAGAAGCGTGCAGTCAGGATGCCGGCTTTGTTGTTAGCGGCAGCGTGGCATGCAAGTACCAGCCCCCATAGAAACATGATTCGTGCCTGAAAGATTCTCGGGGTCCATTTCTTGAGTAAAAGGTTGCTTGGGAGTTCGAAGATGATGTATGAGATCTGCAATCGAATTAGTTTCTGCTTCCTCATCAGAGCTTAAGTACGATAAACCTACGTAGTATATAGACTGAACCCAATTATACTCATCCGATGTCATGTCCAGTTGAGTCAAAATATTTGTTGGCTTGCCTACCGCAAGAACTTTAACAGCTGCAGCGTTATTGACATCGATCTGTTCGAGGATTAGCTGGGTGACGTAGTAATGTACTATAGTCCAAGTGACATACCTGCTTTACCATGTAGATCACGCCGAATAAAGCCAAGAGTCGATAATCGACCTTTCGCATAATCGCCTTCTCCTCCTCTGGGCTGAAGGTGGAGAGAAATGTAGCCCTATCCTCATGGGAGGATCCATCTTCTGCGTTTGGATGGACTTCTGTGAGAGTAGGTTCAACACCTGCTTTAGCAACACCAGCGGCAGCGGTATCAGATTCACTCGGTGTTTCTGCCATCTCTGAAATTCAGGTTTTCGACAAACGTATAACGATTCCATTCACTTCTGCCCAAGTTGCATACCAAATTGGGGTGCCTTAGCGAGCTTTTATTCGCCGTTAGATCTACCGGGATGTCTAGAGGGTCCATTCCGACAGTCCGGGTTTGGATCGCGCGATCACCCGTGAGAGTGATGCAATTCAATAATGGGCAGGTCCCAAGCCCTCGGAGAAAGAATAATAAACGGATGTATCCTTGCATAGCGCAAGCCTAGATAGACCCCATGGCTGGTGGAGCGTCCGACATCGGTTGCCACGAGGCAATTGGTTTTCCACTGGACAGACTGATGGATTTAATTAAAGATACACGGGGCCATTGAAGTACACCTATCCTGGCCGTATTATTGAACCTCCCAAGAATCCCTTCGACTTGCGCAAACATGGTCCTCACAGTTGCAATCATTGGGGGCGGGATCGCCGGGCTCAGTGCAGCCATTGCTCTCAGGAAACTTCCCGGCGTCGATATTCAGGTGTACGAGAGAGCAAAAGAATTCAAAGAATTGGGTGCTCTTATCGGACTAGCTCCTAATGGATTGAGAACCTTGGAGAAGCTAGGGGTGGAAGATGTTCTTACGGACGAAGTTGGTTGGAGAAGTCCGAATGGAGTTCCTATGTGCTTCAAGTAAGAGTGTCCGCCTTTTTTTCTCGACTAACAGGTGTCTCTGCAAGATCTCAGAAATTAGCTTGGATATATAAAGACTAATGGAATCAAGGCACTTCAAGACAGGCGATGTGTTAAGCGTCGACTACAACCATGACGTTCCAGATAGACGACATCAATTTGCTCGAATGCACCGTGCTAGTCTCCAAAAGGCTCTTTTGAAGAATCTTCCACCAAACATTCTTCACACTGGCAAAAAGGTCTCTATAGTGAAGACCAATGATGATAGTGCCACAGTCGGCTTTGAAGATGGAACCTCCGTGACAGCTGACCTCGTAATCGGAGCCGATGGAATCAAATCGGTATGTGTATGAACTCCCTGATTTATGTTAACCATTATGCTCAAAACTCTGTAGAAAGTTCGAGAATCGTTCATCAAAAATCACAAGCTTAGCTCCTCCGGCGACGCGATCTTCCGAACAACATTTGCCTACGACTTAGTGGCAGATCTTCCTGGGCTTGAACAGAACTCAACTCATTATGTGAGCAAGAGATCCGGCAATGGTATCAATGACATTGAGCTGATAAATTCCTAGCAAAGCCCAACTTCATGGTTTTTCGGAACAAGACTAGGTAGATGACCCCTACACAATCGTATCAATGTGTTCGATCACTAATCTCGCCAATTAGGATCGGATCAATTTGGTGTGACTTGCAGTTTTCACGTTGATGAAAACGATTCAAGTTCGAAGTTTGCAGACACAACTTGGAACGCTCCGGCCACTGTGGATGACATTCGCAATGTCTTCAAAGTAAGGGGCCTAATCTTCGTAATGGTTCTCCGTGAGGCTAACCAAAATTCTCCAGGACTTTTACTCTCCTATCCCATCAATCATTGATAGAATCCCCGAAGGCACTTTGAGAAGGTACACCAATGTGGCTGGAGAAGCCCTTTCCCACTGGACCTTTGGGAATCGCGTTACTCTGATCGGTGATGCAGCTCACACGCATGGTGGCGCGTATGCAGCAGGCGCGTCATTAGCTGTGGATGATGCATACGTGCTCTACCTTTCGCTACGAACTATACTTCAGGGAGGAGTTCAAGACCAAGAGAAATTATCAGCTGCGCGTATTGGAGAAGCACTTGCCCTTTATGAAGCAACTCGCCGCCCCCATCTAGAGAGAGTGTTGAAGGAAGTGCACAGCGGGCGGAAGGCCCAAGCTGCCCGATTTGAAAAGATCCGGGAGGAGGGTGTCCCAGAGTCGGACGCCTCATTCAGGAAGAGACTGGCTTCAAAGGGTGATCCAGTCTGGCTAAATGAACATGATGCAGAGGCACAGTTTCACAAGGTATATAACAACTCAACCAGCTCACAAGCCAGTGTGGCTGAAGTGCGCCCCAAGCTCTAATGCAGGGTTAGCTACATTCTTAGCCTTTGTCTTCGGTCTTTTTCCTTTTAGAAAATAGAGTGTTCATTCATAGAAGAAAAGTCTATCAGGATTCCCTTCACGCACGTTGATTTTTCGGGCCACATAAGCAGGCTCTTTTTCTTGAAAATAATACATTGGTTGAGTTTATGGCTGAAACTACTCAGCAGCGAGAAGTAGACTCTCTGACCATGATGATATGCCCTAGTCCTCCTATTCTACTTATCTACATCTAGTTGGAGACCGTCTTTGTGCGGTCCTCTGTCTGCAATGATGTTGGCTCTTCATCCCCCAACTTTGCACCGATAGTATTTTGAAGAATCTCCCCCGCCTCGCCATCAAAGATGACGGCAATTTCTTCAAGAGCCTTTCCTTTTGTCTCAATGAACCATCCATAAGCCACGACAGACTCCACAGCCAGAACCGCCACGTAGACAATGTAAAACTTCCATCCAATGTTGGAGAGCCCGACAGGATTGACATACTGGTTGACGAACACGGCTATCTTAGTAGAAAAGACATATGTTGCCATGCCCTTGGCGCGGATGGAATAAGGCAGGACCTCGACAGAGTATGCGACCGGAAGCGGGGAGAATGCAATGCAGTAGAAGAACTGGTACACGAAAATGAGAGCCAGTACAGCTGTTCCAGCGGCCTTGAGCCCAGTCACCGCAAAACGCTCCGATGCAATGGTCCAAGCTGTGAACATGACAAGCATGCCAATGGTAGATATACGGAACAAAGGCCGGCGTCCGATTCGTTCGACGAAGAAGGCGGTGGTGAGGGCGATGAGCCAGTTCCAAATATTGATGAGGCCGTTGACGAGAGCCTGAGTGTTTTTGTCCTTGATGCCGATCGAGTCCATCACACGAGAAAGATCTGTTTTTGTCAGTTATCGATCTCCTACACGGTATTCAGGGGACTTACAGTAAGCGATCAAGCCGTTTCCAGACCACTGGCTAAACAGTCCCATACACAAGACCAGGAACATTCGGTAACGGTTACCTGATGTGCTGACCATTGACTTCCACGTCGTATTGCTCGATGCTTTCACCATAGTTAGCTTTTTGGACCATCAAAGGGGAGTTGTCCAGACATACCCTTCTCGTATTCGATAGCCACCTGAATCTCGGCATACTCAAGCTTTACTAGCTCGGATTCCTCCCCATCGCCGTGGTATTTTGCCAAAGCTGCCAAAGCTTCGTCTCCTCTGCCGTTGGCAATGAGCCACCTAGGAGATTCGGGGAGAAACCAGATAGCGCTAAGTTGCACGATACTGGGAGCCATCTGAAGAAGAGAAGGAAGGCGCCATGACCAGGTGTTCGGGATGTTTCTCGTTCCGTACGTGATCCACGCAGCCGCGATACTACCGAGATACCAGCTGCAGAAAGAATTAGCATATGAAACACATCAGATCAAGAAAACTGCCTCTCTTCATGACTTACCATGTATTGCAAATAGCTGTTATCGTCACTCTGTCCTTGGGATGAGACAACTCAGAAACCATGCTTGGCGAAGCAGTAGTAGCAAAGGATAATCCGAAACCAAGGACGAAACGACTGCCCACAAACATAGGGTATGAGGTGCTCTCGCATTGCAGAATGGCACCTGCAGTCATGATGATGCTGCCCACAGTGATACCCCATCGGCGACCGTACTTGTCAGCAACCCAGGGGGCGATTGGGGTTGAGCAGACGCTGCCGAGCGCCATAATGGCACTCATCAGGCCGAGAGACGAGCCACGAGGGTTGCCGAAGAAGTCGTCCCAGTACGAGACGGTCTGGAGGCTATTCATCATGCTGCCATCGTAGCCGGACGTTGCGTATGACACGACGCAGGCGGGGAAGAGAAGGAAGTATAGCTTTCGACGGGAGGAAGAGGCATACCAGGCCGGTGCCTTGGATGCCAGCTCGTTGATTGGCGATGGCTCTTGAGCGGTTGCCTGCGATTCAGTTGTAGTTTCGGTTGCCTGGCGCTTCGCCTGTCGAGCAAGCTGGTCATATCGAGGAGCCGGGAGGCGGTTGCGAAGAGCTGTGAGGGCCATATTTCAGATCCCAATAGCGAATACTCTCGAAGAAAAAGAAGCGAGATGTAGTAGGTAGGTAGAAGAACAAAATCAAGGTTTACTCAGACGCGGAGTGTTCCTATTTTGTCCTGAAAAGCCTCTGTAGAGTGATCGTCGTTGCAGGACGTCGCGGCAAGGGGTGAGATCTTATAGACGACCGGTATACGTAAAGTCTTGCGGCTATTCCCATAGATCGAGTAAGTTTGAGCACATCTATTCGACCGGCTATGTGTCACGAGCTGAAGCAAAGAGTTCCCAGAGCCATGGGCCATCCCGACAAATCGGGTGCAAGGATGCTCGACTCACGCGAACCAAATGAACATCCCCACACATCTACCAGCTGGAGCTCAATTGCGGAGACGAGAGCGTCCATGCGGGGGTTTCCATCGTCTGGGGACAGAAGTGAGGAGATTTTTGCATGACATCTCCGGGGGGAGGCAACAAAGTCTTCCCATTTTCCACTCAGTAGTTCGAACTCTAGGGCGCCATAACGGCAATGAGAAACGGGGACCCATGAGAGCAGCGAATCAGAAGCTGTATCGGGGGAACTAAAATGAAGCCCCGACGTTCCCCAGCCAAAGTCTTCGTCTCGGCTAAAGTCGTGAGTCGGGGCAGTGGTTTAGATGCCCCGAAGGTGGGTCGAAGCCTCAAAGGTATGGGTTGCCTCGAGTCAGCATGTCTTGTGATGCTCACGAGACCTAGTTTGCATGAGTTGAATCCATTCATCTTAAGGTCCGGTTTCACCGATTGGTCAATTACAGTTTCACGGTCAATGCCTAGGTCAAGCAACTAGCTGGGCAGCAATAATACGTCACAGGGGCCAGGTATATAGAAAGGCTGGACATCAGCCTTGCAACTTGCTCGTAATCAGTCTCAGGCCTACATCGTCAAGAGATTCAGACCACGATTTCACCATGACCGGACTGCTCCGAACTGATGGCGCTCGCATCATCGATGCGCAGGGAAGCCCAGTTCTTCTCAGAGGCGTACGACACTCTTCTCCCCCTATCCTCGGGCCTAATAGAAAAAGCTAACATGAAGAACTCCTCAGGCTGCCCTCGGCGGATGGATGATGATGGAAAATTTCATGAACGGATTTCCAGGCCGGGAGCATCAGATTCGACACGCATTGAAAAAGGTGCTGGGTGAGGAAAAGACAGAGTTCTTCTTCGACAAATTCCTCGAATACTTCTTCACAGACAAGGATGCCGCCTTCTTGAAATCGATAGGCTTCAATTGCGTGCGCCTGTGTCTGAACTATCACCACTTCGAAGATGATATGAAGCCCTTCCAGATCAAGGAGGAAGGCTTCAAGCACGTTGATCGTGTAATCGACATTGTAGGTATTCCTTCTCTCGAGCACGAGATGTAAATTCCAGCTGACAACTAAAAGTGTGCCAAACACGGAATCTACACGATCATTGACATGCATGCTCTCCCGGGTGGCCAGAATCAGGACTGGCACTGCGACAACCCGACCGGTCACGCCGCCTTCTGGGACCATATCCACTTCCAAGATCGTGCAGTCAACCTCTGGGAGCACATTGCGAAGCGATATCGTGGGAACGCCTGGGTAGCTGGCTACAATCCTATGAACGAGCCTGCAGACTCGGAATGGACCCGCCTGCTGAGTTTCTACGACCGCATCGTCCCAGCCATCCGCAAGGTCGACCCCGAACACATCCTTTTCCTCGAAGGCAATACGTAAGTAGCAGGGCATCAGTACCCCTTTGTTACTGGGGCATTCAGGCTGACCTTTTCCGCCAGTTTCAGCATGGACTTCACCGGCTTTGACAAGGTCTTCCCGAACTCAGTGTACGCCGTTCACGATTACTGCGGTTTTGGATTCCCGAATAGAATCGGCAGGTTCCAAGGTCACGCGGACCAAGAACAGTATATCCGAAGGATGTACGACCGAAAGGTTGCCTTTATGAAAGAGCACAATGTCCCCATCTGGAATGGTAAGATCAAGACCGTGGAAACCCCTCGGGTAGAATCATTCTAACTGTGTGGAAGGTGAATTCGGCCCTATATACGAGCGAAAGGAGAACAATCCTGACTGGGAACTCCACAACAACGAGCGCTACGACATGCTCGAGAGGCAGCTCGCCATCTACAGCGATGAGAGCATTGGTCAGTTACGATTTGTATAAGTGAAAGACACTCGGCTAACTTGCCGTAGCATGGTCAATCTGGTCGTACAAAGACATCAACGTCATGGGACTGATGTATCTGGCCCCTGACTCAGCCTGGTTCAAGCTGCTCGGCCCCATCATCCAGAAGAAGAGGGAGCTGGCTGTCGACTCATGGGCTTACGACGACGCCCACCTCCAAGACGGTCTCTTCGGCCCACTCCACAAATGGTTCGAGGACAATGTACAGCCGCCTTACAACAAAAAGTACCCGTGGCAATGGCGCATGCACATGCAGGTCTTCCGGCCGATCAGAGGCATCCTCCTCGCAGAATATCTGGTTCCCGAGTGGGCTGACTACTTCAAAGACAAGACTTTTGAAGAATTAGATGAGCTAGCCGCGAGTTGGAAGTACGAGAATTGCCATCAGAGGGAGAGATTGAATGAGCTCATGGGCACTTATGCGCCCATGACATCGGAAGATAAGAGGCTCGAGGGCAAGGTCATCAAAGCCGAGAAGACGTCCGAGTCCGCGGTGACCAGCGCAGACAAGTCTGTGTCTGGTGTCGGTGTATTTGAGCTCTCTCCAGAAGAGAAGCAGAAGGCCATCGAGAGCCAGAAACCTGTACCTGTAGCAGCATAAGGCAACAATTCAATAACATTGTCATCCTGTAAACCTTTTGCACCATGTCAAATGCTGTGCGGACAAATCCTAATCATAGTTCTCTTGTTGCAGTTATGAGTTACTACCTGCCAGTCTCGCCTTCCGTGAAATATCCAAACGTTCCAAGATTTTCAAATGCCATGAGAACTCCCTAACGCTGTTGCTGAAGCGGCGAAGGTTGTGGACTCCAGTGATAATGGACTCTTCGACATCATGCGGGACTATGCTACTCATTGCTGGTGTGATAGTCGAAACCATGAGAATAGTTATCATTGTGAATGTTCTAAACGCTGGTCAGTATGCTTTCAAAATCAATTGGCAATTAATAAGGCCATGACCTACACCATTCCGCCAGCGAAGAGACCAGTGATGCTGTTGGCAGGGTCGACGTTGAAGACACGGATGAATCCCGCGCAGCCCTCAATGCACATCATGCAGCCGTTGAGAATGGAGTGTTTTGCAGGATGCGATTCGAGCCGATCCGTATTGAGCAATACATACTCTACAAAGGGCCGATGGATGATGTATTGGCCGGCATAATAACGACCTTTCAATCGAACAATGTTCCAAGGATTGTTGCCTCTTGGTAGCAGCCCCTCGATGTGTGCAGTAGGCGAATCGGCGATGGGCGCATCATTTTGATAACTCGTCAGCAGAAACTCGGGCAGGTTGTTGTAGACAGCCGCGTGATGGGACCAGAGATCTGCGGTCAATCGCAGAAGCCAAGCAGCGTAATCAGACCCCTGGTGATGCAAATGTTCCGAAGGGCTGTAGACGGTACTGTTGACGCGGTTCAGAAAGCGTCTAATGGAGGCGTTGGTGGTGATTTGGAATGCAACGAGCTCCTCCTGTCGAGCGATGGCCACGGACTCTGCAGATGTTCTACCGCCAGCCAGCTCTTTGACAGTGGGATACGGAATCAGATCCTCGTAGCGAACGATTCCCGAGGGCTGATTGAGTGAAACCTCGGAGACGAAATCACTCTCGTAGATATAAGCAACCCAAAATAAGCGGGCGAACTCATCTGGCGGGCGGATATGCTTGACATGTATGTAAGAATGGGCCAGCGCGTCACACTTCACGGAAGCCAAATGGCTCCAATGAAAAGATTCGGCCACTCGACCCTTCGCGCCTCGATATAAGCTGGCCAACATGAGGCATTGGGCAGCTATAATTGACATCTCTGAAGAGACAGGTCCCAGGAGGAGTACCGCCTTGCTCCATAGCAAATCCTCTTGGGGGTCATCCGGCATCGGATTCAGTGACAGCATGACCTTGTTACAACCCTTGGAGACATATGTAGCCATTGTGAGCACAAGCATAAGCAAAGCGTATTCGCCAACGGGAACAGGCGTCCTTGTCTCTTGCCACTCAACGGTGTCTTCTGTTACCACTTGGCTATAGATCAGATAAAGGTCGTCAGAAGAGAGCAATGGGAAAATAACGTTAACCTCTGCGAAGTAGATTTCAATGAGACGCTGATACTCTGCATTAGAGATGGAGGAGTACTGTTCGAAAAGCCTCCACGATGAAGGGGGAGGTCGCATCTTGGTTGGGGATTCGAAGAAAATATCTGTGGCACCTCCAGCAAGTTGACGTTCAAGCCCAGGCGCCTCAGACAAGAGCTGCCGGACGATTGGCCAGTCATGGACATGATTCGCATTTGCGGTGTGAGATGAGGCTATCCGTCCCTCAGGCTCTGCTTCAGTATTTTGGGGAGGTTGAGCCTGGGTCGGGCGAGAGGGCAGAACGGACGCTGCTGGGGTAGCATCCACAAGTTGTACAGAGGTCAGGCGGTCCTCCAGGAGTTGAATTCTTTCCAGGATAACTTGAGTGCCGTGGTCGATACGCGGCTGTTGAGCTTCACGGTATATACACTCCACGTTATGCTGGGCACAGTAGCCGCATTTCGGCTGGGCAGCGTCACATCGTGTCTTCCTTGTTCGGCAAGGGACACATGCCTGTGTAGCCCGGCGGCGATTTGGGAAACGCGAGGAGACGAACTGGTCTTGATCCATTAAGACATTACATTGTTCTGCTATCAAGAGAGTTCTCTAGATTCAAAGCAGACACTCCCCTGGCTCGGTTTCCAATGGATGGTGAGTAATTGCGATTCAAGGGAGAAAAGAAGTGTGGTCAAAGCTTTGGTTTAGAACTCAGGAGGCAATTACCTAATTTCAAGCATAGCTCCACTAAAACACTGCACTAAGAAAGTCGCAAGCAATATCTATGACTTCATCACGTGATACCTCTCTTGCGTTGGCAAGCTTGGAGAAGACCAAGACTAAATTATTTCATATGCTGGCGAAGGAATGTAGAAGTTTATAGTTTCTCCCATAGGGCATTCTATTCTAATGTAGATATGGATTTTTATGGTAACGTAGTTGATCTGCTATACAAAAACACCTTTGGTCGCTTGGTATATTGCTTAGCTATCGAGCTTAAGTTCTATTCAAAACGCCGACATCACGATTTCAAAGGTTCAACAATCAAGCAGCAAAAAACAGCTTCTAGGTTTGCTTCTCTAAGAGCAAATGAGTCTTCAGAGTATATTAAAGACTCTACATCTGCAATTTCAACTGATTGATGAAAGCCAAGTACGTCATTCGACAGTTGGTGGCTGAAGTATAGGGTAGTTGAAGTCTAGGAACCCACCATGCCGAATCGGCTACTCGAAGAGCATGTAAACAATGAGACGCGTTTAGACGCGTCATAGCTTACTTAACGCTTGAAATGAACAAGAGAAGGATGCATTGAGAGAAGAGACAGGTACAGTGCGAAGATACAACTCTTTAACATTTCGTATATCAGCCTTCATTTCCATTCTGACTGAAGTGTTCCGTGTCCTATCAACCCGCTCCACCGAGGAACAGAAACTGAGCCATTGATAATACTTAGCAACATGGATTGCTAAGAGAATTAATTGCACGCGATCTCTAAACAGCGTAGCGGTATTCGGGGCGTCGTGACATCCCTGGTGCATACGGGATGACCCCTTTGTCCAGCTTGTTATTCATCTGGACATAGTAATACCTCATTGCGAGAGCAGTCGCTGCAAACCCAGCTTGAGTCGCACCTGCCAGGATCAAGGCTGTCTTGTGGACGGGCGCCTCATTGTCGCGGAATGATACTGAAGATAGGACTCCGGCTAGGTTCATGAAGGTATAGTTGAGACCCAGGGACACTGCTCGGCCAGTCGTGGTGGGCGTGTTGGAGGAAAGCCAAACAGGAACCAAGTTGCTGGGGATGAATGTCACACATGGGACAAGATATGTGAGGAAGTAACCAGCCTTGGGGCTCTTCACCAGATCAAGCGTGCCCAGGAGAATCCACCCCAAGATTGACACGACAACGCTGCCGCAGGAGAAGTAGGCTCGCTGTTGGTAGCGGTCCGAGAGCCACGTTATGGTCAATTGCACGGCGGAAGCCACGAGGTTGGGACCGACCGTGTAAAGATTGGCTTGAACCGTGTTCTTTGTGAGTCTTTTAACCATAGTCTAGTATAGAACTGTTAGCCATTATTGTGGCAATATGTAGACGATCGAAGCCGACTTACCGGCAAGAAATTCGAGCTGCTAGCAACGCCAATTCCATAGAGCAGAGCCATGAAAGCAAAGACCCAAGTCTGCCACATCTTGAGTTGAGCAATTGCCTCATCCCAACGAAAATATTTGTCTTGATCTTGCGAGTCAAGCTCAAGTCGAGATTGAGCCAATGCTTTCTCCTCGGCGCTGAAGAATCGGCATTTTTGTGGACTCCTTGGAGCCCAGACGAATAGCCATGCAGCAACAAGAACTGTAATGGCACCCTCAATGATAAATAGGTATTGCCATCCCTGGGTTTCATATGGTTAGATAAATAATCATAATCGCCACAGTGTAAATTTGCTTACTCGAAGACTCCCGTTCCATTGAAAGACACCCCAGCTGATCAGCCCACTGACAGCACCTGCGATGAATCCAAACTGGCCAACCATACCGACACGAAAACTCATTTCTTTCCTGGTATAGAATAGACTCAAGTAGAAAACTTCGCAAGGCTTATAGCTTGCCTCGATCGCACCCACGAGAACTCTGCATGCCATCAAATGCCGTCCGTTCTTTGAAGCCACGGATGCGATGGTGACGATGCCCCACAGGCAAACAGCAAGGGGGATGATAACAGCTGGGTTGAACTTCTTGGCAAGAAGTGACCATGGAATGTTGAGAAGGGCATATGGAATATAAAACACCACCAGCATCAAGGAGAACTCGTTGGCGCCTAGGTGTAGATCCTCCACAATTGTATCGGTCTTAGCATTCCCCAGGTTGCTTCTGTCCAGAGTGTTTGTAAAGTAAGCCAAGCACAGGCCGGGCATTACCAACAAATCAGTCTTTCGAAGCAGTCGCCGTATGAGAGCCTGCTCTGAGCTTTCTGTGGCCTCCAAGGAGACGGCGACTTGAGAAGTGCCATTTTTGTCTGCTTGAGACGAGGTTTTCTCGTCGTGGCCACTATCAGACATCATCAAACGAAAAGATTCAGTGAAATTGAAGTATATAAACTGATAAGTGAAGATCTGTTGTTCTAAGCATCACGGACATGTCTCCTACTGTCGGGGGCAAAAACCGCTTAAATACCGCCCACTCCTGCTACCCCACAACCCTCGATGAGATGTCCCAGCAACTCGTTGAATACTCCTTGGAGGGAGAATCAAAACCCGTGCCTGAGGGATGAGGCCTGGGTTTTGTATAACCAAAGCACCCCTGCAATTCTGATCACTTCTTGCTGGGGTTCTATGTCGCAATCACGAACGGAACACTCGATTGGTAAACTCTAAATTGCATCATCCGGACAATAATGAGACAACTACCCATGCCAGTGGTAGCGTTACCACGTTCCTCCACAGTTTCTTATCTGGCCTCGTGTTATTCCTGGGGACGACAGGAGGTTTGTGGATCTTCGTATGACCAGTTATCAGAAGAACCATGGATAGATACATTTTTTACACCGATATCGGTTCTTGTCTAAGTCACTTACGGGGAACAAAGTAACCTAAGAATAGTACTGGTTACCAGATCCCTGGGTCCCAAGGTTCATTAAATTAGAATTCGTAATGGAAGATTCGAAGTGTATAATTCGCTGTTGGATGGTCCTCATAAAACACTCAAGAATGATTATGGCATCTCCCCACTCGAAACTAGGCCTACTCCTTGTTCTGTCCGTCATTACTTCCTTTAGTGGCGACATTGAACTGGTGAGGTTGCCCCCA
This sequence comes from Clonostachys byssicola, assembly GCA_902006505.2. Lineage (NCBI taxonomy): Eukaryota > Fungi > Ascomycota > Sordariomycetes > Hypocreales > Bionectriaceae > Clonostachys > Clonostachys byssicola. Next base: position 678,644 of record CABFNO020001476.1, read on the forward strand.
GTCTTCCTTGATCGCAATTTCACGTGTTTCACGAAACATGTAAGGCGAGCTCTTGTACCCATGCTGCCACTTCCTCCCCTCCCATTCTTCTTCCACAGGGGGCTCCTCAGCTTGAATCTCCTTGGCCCTTTGCTCAATGTTTGCCCAAACTCTAAGCAAGTTCTCTCCTACTAGAAGTCTGATCTGATCGTCCGTTGCTCCTCGCGCCATGAGAAGCTCAATGAGATTCGGGAACTTTGATACGTCCTGAAGATAGGTCATTAGCGGCGTCCCTTGTAATCATGTCACATGCTGATTATCTTACCTCGAGTCCGATTGGAGTGAACGGGGTGCCGCTAAAGTCAGATCCAATGCCTACATGCTCCCATCCAGCGACCTCAGCAATATGCCAGATATGATCAACAACGTCGTGAATGGTAGCAGAGTCTGGATTCTTCATGTTCAAAAAGCGATTGACAAATACAGCCATGACTATGCCCCCGTTCTGGCGCACGCTGCGCAGTACATCGTCAGGCACATTGCGAAGATGGGCGGATACAGAGTATGCGCCGGAGTGGGAAAAGATGATGGGTGCTCGGGTGAGTGATAGCACGTCCCTCATCGTCTGATGAGACACATGTGAGAGATCCAAAAGCATACCTAGGCGATTCATCTCCTTGACGTAAGCTGCGCCGAATGGAGTCAACCCTCGATCTGCCCCAGGTCCCTTGGCAGCTACTGTCGAAGCCGCGGTTGCCCACGCATTATCACAGTTGTGAGTTGTCGTGATATATCTCACACCGAGGTCATATGCCTGTCGAATTGCTGCAATTGAGCCCCCAAGTTGGTGTCCGCCTTCGATTCCAAGCATGCTGGCAATACGTCCTTTGGCGAAAGCCTGGCGCACGCATGATGGCGTGGTGCAATACTGGAAGACGTCGGGATATTCCGAAATGAATCGCTTCGCTACATCGATCTGCTCAAGCGTATCTCTAACCACCCACTGGAGGGTAAATAAGTTAGGTGACGAACCGGAGGTATAATATGTAGGAACTTACGGAAGGGTCGTCAAAGTGCTTTTGCGCAGCATCGCAATGGACATATACGCTCCAGAATTGACCACCCATCTGGCCCTGTCTCATGCGAGAGATGTCTGTATGGCCGAGGAGCTTCTGTCGTGGGTCGAACTTGTCGTCGCGGATGCGGTTATGAAGTTCAACTCGCAAGAGCCATGGAAGGTCATTGTGTCCATCGATAAGAGGGGTTGTTTGGAGGACAGTCTTGGTTCGTAAGGCATAGTTTGTTGGATCGATTGGTGTTTCGGCCGAGAGTAACCAGGCAAACGGCGTAGAAAGAATAGCGAACCCTACGGCAGCGAGAGCGTATGGCCAGGAAAGGATACCAGAGCGTTGCCGTGGTCGTAGAATAACAGCTTGATCGTGTTGTCCCTGGCTTGTGGATGCCTGTGGCTCTGAAGTATCAGGGCGAATGGCTTCAGCCTGGCTCGATCGCTCTGATTCAGATGACATCTCCAAGTCTGTATCTAATCTCTGCACTTGTACGGGATGTCATAGAGAGAATGAACGGAATGCGACTGAGAGAATTGAATCTCATATGGACCTTGACGAAAGCTCCTCATCAACTTTTCTTCACCAAGATCCGATTTCGGTCACCTTCGCGTGGATAAACCAGACAGGGTGCCACAAATCGATCTCAATCCCAAGATGGAAGTTGGGCTACGAAGCCGGCGATTGCGTGATTATAACCCATATATCCGCCTTACGTCCATGAGGCCATGATCCTATCAGGACCAGTATATTTGACGCATCGGAGAAGACCCCACGCAGAGCAGGGATTCACAAGCCTCGAGCCTTAGGGCTTATAAATACAACCCGTGCCTGACAGCTGAGGCATGGGTTTCTTTGTATCGTGATATAAAGTTTTCAACGAAATGTGAGGGGTTTTAGCTAGTCAATGAAGGATCAGCGTTGTGGTCAACAAGTAATACAACCCTTCTCTGAGAACCTTGAAGCAGTGTCAACGTGAAGATCTTGGCGGTGTTTATACATGATACCGTCGTTTCATCCTGCCCAACTCTACATCATGTCTCTGGCTTCCCAATTCCATCATGCCCTTCGCGTTCTGGGCTTGGAATACGGATCAGCTCTTCTGTTATTGTTGATCCCGATCTTTTCCCTGTTAATCTATATCCTGGTCAACGAATTTGTTCGTTATTCTACTCGTATTCCGAACCTACCAGGTCCCCGAGGCTACCCATTGCTTGGAAGCCTTCCATCACTGCGTGGCAAAATCCCAGCCGAAGAATACCGTCAGTGGGCGAAACGCTATGGTGATGTTTTCCAGCTCCAATTGGGGAATACGACAACTGTTGTCGTCAATAGCGCTGCTGCGGCCAGAGATTTCTTCATCTCGCAACGCAACGCAACAAACGGCCGTCCTCGTTTCTATGTTTTGCATAGCAAAGTCCAGAAAGGGAACGCTGTGACTAGCATTGGAACAAGCGAATGGGACCACAGCTGCAAAAGGCGACGGAAGGTTGCCGCTACAGCACTCAACAAAACAAGCGTCGAGAGCTACTTACCAGTATGACAATCCTGTACAAGCCATTGATAGAGAAAGCGGACACTGGACTGATATTGATAGATTTTGAACCTTGAATCTCGAGCATTTCTCAACGACCTGCTTGCGGCCTCGAAAGGAGGAACTCAGACTTCCACCAACGTCCTTGATATATGCCAGAAGTTTGCTTTGAATCTTAGTTTGACTCTAAGCTATGGTACACGGTATGTTTTGTTAGCTAACTTCCTGAAAGTATGTTGCTAATGCTAGAAAAGTGCCGAGGATGTCAAAGATTTGCATAACAACATTCTTCTCTCCGAAATTCTATATATCGAGGAAATGATTACTAAATATCGCGACGTTTCTGGGAACTACCTAAACTACATCCCATTGTTGCGCCCTTTTAGTTCCGCAGCCGAGTTCCTTGGGTTTTCCAAGGGAGAAAAAATAATGGCCGATATTGGAAAGCGGCGTTATGCTTATCATGCTCTCTTGCAAAAGAATTTGCGAGGAGAAATTGATTTGGGGGTTGATAAACCATGGTGAGTATCGCCATGTAACTAGTAACGAATGATCTCGCTGACAAGTTGACAAAGTATCCAGGGAAATGTCCTGAAAGATCCCGATAGTAAGGGGTTGACAGAGGGAGAGCTCTTGAGTATCAGCATGAGCATGATGGCCGGTTCAGATACCACGAAACGCTCCCTGCTCTGGGGCTTGCAGTTGCTAGCAAACAGGCAAGACATCCAACAGAAAGCGTATCATTCAATCATCGACGCCGGAGACAACATCGCGTTAGCACCTGACGTCGCACACACTCGGATTGATTACATAGACGCCCTGACTAAAGAAATCGGGCGATACTTTGTGGTTTTGCGACTTGCCCTGCCAAAAGCTACTCATGGACATGTCAACTGGAGCGGCGCCAGTATTCCACCCAAAACTCTTCTGTTTTTGAACACATGGGCCTGTTCTCGAGGTAAGAGCACAAGATTATGGGCAAGAGCACAGTTAGGCTGACTGGAACTTTGAAGATACGGACGTATTTGCGGACGCAGACGTCTTCGATCCCGAGAGGTGGCTCGAGGGTGAGGATGTTCATCGGCATCAATTTGCCTTCGGTATGGGTGGTCGGATGTGTGTGGCAAGCCATGTTGCATCCAAGGCTCTCTACACCGTATTCCTCCACCTCGTGGCACATTTTCGCGTCTTACCTGCTGGTGATGTGTGTAACCCAACTACATGGGATCCGTTGGAAGGATTGTTGTCCAAGGGAAATCACCAGGCTGCCCCAGCATTCACGCATGTCAGATTGGTACCAAGGAACTTGGAGACAACGAAGAAAATGCTCTCGGTGAAGTCATAGAATTCTGAACATATCTTTTATCGTATTAATCACTGTCCAAGTCGTCCTTGTTGTCTACTTAACGCGTGGCTAATGCAATTTCCGAGCTTATGTTCAATGTCCTGCAGGTTGTAAGATTGCGGGTATTTCAGTAAATTTTCGTGCCACTTTCGTGGAATGGGTGTGACGACCAGTGGTTGCAAGCGAAGTGAACTTTTGGAAAAAAGGATCCAATAGGATCGAGTTTCTGAGACAGTGTCCCAGGTATATTGATTCATGTTCGGGGGCCGCTTGATTACCACTGGGGTGAAATAATCGTTAGATCTCACGTCAAAAGACGGTTGACACTGTTTCTTGGCAATTGTAAATTTTCTCTCTCTCAAAAGAAGAAGACCACTCACGACTGCTCTGCTGGTTGTTGCATTTGGAACAAGTTTAGGTACACGGATGTATCATGACGCGTAGGTGCTATGCTACGTTCTGGCATTCTTCCTAGAGGCAATCAATGCACGCAAGGCTGCAGTACCACCACAAAACAGGGAAAGAAAAGAACTTTGGAAATCCCTAGGTTGGGGGCGTGGTGCGGCTGAGCACGGCTTTTGCATGCAGGCCGCAAGGGATAGCATCCGCCGGCAGACACTTCATAACCCCCCTAACTTCGGTCTTGTTCCTTGAAATCATTCTTCGTTTCCTCTCATGGATTTTCCAGCAATGTGGTCTAAAATCCTGCCGCTCTTTTGTCTCCTCTGTGGCCTTGTGGCCGCCGATGGTGGCCCGCTGTATCGGCGGCGGGCATATCACTCCAGTCCGGCATCCCTTCCTAGTTTTTCCATACCAGTGAGCTAATTCTATGCAGTCGCGGTCCTGGGTGATTACCTTTTTGTTGATGGCGGGGAGATTTCGGAATATATCGATGGTGTAAAGGATGAGGGGAGGAACATTTCCGAGGCTGGTATATCATCCAAGGTCCTATGTTTTGGTCTGAGTGCAAGCTGACAACAATAGTGAAAAACACAACATTAATCCCGTTGAACTCGAAATGGACGCCTAGTACTGTACACAACCTTTACCGATATGTCGAATACCCTGATGAAATTCAGCCATCCCGAGACTTTATCCTCTGGACGAACCCAGACAAGAACAAAATGTATAGATGGGCGGGAACACCAGCCCGCGGTTATTCGATACAAGACAGAATATACAATAGCATGGGGGTGTTAGTAGACGCTGGGAAGGAGGGCATGCAATGGAAGACCACTCCAGCAAATGAGCAACAGCACCCTCCTGGGGTAGATGGGGCACCGACGTCCTGTGATGGCCTAGGCCTCTATTTCAGCGGCTACACTACCAAGACTACAATTAACGACAAAACCAAAAACGGTATTATATTCGAGGGGATGTTGACATATAACATGACAGACTCTACGTGGGGAAGAAGCCAGAACACAACCTTGGATCTAGACAGTCGAAGAAATGAGATGGGAGAAGCGATATGCATCGAAGGACTACTTGATAGCCCCTTGGCGCTGATGCTTGGTGGCTCCTGGAAAAACGAGACCGACATCGCTCAGTGGAACAACTTCACTCACGTCACTTTGTACGACCCTCACAGTCAAACGTGGTATGATCAGCAAACAACAGGTGCCGAACCAGTGCCGCGCGATTATTTCTGTGCGGTTGGAGCAAAAAGTCAGAGTGGGACGTACGAAATGTAAGTCTTGACTTCATCCAAACCTCCAATGCATCACGTTGATGGTGGCCGGTGACGGACGTTTTTTAACGCGACTTAAATAAATTGCTAATGTTTATTCTCCCAGCTTTATCTTTGGAGGCAATGGCCCACCTTCCGGGGTTCAGAAGTTGTGTATCCTCTCTCTCCCTGGATTTTACTGGTTCTGTCCGAAGGAGCTTGGATTCGACTCAGATATACGGACGCGTCATAGATGCGCCCGTATAGGAAATCGACAGATGGTATCAGTGGGTGGGCTTGGGTATTGGTTGGTAACAAACAAGACCTGGCAGTCGCCAGATACATGGCCCAATGCCATCGGCATATTCGACCTCACTGAGCTGAAGTGGAAGGAGGAGTATGACCCTGACGCCCAGCCTTACGAATCACCACAAATTGTCCAAGAGTGGTACGCTAAAAAGTGAGTATTCTTTTGCCTCTAAGATGTTATGTGCGTCTCACAGTTTCAGGGATCGTCAACCAGTGGCTTGGGCCAGCTCCCAACTGGAAGCCTTATTCAACAAAAGTGAGTAATGCGTCTTGCCATGTCAGTTTGCGAATGGATGGCTGATCACCCAAGACTCGAGCACGGACACTACTCAAACCATGGCCGCTCCTACGATGACAGACTCGCCAAAAAATGATTCGGATACTAATAAATCACGCAGTATTGGACCCATCGTGGGAGGTGTCGTTGGAGGCGTGGTATTCCTGGCATTACTAGTCGCCGGTTTGTGGTTCCTCAAACGCCGCCGCGCTCCAGAAAATCTCCCCGTGCCCACAAACAACCAGCAGCATGAGCAATATGAGACTAAGCCTGACTACCAGCTTGGAGGCCATCTAAAGCCTTCTGAGGGTGAGCTTGACGGGACAATGCGGTCAGAGCTTGGATCCGGGATGACAAGCCCTCTCTCTGAGCCTTACACGCCACAGCCTGAGCTTGAGGTACCAGCTCCACTTGAGCTTGAGGGATCCTTGTCAAACACAGCTGCCACCAGGACTGATGTGTAGCACGTCGAATCAGTTATAGAATCAACGAGGTATCTCTTACCTGGCATAAGAGAAGGAACATGAAACTATCAGTGTTTATTACAGCATTCTGGCGAGGAATCCCTGGTGGTCCTTGGAGGGATATATCGCAGTCATTCACGCATGTAAAATAAGAGTAATAAACTACTAGTATGGAGAAAAAGAAAGATTTCGGCAGACACCTAGAACAAGATATAATACCGAGAAGTCTTCGACTTGGTGCAATCCATCCGTCAGGCTTTTGGTAAAGGGACCATTCTAGAGTTGAGGACTCAAGGTGCTTTACCTCTAAAACAACGGGAACTTGGTCTATCATGGAAACACCCGCCTTTATGAACAAACTTCATATTCTGAAATAATCGCATCGATTCCAGGCCCATGTAACGACGACCGATGATAGCCAAAAGGAGAAGATTGATGACAACAAATTATAGTACTGTGTATTTGTTAGCTGCGTTGAATGAAAAACAAAGTAAATAACATGAAACGTACTGTCTGGTCTAATTTCTATATTCCCCTCATTATGCCAGTGTAGATCATTATCACGGGACACTATTACTTCTGTGCCTGGCAATAGGATTCGTTGTGCTAGCTTGTCTACTTCCTCCTGGGGAAAGTAGTCCATCCCGGAAACAGTGAACCGCAACCGGCGTAGAGATGGAAACAAAACTGATTTGTTCTCAGGAGGAGTTTCGTTGGAGATCCCTTTGAAGTAAGAAGCGACGTCAATGATTCTAGATACGTTAATTTCGAGATCCTTCATTAAGCGCAACTTTTCCGGTGATAGGATTTCATGGAGGCCGAGCAGAAGAATGCGTGTATCGATATGAATGGTGTTGGTCCCATAGAGGACCTCAAGCCCTTCCAAATTTCTGGCGCAGAAATGTTAGTTGACTGATCCCTCTACAACTTGAAAACAAAAGCTGCCTCTCAATGCGAATCGGAAATAGTACTTACGCCTGCCGACATGTCAACAGCCAGCCGGATGCCCCGACACGGCAATTATCAGGGCATGGTCCCGCATGAGCTGGAATTGTTGGATCCGATCTGGGGCATGCCAACGGGTTTCTCTGGTCCCTCTCGTACGGCGATCCATGGTAACCACAGGGTGTTCTCCCCCTTGCAAGCCTTCCGTCGTGATGCAGGCCTGGTTGATCGCTATGGCAGATACAGCTGTACCACCTCCACTTTGCAGATGAGCCACCGCCTCTTATAAAAGCAAGGTCAAGGTGGAGGGTCCGCTCGCCAAATGCTTGGATAAGAATGCGACGCCTGATTTCGGGTGGAAGCCGGGTGAAAAGGGGTCCGGTGCCCTCGGAACTCTTTTTGGTCCGAGGGCGGCCCCGAGACTGATAGCATTTCTTCTTGATCTCTCGTTGGCTTCGCTGTTTCTCTCTCTTCTTGATCCACTGCTTCCTCCAGCTGTTGGCGCCTTTCACTACTAAAATAGGTACCACCAGGGGGGTGAGAACGCAGCATGCGACCGCCGTTAGTGCTGCCTCTGCAGCAATCTCCAAAGGGCTTTGTTTTGGAGGCGGCGACGACATGATACGTGACTAGTTATGAAGGATAGAGAGAGAGCCGATGGCATTGGTAATCACAGGTGAGAGACGCAGCCTGTCACTCGAGCCCGGCATTAATAAGGGATGTGATTTATAAATAGCCTGTTTGGATAGGACTTTCTTATTCGCTAAAGCCATGTCAATAATAGAGTAGGACTGATCAGCCGGAAGAATTAAAGCCCGGTGTCTTCATGCTTGCTGGAGCTCGCTGGACTCTTTAACTCCCGCCTAGAAGCCTTTGAAAGGGCATAATCCTACTGGACATTCGGAGCTGACTCGCATGTTTTAAATCCTCGATTCAAGCCTGCCAAAACCCGCTTCGAGCGACGGGCTTCGGAGTTTTACACGAACCCGATTTGAACGATGCCGATAACGAGAGCGACCAAATGTCGGTAGCTCAACAGACCGCGCCGATTTTATGCCCGGCAGCTCTCCCTTCCGGCCGCCGTTTATGCAAATAAACTGGTTTTATGCAGATCTGTGCATTGGTCTAGCCGCAAAGATGCCTCTCTAATGAGCCGGATGTCGCTGCTGATCGACAAGGCATTAATCATGCCCTTGGCCGATGACCCCAGGGGTTTCCTCACCTAAAAACAACATTGAACATCGCACAGGAAACACCACGATAACCGACTCGTCGCAGAACCAACAAAGATGCGGCGCCTTTGGCAGAGCTCGAAAGAGCTCGATGCCGCCGACGATGAAGAGGCATCTTTTCTGGCCTTCAACAACCCCAAGAAACTCCCTGCTTGGTTGGACCACTTCAATGCGAAGGACCTCAAGATTCTCTTCAAATGCTCCCTGGCTGTCTGGATCCTGACGCTCTTCATCTTTATCAACGATACGCTTCGACTCCTCGGCCAGGCTGCGTTTTTCGGATGGTATTATACTCTTTTCCTACACATCTTTCTTGGCCAGACACTCATCGTCGCTGCAGCATCGTCCTATTTATCATGCCGCCATCCGGCGTTGTCTTCATCCACGTGATGGCTGGCCTGATGATATGCGTCGGAATCGCCCTTGGCTGGGCCTGGGGCGTCATCTGCATGAAGGCCGCTCTCGCGACGAGGCCTCAAGCTGACTTGCAAGCTCGATACCAGGAGTTGCAGCAATCGATGCCACAAAACACCACCAATGCTGAGCAGGCCTCTGGTCAAGGGACGTACATGCAGATAGCCATTTACGAAGGCTTCATGCTTGATACTCGGGTCTCAGTCACGTACTTTTGTATGCTAGGATTGTTTGTGTACTTTATGGTAAGGCCTCTCATCGTCTTCATTCTCCTCTTGGTTTAACGATAGGACTTTTTATAGGCTCGCGTCAAAGTGGCCGCCCCGAATCTGGCTCTCGTAACATTATTTTCCATGGTGGTTGCAGATATTTACTTTACCACGGCGCCGCTCATCCCGACTTTCCAAGGAACAATACCCAAAACGCTCATCCTCCCGACTGCGATTGCGGTTGGAATTGGCGCCGTGTGCAACCTGATTCTCTTCCCACAGTCTACATCACAGATCATGCTCGGCGACATGGCTAGTCTTTTGCGTCAAATGGACAGTTACATCAAAGCTCAAGGCTGGCATTTCAAGGCAAGGGCCGGATTCGACGTGGCACGGCTGCAAAAGTACAAGGGAGACTTGACGTTGGTCTACAAGAGCATCGAATCGGCCGGCAAGTTCCTGCAGTTGGATTGCTCATATCGCAGATGGAGCCCCGACGACATCAACAGTCTCCAAAAAACTCTACGACAAGCCTTGGTTTCTTTGCTAGACTTGTTACAACTCTCGATATCTCGGCAAGAGCTCGCTGCCAAAGACGAGGCCCTCACCAAAGCTGCCGCAGCGCTCGAAGATTCCGACGGTAAACAGCAACCGCTAGCCTATCATATCGCCAAAGCAGCCAACTTGCGCGATGCCACAAGACATCCTGATACGGAGGATATGATGGCCAAGTCGACTGAAGCGCTGGCATCCTGCGCCACACCTTTGTTGCACGCTTTGAGTCAAGCTATTGGCGCCATCGTTGAGGCATTATCTACGGTTCCTCAGGACGACACGATACTCGAACACGAACGAGTCGGCAGCTCGTTGCAAGAGGCCCTAGAGGACTTTCAGGAATCGGCCGCAGAGCATCTCATCGCTCCTCACTCCCACCTTTTCGATGCCGATGGTAGAGTCATATATGCCGATAATCGTACGCCTCCGCTACTTGGCTTGATGTCGGGTCTATTGTACCAAGAGCGGATAATCAACATTTCCAACGATGTCTTGGCGATTCTGGAACGAGTAGTTGAGATTGAGCAGGTCAGAAGAACAAAGCGCGTATGGCTCCCCAAGGGGCTCAATCGAATTGTGTCTTTGGGCCTGTCCCAGGATCAGCCTCCCTCTACTACTCCTGGTGCCCTGGATCTTACCCGGACCATGTCAGCGATATCTAAACCAGAGAAGAAGAAGAAGCGATTCTTCAGCCGACCAAAGGAAAAGACAGAGGCAGAAGTGGAAAAAACCGCAGCCGCGCTCTTGGAAAGCATGCAACGACCGACCGGCCGCCAACGTCGGACACCAAGTGTGGCTTTCCTGGCTTTGATCAACTTCTTCACCAACGTCGAAGGCCTGCATGCTTTGCGTACTCTAGTCTTAACGGTTGCCTTAGCCATCCCTGCCGTCATACCCTCGTCCGCAGGCTTCTACTACCGCGAGAAGGGAATGTGGGCGCTGATCATGGCGCAAATGGCACTTGAACCCTTCATGTCCGACTTCGTCTCAGGCATTGTTATTCGTACTCTCGGTACCGTAGCCGGAGGCGTGCTTGGTCTCGTGTGCTGGTATATCGGCGCTGGGAACGGTCCTGGAAATCCCTATGGATTGGCTGCTATTATGGCTGTTGCCATCGTCGGAATGATGTGGTGGAGGCTGTTCGCTCCGCCAGAACACATGGCAGCAGGTATCATGCTCACTTCGACAATGTACATGGTCGTGGCATATAGCTGGGTCGACACACATATTCCTAGCTATGGCAATCCCGGGGTGGGATACCAAGTCTTTTGGCGAAGGATCCTCCTTGTGCTTATTGGATTCGGCGCGGCGGTATTGATCGCGCTTCTGCCACGGCCTCTTTCTGGGAATCGACATTATCGACAGATCTTGTCCAGTCAGATTTCCAGTGTCAGGGACCGTTACGCTTTGCTCATCTCGACATGGCGATCGCCCCCAGAGGATCTTGTCGAGGTTGTTGAAAAGGAGTCAACCGTATCTGAAGAACTCCTCAATTCGATAGCTCAACCGATTGAGAAGACAAGATTCGAGTTCTCAACGTCCAACATCGACACCAAAACTCTCAGCCTCTCAAACCATCTCTGCAACAATCTCAACATCTACATCACGCAGCTCACCTTGACAGTCACGAAACTGCCGCTTCCAGCTCGTACATTGTTCATGCGTCAGCTTAGTGCCGGAGATGAGAATCTAATTGCGGACATCATGTCAACCCTGACACTTGCTCAGCATTCCTTGGCCTCTGGAGACCCTCTACCGGCAATCCTGCCAACACCACTTGTGGGCAGGGCGATGCAGTTCAAGAAGCTGCGGGGAGAGTTGCAGGCAGACGGCAATGCAAAGGATTTTCTAGCTGGTCAAGAGGGAAGGCACTGGATGGCAGCCATGTATGCGTTTGTGCGGTTTCTTGGAACTGTAGATGAGCTCATAGCGCTTCTTAAGAGGGCAGTTGGCGAGACGTCTTATATAGATACTGAAGCTCTAGGTGGTGATGTGTACTAGATGAGGAGTGAGCCTGGACGTTACAAAGGGGTATTAGGTGTTCAATTCGACATTGTGGATTATCTTGTATATCATATAACTTTATTAATATAATAAAATAGAGATTCTTAGTGTTCCCATTCAACGCGATAAAAGCTTCTTAATTTCCAGCCTGTATATAGATCACAGATGGTTGTTCTAAGTGTGAAACGAGACCTGAGATAAGCAGAAATACAACTGCTTTTGAATCGGACATTTAGGGACTAAGTATTGTATATGCTGCATCCTGTCTTGTCTATTGTAACTTAAAGGTAACTTAACTGGTCGAGTGTCTTTCAATGAACATGCAGTGCAACAATGATTCGCGAACCTTTACCACCAGTCAAGCCACTGGGCAAGCCTATGGATGTAGCCCAACAAGGTCCCCAGGGGCCGGAAACTGAATGCCGGTCAACTCCTGGTTTCCAAACAGAAACGCAGTATCGTTCTCTAGATCGGCCTCGACAATTCTATCCATGCTTGGCGCGTATTGAGACGGCTCTTGCGGAGTAGGCTGGACGCGACAGACTCTGCCATCGACTACCTCGACGTAGTTGGCGTTGATGCCCGGGCTTACCCAAAACACCATGTCTGGGTCGATCTCCTCTTTGATAGTAGATAAGCGTGGGTAATTATCACCCCAGAACGACTTACTCCAGTCTGGTTCGTAAATGCTAGCCTAATCGATGAGTGGTTAGTTATGCCTAAAGGAAGGGCTGGATGTTCCGAACCTCATTGATGTACGTCCCCATATCAGGCGCCAATTCTCGTAACCCGTCGGCGTTTGTAGTATTGCTTTTGAAGGCATTGATCAGGACAGTGGCTTTCCTCCAACCAGGGTTCGCAGATGTATCCTTTCCATCACCAACTGCCATCCCTGGCCCAGCCATCAACACACCGTATGATCCCCCTGTTCCACTGAGGGCACTGGTGAGGTCAGGGCTCCGCAAGTGGTCTGGGCCCAGCAAGCGACTGTCAAACGGAACATTGCCGTGGCTCACGGGAACTGGGGGGTCGTTTGAGGGCCCATAGGTGGTCTCATAGAAGTCCTTGAAGCTGGAGTAATGGTAATGCTTGCTCTGGAACGGAGTCATGCCCTCGAAAGACTGCATCTTGGTCAGAATGGGGCCCCAGATCTCATTCGCGTCAGTAGCATTGGCCAAGTGATCTGGGTGTATGGCGTGGCACCTGATGTTGTCGGGGAAGACGAAGAAATAGGCCGAGATCCCTTTGCTGTGGAGGTCTGGTAGCTCTGAGAACAGATATGCCATCGCTTCACTGGTTGGTGTGCGACCATCGGAGTTTGTCTCGTTGACAGTCAAAGTCGAGTTGATATACCAGTGAAAGGAGAGTATGGGTATCGTTGGATATGTTTTGAATGTGGCTTCAACAACAATGCCGAAAGTGCCCCCGCCCCCGCCTCTAATAGCCCAGAAAAGATCGGGATTGGAGACTTCGTTTGCGATCAGGAGCTCACCATCCGGAGTCACGATCTTGGCCTCGAGCCACTGGTCAACGCCCAGGCCGTACTGGGCAGTGAGAGGTCCATATCCGCCGGCCTGGCCGAAACCTCCTGCTGCTGATACTCCAGCTATACATATGGGTCAGCTCCTGTAAGACTCGTGCAAGAAAGTCTACTACTCACCCCAAGTACCTCCCACGTAGAACAAGTCGGACTGCGCAAGAGCTTTATTCAGCTCCAATCCATTGAAAGCCGGATTGAATGTGACAACAGCTTGAGCACCGGGCAATGGCTCAATAACTTGCGGTTCCTCGTCGGCTTCGAGGTTAGGCACACCGTCCACCGTGGCATTGTAAGACGTTGATACTCTCGCACTCTTCAGGAGTGAAATGTCGATGATTAGACCTGACCCTGCGGTATTGCGCCCGACCTCATCATGGCCGGTCGTGAGCACCGTCAGCCGAATATTGTGCTTTGCAGAGAACTTGACGGCAGATTGAACATCGGCATAGCTCTTTGCACGGATGCGGTAGTCTGGCAAACTACCATGGCTGTCGCTGTTATTCTCCTCGGCCACACCGGGGATCGCATTCTGCCACTCCTCGATCGAGGGCCAGTCATCGTCGGTGTGCAGCTTCTTACAGCCTTGCGGTGCGTTGGCTGCTAAACATGACTGAGAGCCCAGAAGCAGAGCAGACAGAGCTGCGTAGAGGATGCGGAACTTGGCCATGTGTGCGCAATGGATTTGAATTAGAATGAAGTATGAGAATGATTTTCAGCTCTTGAACGTCTATGGTCGTATTTATATACTTGCTATCGTCCGTCGTTGAAAGCCATCCCAGCACCTTTGTATGTCGTGATCGGCACAGTTGGAGGGAGAGTGACCCTTTCCAATCTAAGAACAGCAACTCGTGTCCGCTCCCGCTCTCGCTCTTGCCGCCATTTTAATAAATACGGCAGAGAACAGGAGAATGCGTCATTCATTTGGTCACTGACCAGCCGGTAGACCTGGAATGTTGCAGTGAGATTATGGAGTCGGTTTGACCGTCTATGCATATCGGATGTATTGTCTTCCGTAGAATCTAGATGCCGCATACCCGGCAATTGTGCAATGCCCAGACGGACCCTCCCGCTTGCCAAGGTCTAGGAATAGAGATCCCTGGGGCCCCATGTGCTTTTAATTCCGAGTGTTATGCCGAGGCTATGATCTCCATCCTACGTAAAGCAGATATGTCACGTTTGTAAGGCAGTACTCGCACCCGATCTCGATGTAGTCTTCAATACTGTACATATGCCATCCTTCAGACTTGGTAAGGGATATGTGAGCTAGGGTAATTCATTTTGTTGAGATGTCAAGCTCCGGCATCTTCCATTGTTACTCAACTTTATACTCGAACTCTCTCCGCGTGAACTAAGTAATTTGAGCTAGGTACATCATATTCTTGCTTGAAAAACCTCGACGTCATTGTAATAAGAAATATAATGACGGCTGAATACTCTCCTACCTACAAGATTTATGCTCAATGATTTCAATGTTCCAAGACGGCAGGTCGGAAGGCTATCTACTCGGCCGCTAAGGACCCCAACATGATCAAGCTCAACCTTAGTCCAGCTTGAATCCCCCAATGAGCTGGTTCGTCAAGAGTCCAGACTCATCGTACTTGTCCCTAATTGATCTCAACCTAGCGACATTCGCCGGATGATATCCCTGGAACACATCCTGCCCACCACCCGCATTATTGAGATACAGGAACGGGACAATAGTCTCCCCCAGCTTCGCTCGTAGCTCCTCGTTGATGTCCGTCATGAGCTGCTCAATGCTTCCGGTATCATTCTTACTGGTCCATGAAAAGGTTTCCTCACAGAGGAAATACGGTGCCTTGTCCGCGTCGATGCCCATGGGGTCGCCGGCCGGGTCCGTGCCGCGGTTTTTGGTGATATAAGACTTGGAGACGGCGTTCATTGCCAATGTGGAGATGAAACCCTCGATGGCAGGCCCGCTCTGCTGCGTGTGCCGGAAGAAAATGTCGTGAACAGCGTACATGGCGTCCAGATCCGCGAGCATCGAAAACCCGTGGAAGCGGAAGTTCTGGCCGTGCACTTTGTCGAAGCCTTCGTCGGCTTCCGCAGTCCAGTTGGCCATGGTGCGCACAGAGAAAGTGCTGCTTCGCGGACTGGCCACTGGGGGGAGAAAACTCTCAAGCGCAGAGGGAGAGGTGTTGTTGTCATTGTAGAACAAGATGGCAGAGTAGGTGATGTTTGGGCCGGCTGCTGGGACGAAGGATATGGTCGGGAGGACAAAGGCACGCTCGTCCAAAACTCCAGTCTGGCTGAAGTCGTAGAGGTTTTTGATAAAAGAGTCCCGCTGCCCTGAGCCGTATGCAACTTGACCTACGGCAACAGATGGTATGTTGAAAGTTTTGAGCTCGAACTTGGTGACGATGGCAAAGTTGTTGCCGCCGCCTCGAAGAGCCCAAAAGAGGTCAGAATACTCATTGTCTGCCATTGCGTAGACGATTGAGCCGCATGCTAGGACCGCCTGCACATAAGTCAGTACTTGCTGGTTGTGTATTTGAACACGAAACATGACATACCTCGTACCCGACAACATTCGCCGAGGCCCATCCATATTGGTTGCTCAAGAATGACATGCCTCCGCCTAACAAGAACCCAGGTACTCCAACGACTCCGATGCGGCTGCCAACCACGACCAGGTCATGAGGGGATAGGTAGTCGATGACCTCTGCCCAGTCATGACCAGAGGCGACTGAGACCGATGAAAGGTCCGACGACAGTTGCAAGCCCGTCAGATTCGTTGTTGCCAGGAGAATGCCACTGGAGTCGATGTTCGCCGCGCCTGGGACCGGCATCCATCCACCACCGCGAACGGCAAAGGGAGCATCTGAATCTTTGAGTTGCGCCACGGCATGTGCCATGAGTTCGGAGCTGGTGGGGATGAAGATACACGCTGGGCCAAGCCATGCCTCGGCACTGAAGTAATCTGCAACGCTTAGCAAATACTCTTGGAGTAGGATGCCGGTTTCGGTGTTGAGAAACTATCTGCCAAGACATAGCATGGAATGATCATGTCTCACCTTCATTGATGTAATTATATAAAGACTCCCCAGGGAACAGGGTCAGGGCTGGGAAGTCGGTTTCTAAGGCAGCGCATATGTCCTTGACAGCTTGATACGAGTAAGACTGAGCAGTGACTGCGAGGTTAAGCACAAGGACGGCCGTCAAGCATCGTTGATTTCCGCCGAACATGTTGAAAAGGGGTGTTGATGAGTGAATCGGAAAGCTGCAAGCTCAAGTAACGACAAAAAGGCTCGCGTTGGCATTTTCTATCGAAAGATGGTCTGCAGGAAGTACACCGCTCGTCATAATAAAAAGGAGCTACATACACCGTACAATGACGTGGGCAATATTACTTCCCAATGCTACCATACACGGGTGAGTTCGAAATTCGACGTCCTTGTGTCATGCACCACTGCGGAAGATTGCACTCTGCAGATCTGATCTACCCGAACGGATCACGGCACGGTTGGTGGGCTTCTTTTCTTGGATACGGCATGACGCATGAACCCGAACCCGATACCGAGTGGCGATCACTACTTGAGTGCCATGCCTAGCAACCTAATACTACCTACCAGAGCAGGAAGTCTAGTATATCCCGGCCAGAATGAATTAGGCTCAACTGAACTAAGCCTGAGCCACAGTCGTCGCATGTGCTGGTCAGTGACCAACTCTGTGGGTGGCTGAGCTGGCTGGCTTCACAGATGCCCTGAGATATTCTAATAGTAAGCAACCAGGAATAGATTAGCAACAAGATCTGAGGATGTTCAAATAAGCACTGATTATGAAATGGTAATTTCACCACCCCAAAAGACTATCCCTAGATATACAGCCCGCTTTGTGAACCGACTCAGAGGACTGTAATGAGCATCATTTTGGCTTTAAGATGGAGTGTCTTTCAAAGCCTTAAATAAGTCCTTATGATGTAAGATATAGTCACTAAGTTGTAATCAAAGAATACAATTATCACGGCATTTTCTTCTCTACACTAGGTTCCATACCCGAAGAAGCCGGCTTGGTCTATTGGGAACACTGGTGGCATAGCAAAAAGAGCATCTATAGGGTCTGCACAATCAAACTCCGGCAAGACCAGCTCATCGTATTGAAGAATTTGCCCACCGGCAAGATCTGAACCCATCAAGCCAGATATATCTGTTCCATTTAATCGATCGTTTACAATGCCGGACTGCAAATGGCTCCCCGGAACAGAGGTGTGAGCTCGGCGAAACCAAAGCCGTTCTAGCAGTTTTGCGAATTTCGAGGCGATGTGATCCTCGTCCATGGCCGCAGACTTGAGGGTAGTGATGAATCTGCACATGAGCTCTGTCATTTCGCCGAACTTCTCAGTCGGAATGGCGCCAACAGCATGGGCTTTATAAAGGAATACAGAAGAGTGAATCTCATATCTGTGAAGACTTGAGTAAGATGAGGGTCAATGTGATAGGAAGCAGACCTACAGATAGAAGCGAGCTGGCATGTAGCGAAGGTGCTTGTCGGGTTTTATTTCCTCGGTTACAATTTTGAGCATTTTCTCTGCAGCATCAATGGCTTCGTATATCGGTCTGGCATCGGGAGATGCCATTGTTGAGTCCGGAAATATCATCGACGCACGGGAGGCATCTGTGGTGGTCTGTCGATCAGAACTTCTCATCACTGATGTTCGATACAGGACAGCTTGGAAAGCGAACGCATTGACGTAAAGACGAAGATATTCATACGTCAAGGACAGGCAGCTGGTGAGATGAGATGAGACCGATATTGACCCCCAAACGCGTTGCCAGGCTGCCATTGCTCGAGCAGTGTCATCAACATATTTGGAGTAGTCCCCGCGCATCATTAATTCGGCAGTGCGTGACCTTGAAGCAAACAAGATGTCGTGCGCATTGCCAAACAATGTCGTCAGCTCTACCTGAGCTTGTACCAAGGAAGCGAAGTCTTCGTCACCAGCTTGTTTGGCCTGGAGGGTCGGGAAGTCTTGGGCTGTGAATCTCGTGGAAAGGGCTGGGCCTCTGCACCAGAATGCCTGCCCCATCCGGATTGATATTTGACGGTCCGAAAGATATGTGACTAATATCAAATCAGTGAGGATAAATCTTGTGACCACGGGACGTACATACATGTCCAAGCCAAACGGTTCCGCAAAAGGCTGGCGTCGTGCTCTTCTCCGGGAGTCTTGAAAGAGCTATCTTCCAATCGAAGGAGATATGCAGTCCGTACGGCCAGCCCCAGGACTGACCAAGCAGCCCCTTCTCCCCCATCTTTAGTCTGATCCTGCATGGTCCACTCTCCCAAAAGCAACAGACCTTCGACGCATCCAACACTGCGTGCACTGGCAGCTCCAAGGACCACATCCATGATGAGCTGTTTCATATGCTTCCAGATTGAGTCATGTACACTCGCAAACTCCAGTTGGCTCTGTGAGGCTACCACGAGAACGGCAGTTAAAAGAAATGGCTCATGCTGAATTGTATGAAGAATATTTTCAATTCGTAAAGTAGACGCTGGGCAGATGGGGAGAAATTGGTGATAATGTTCTGCATAACTAAAACTTATCAGTCATAGATAAACCTGGGGCTTGGGTGTCTACTTACTGTCGAACAAGCTTCGCGATGGTTGTCAGGTCCAGAGAGCCGTCTTGGATAGGGCCATAATGCTCAGCAATGAAATGATCTGACTCATTTGATGTTGATAGAGTTGCAGCCTGTTCAGTATTCTTGGTTATTCTCCCAGCCCTAGCAACTGGTTGAGATGTTGATGATGCAACTTCGCCAAGGTAAGTTGCTCCTATCGTGGCAGTCTCGCCCCCATTTTGTTCATCTGGCTGTTCGGCTGCATGGGCGAGGATAAGTAAAGCATCAGAAGGGTTCTGTAAACTATCATGATCACCAGGTTTGTGCTGATGAGGCGAGACATGGTCACTTGATGGGGTGAAGGCCGTGGGTTCCGGTACAGATTTGTTTTGTGCTTTTTGGCGTGATGCGCGAAGGTGGGAATAGTTACCACCCCGTCGGGACTGCGCGAGAACACACTCTGCGCCCTCACGCGCACACTTGGCACAGGGAGGTTTGCCCGGTTCCCCTACGCTCTGGCTAAAGACGAGTCAAGTATCAGTTACTGCTAGCAGCCTCCCCACGGTACAAGGTTACATTGACTGTTTGACGGGTACTTACAGATCACACTTGATTTTGCGGCCTCGGCATCTGACACACGCGCAATACTGGCGCAGGCCGAGACCTTTAGTCATCTTTCGGTCTTCTCACAGAGCTCAATCAGTGGAGCAATGCTATTCACACAAGTATGGGGAAGCCAGGGTTGGCCATAGTACTACCTGTCACCGGATTGAATGAGCTCAGAGGAAAGAAAGGCCAGGACGCCAAAAGATGCCGGTAGTAGACGGTTATAGATGGGAGAATCTGGAGATTGTGGAGAGAGACGATCTCTGACCCCGCACGATGGTTATAGACGGCTGTAGACGGCCAAACCTTGACGGCACCACTCTTCCGCCGCGAGTCAGAGGCGATATGATGCAGCTTGGCATCAATAGACTGAATAACAGTTGTTTCTATTCGTCAATCGTCCCGTATTGCTTCCTCGATTCGACGTTAGCTACTATGTAGTGGGCCGTGATGAACAGTGCTCGGCTGCACCATGAATACCGCCAGCCCCCATCGTAGTTCATAAATACATTATATCTCCTGTTCAAGGAAAACGAGTTTTGTTGAAGCACAGAAAATTTAGATTTCTCCAGTTTTTCGTTGACATTAACCTAAAAAACCAAGCTCTCGTCAAACACAAGATGGCCCCCAGTCGTATTGATACGCCCCAAACACAATCCTCGGTGATTCCATCGAGCAAAGATCTCAAATTTACTGTAGATGATGGCTATGACAGCTACCATCCAGTTGATCCGCATACGCTTGACCTACAGTCCAACTTTGGCCCCATGGATCCCGGTTCAGTGGGATACCTCCAGCCAACGTCCGTCGACACTCCCCTTGAGATTATGCACGAGCGTTATGAACGCGATGGCTACCTATTTGTGCGTACATTCCACCAAAATCCAGACGCCTACATAGTAGAATACTTACACCGTTGTTGGCTTTAGATCAAGAAGTGCATCCCTAAAGAAACCTCACTCGCCTGTCGCCGTGCCTACTTCGAACACATGGCTCCCAGCGGCCTACTAAAGCCAGGCACTGACGCCGTAGAAGGCATCTTCTCCGGTGCCGATACTCGAAAATACATGCCACCTGGAAATTTACGCCGTCTTTTTGGCCTAAAGGACGACCCCGAAAGCGATAAATACGTCGAGCTCATGGTGTCAGCCCACGAAGCGCCTTTCTACGTCGACTTCTGTCAGTGCCCAGAGCTTCGGCAGTTTGTGAGCCGGTTCATGGGCTGGAAGAACCCTCAAATGCTGCAGCGCACCATGTTGAGAGCTTTTGTACCCAACAGCGAACTGACCCCAGTGCACTTTGACCAAATGTATCTACGCGCAGGCCCGCCCACAAGTCTGACGGCTTGGGTTCCCATCGGCGATGTCTCACTCCAAGGCGGCGGTCTCATGTATCTCGAGAGGTCCACAGACATTGGGATGAAGACCGAGCAAGACTTTGCTGATAATGCGCACAACTTAACTGACGAGGAGAGGATAAGCGCCTTCAACAAGAACATGAACGACGGCGGCTTCCTCAGCCGCGACACCGTGGCATATGGTAAAGAAAGAAAACGCAAGTGGTTGATTGCCGAGTACGAAGCAGGCGACGTTATCTTCCACAACCCCTTCATGGTCCACGCAAGCTGCAAGAACAAAGATCCGGAGAACAAGATCCGTCTAGCCACTGATGTTCGCTTCGTTGACCCCGAAAAGCCGTATGACAAGGTACGCAAACCGAATGATTTAAATATGAGTCTTTGACAAAGCTAACTGAAGCAAAGCGTTGGATGAAGGTGTACCGACCTCTTGACGGATTGTAAGCTACAGCTCATGCTACGTGCGTAGACGCACCTGCGGAATTTGGGGAGAGATAAGTATGTAGGCTAGGGAATAATCTACAAATCTCGCAGCTCTATATATTCGCTCTTGTCTCTGTATGAGGAATTAAATTGCAGTTAATTGGCAATGTGCTTTCCAGAGATCGTAGATATCTCGTACGTCAGTAGACAGGCATCGAGGGAATTCCCGATGGCACCGATTAAGAATTACATTCAGGACCTCGCACGAACTAGATGTTCAGCATCTGCTAATTAAAGTAGCATTGTGATCACTTTCCTGGTGATTACTTCAGTTACCAATATATGTTCGGCTCTACGTCCACGAGGCACAGCTCTCATTTAACCACTTAGCGTAGATGTAGCGTGAATTTTGTGTGCTCTTAGCCAAAGCTTTCTTATGCCATTCATCTCTCATGATCTTATCAAAGGTCCCGGGGTTTCCGTACCTGGTAATGCAAGGTCGACATACACTATGCTTGTGAATAGCACGAAATGACTAGACATCGCCAAGCCTAATCACATAGCAACTCTTCACGATCTACTTACAAATAGGCGCCAGGGATTGGTGGATAATTCGTACTGTTTCCATGTCAAAACATGGGCTGGGAATATACCGCCACCACGAGAATAGTACCTACCCATAACAATGGACTTCGCTAGGGAAGCCGTCTATTGCCGTTCGTCGTCATGCGCTGATCTTTTCCTCCCTTAGCCGAAGGCATGCTAGGCGATAATGAAGTTCCGTCCACAGAGCGGCTAGAAAATGGTCTCGAGCGTCATTATCCCCCGTGTAGCAGCCCCACTGCTCAAGCTCGTTCCCCGGATTCAGAGCTGACCAATACGCGGGGAAGCTGGGGCAAATGCAAGATATCTCTAACGACTGGGCGTCCCCCTCATATTTCCTCGCTAACCGCCCCTTTTCCGTCTATTACCGTCGATATACTCTAACGACAAGGGACTAAGCCAAAACAGCAAAAGGCCCATTACCCCATAGCTAACTGTGGTGAGGATAGTGCCCATGCTAACATGAAAGTTTATAACGAGGAAGACTTCCCCAGAGAAACGAGTATGTTGGCGCTATCTCTGCATCAAATTCTCACTTGTATTCCAGTACGACTAGCTGTGCTATAGCATCATGTTCCACCAAATCCTCAAGAAAGTCGTCAAAAATGATGCCATCGAATCAGATCCCCCCGAAATTTACAACTTTCGGACGGTGGTAGTTTGTGTAGTAGTGAGTTTTCCATTGAGAATCCAACCCCTTCTCCTCTGACGGTTATCGTTTATGTAGGCTTGCGGTGGTGCATTGTTATTTGGTATGGACATGGGAATCATCGGAGGTGTTCTCACCATGACCACTTTCAAAGAGTACGAGATATATCTGCTTCCCAGGCGTAACTTTGCATTCTAACAAATTGCAGTAAATACGATCTCACCGGGAAGCCGACTGTCGTGTTGGCAGACCTTTCGTCCAACATCGTTTCCGTCATCCAGGCCGGTGCATTCCTAGGCTGCCTGTTTTCCATGTGGTTAGCGAATAAGATCGGTCGGCGGATGTCCCTCGTGACAGCCTCGCTGTTTGTGTTTATCGGCGTTGCATTGCAGGCTGGTGCCAGCGGTCACCTTGCAGCTATGTATATTGGGCGGTAAGTAGAATGATCTGCCATCTGAGGTTGAACATCGAACTGATTATCCAGATTTATCGCGGGTATCGCTATTGGCATTGCTTCAACCGTGAATCCGTTGTATGTATCGGAGAACGCTCCACGTGGAATCAGAGGATTGCTCACTGGCTGTTATCAACTTTCAATTGTTACTGGCCTCACGGTATGTAGAAGGCCGCTCTATAAGTAAAGGAAATACGGCCTTTGCTGATATATTTGAGCAGCTTGCTTTTTGGATCAACTACGGCTCTCTTTTACACCTCAAGGGGGACATCCAATACATCCTTCCCTTGGCCCTCCAAGCACTGCCAGCCGTCATTCTCTTCGTCGGAATGCTCCTTGCCAACGAGTCGCCTCGCTTCGTTGCTCAGAAATCTCCCGAAAAGGCCCTTCTCGTCTTGGCTAAACTTCGAGGCCTGCCGACCGATCATCCTTATATCCAACAAGAAATGAATGGCATCTCTATGCAGTTGGAAGAAGAGCGGGCTCTGGCCGCAAATAGCTCAGGCTGGACATTGGTCAAGGAAGCATTTACTGTCCCATCAAACAGGAAACGCTCATTCCTCTGCATCACGTTGATGATGTGGAGCAACTTGACTGGAACCAATGCAATGACATATTACAGCCCCGAGATTTTCAAGAGCATCGGCTTGTCTTCCTCTGAATCTGGTCTCTTTGCGACTGGCATCTATGGAATTGTCAAAATGGTTTCTTGTGCCATCTTTATCCTATTTGTTGCTGATAGTTTGGGCCGCCGAAAGAGCCTTCTTTGGACAGGCATCGTACAGGTACGCTGTATATCTTGTTATCGATCAAACTCCCATACTAATACGGACGTGACAGGGAATTGCACTGTTCTACGTCGGATTTTATATCCGATTCGACCCTCCCAAGGCGGATGCTGGCCCTACAGCCGCCGGTTACGTCGCCCTTGTTGCCATCTACATCTTTGCAGCAGTGTATCAGTTTGGTTGGGGTCCTGTCGTATGGATCTACTGCTCAGTACGTATCACTAAAGAATCTCGCTATCCTAAACTTCTCAAAACTTCGCAATTCTGACACAACTTTCAGGAAATTCCAGCAGCCCGCATGCGTGCCCTGCAGATGGGAATGGCTACTGCGAGCCAATGGCTATTCAATTTCGTGGTAGCCAAGGGTACATTGAGCATGTTCGCAACCATGGGTTCCCACGGATTCGGAACCTACTTCTTATATGGGTCTTTCTGTTTCACCATGGTCGTGTTTGCTTGGTTCTTCGTGCCAGAAACTAAAGGTGAGAAGAACTCAGCAATTTCCATCATTAATCTTAAAGCTGATATTGATTCTCTTAGGTCTTGCTCTCGAGGACATGGACGAGCTTTTTGCCTTTGGGTCAGTTAGGGGCAAGTTTGTCCCCTCACGAATATCCCGACTGGAGGACGAACAGAACGCAAAAAAGGACTCCACTGCTTTTGAACATGTTGATTAGTTGGTGTAATGTGTCCTTAGATTGAAGCTTGGCAAAAGAGAAAAACCCGCACGGCGACAATGAATCCAGTTTCTTCGAATACCATCTTTATTGTTGGAAGCACTCCGTTCAAATGTGATAACACTTCACGAGATAAACTCTATCATTCCAACATGGTCTACGAAGGAGCCACTACTAATAGCCTAGTTTCCCCCCAACTAAATTCCGGTTCCTTTTTGTCCAATCATAGTAGCATTGCATGATGTTCACCTATTCCTATGCAGCCCGAACACGTCAGTTTAATTCCCCGAAGTGGCTGTTCTTTACAGGCTCTTCTCGCCGGATAAACTCGCAATCTTCCGTGTCGGAATGTGCATCCCCATGACTATCTTTGAATCCCAGGACGGAAGTTCAATATGGAGCTAGAGACCTTTTGCCGTCAAGCCGATGCGTCCACCAATTCCATTGAAAAGAATTGGACAGGTTGCATGACTGCCAGCAATGGTATATATCTCCTTTTTCTCACTTTCTGAAAGGCCAACTGCCCAAGAAAAGCTTTTTATTTTACTGAACCCCAAACCTACCAAGATGGCCCGCCTGTCAGCCGTAATTTCAGCCTTTGCCATCTTAGGCACTGCCCAAGCTATAAGATTTCTCGGGCGGGTAAATCCAGCAACGCGGGCATTGACTTGGCCTGCGACTGGCATTTCCTTCTCTTTCACGGGAACTTTAGCAAGCGTAGGGGTTACCTCGATTTCAGGCACTAATAGTGTCGAGTTGCTGATCGACGGAGGCACTCCAATCATTATCGAAAACGTGAACGGAACGAGCATCAGTACGCCCTCCCTTGTGCGAGGTAAACACACCGTTCAGATTCGCAAAAGGTCAGAAACTGTATACGGTACTTTTACCCTTGGTGATGTGAATATATTCCGTGGCTCGCTCGGCGCCGATTCCGTTTCACGGCGACGGATCCAAATCATTGGAGATTCCATCTCGGTGGGCTATGGTTTAGATGGGACATATCCTTGTACCAATTCCGCTTTTCTCGAGAACGCACCCAAAACCTACGGCGCTCTAACGGCCAAAAGCCTGTCGGCTGAGTATGATATTCTTGCCTGGTCGGGGATAGGATTGATACGAAATACTATCGGCTCCAACGACCCCGTGCTCATGCCGCAGATGTGGACTCGCTACGGCACCAATGACGAAGACAACAGCTATACGTTCCCCAGGGCTGAAACTCCGGACATTGTTGTTATGAATCTAGGCACTAACGACTTCTCATACCTTGGTGTCCGTGACCCGGTCAATGCAACAATGCTCACCGACGGCATGATTGCATTTGCAGAGACGATACGCGGCCATTATCCCAAGGCAGAGCTTTTCCTCACCTCGAGTCCTATGCTTAGTGACACATATCCCACTGCAGAAGATGCACAGCACACGACTCAAATGAGTGTTTTGAAGGCGGCTGCGGAGAAGCTCGGTAGCAAGACACATGTTGTCGATTTCCCGACGCAGGGTTCAGAGGTGGGATGTGACTATCATCCAAACGCAGCTGAGCACGAGAAAATGGCTGCTATCTTGACTTCAGCTATAAAGGAGGTTATGTGGTGAAATCAAAACATTGAGGTACAATTACGGATGTGGAATTTGGTGCGCGCGGACATGTAACTCTCAGTCACTAATCTTCAACTACACCACCACATCTTCCATTACTGCCTTTTACTTTGTACTCGAACTCTCTCGCCCATATACACGTCTCATAACATAAGGCTGAGTTAAATTATCCATACATTCTTGTATTTCAGAAATCCCATACAACACTAGGATCATTTACTAACTCTACTCATGATCCGTCCATATGTAGACACTCTTACACTCTTAAGCATACTATGTGCACCCGCATCCACAAGCCTTGCACTTCTTGCCCTTCTGGGCCTTCCCACACCTAGCGTTCTTGTTGTTATAAGACCACTCGCAATCTTGCCAGCGGCCACACGGCGTCCATTTTCCATTGCCACCGTTGTACGCCAACCAACACCATGGCTTGTGATGCCACGGCTGGAGAACCTGCTCGAGATGAACATTACAGTTTCTCCAGCACCAGCCCTTTGTGCATCCATAATCGTAGTCGGCGCCAGTGCCACGCCCTGTCGTTCCTGGGCAGAACTCACCGCCTGACCATTTCTGTCTGGCCTCCAGCTCCAGCCCGGTCGACTCTCGGGGGCTCGTATCCTCAGGGATCTCGTCGGGGTTGAACGCTGCCCCCGTAGAGCTCTCGAGCAGGTCGGGCGTTGCAGAAGAGTCTTCGAGGGAGCTGCCAATGTCAAGATCGGCGGGGTGGTCTCTGCACTTGCGAAGTGCAGTGATGTCTGTGCCCTCTGGGAGGTCGTTCAGGTCCCATTCCTGGACGCCTAGGGGGCCGCATTCAGCTTCGGCAGCGGCGAGTGAAGCGTCCAATGGCGTGCAGAGCGCTGGAGCGGCAATCAAGCCAAGGAGGGCAAGAGATGGTCTCATTGTGTGCAATAGTAATTTCAAAGGCGGTTGAATATCTTGAGCCTTTTCAATTTTATATTTGTAAAAAGGCTGAGTAGTGAGCTTATTGAGATAGAAATCAGGACGCCCTACGCGTTTAATATAGATAGGCTCTCGAGGAAGGAATAGGCATTTCACATGTGAAGCTGCAATACGTCCTTCGCCAAGTAAAATGAAGCTCACAAAAGGACCTGTTTGGCAACAAAATGACATTCTCAGCAGCGTATAGACAGGGGACAATCACGGTACAAGCACCGCTTCTAGCGCAGAAGTTTAACATTCTTAGGAGGATTTCTTATTTCAGACATTCGTATTGTGGTTTACCGCTCTGTCGAATGTATCTAGAACCCTTAAGATTGTTATTAGATCAATAGTTTGTCGGGCAGTTCCTATTGTAGGTGTACCCGAGGGAACCCAACCCCCACAACCCGTCGGTACAGAGCGGGTGTTGCCCGTATAGACCGATCGGTAGATGACTGACCTGCTTGTTCAGGGATAGCTAGCCCTTGATGTTACCAATAAGATTAACCATTAGATTAGGTCGGCGACGTGCCAAGCCTTTTGACCTCCTCCTCTCTATCGCAAATTTTCATCACGACCTGGTTAATATTTCAATAGACATTCGAAATCATCGCATTTATCTACTTGTGGGTGACTTGCGTGAGTTACTGATATGAACGGACCTCCGGGTAACCCTAAAGTCTCAAAACATCGCGTAGCCTTTCCTCTCCACGTAGCCATCTATTTTGATATGTTGATCCCATCTCTAAGCCTTTTCAAACCTACAGTACCTCTCCTCTCTCCATTTTGGTCCCCATTTCCTGACAATGATTATACTAGGGCTAGCTGCCAATACGATCAGCCCCATAAAGACGTAGGTCCACCCATATCCCCAGGCATCGATGATGTACTGAACAACAGCCGTCCCAACAGCGCTCAGAGTTGCTCTTGTAAGATTAAAGGATGAGGATACCCTGCCAGGGTTCATAGGATACAGGTCCACTAGTAGAGTGTTGAGGATGGAGACCGGCCCGGAAAGCCCCATGCCGGCAAAGAAGAGCACAACCATTGGAGCTGCTAGGCTGGTGCCAGCGTCAACGACCCATCCCCATACCACGATCGTGATGATGGCAAGTATCGTTGGCGGCCACATCAAGTCCAGCCTCGCCTTCTCAATGGGGAACTTGCGAAGGTCATCGCCTCGCTTCCTATCCGCCGAGACCCCAATGCTTTTTGCCACCCTAGCATAGTTCCAGTTGAGCATGCGGCCAACAATGACTGCCCCAACAACCGATCCAATGGCGAATGGGATGTAGCACAGTCCCACCTGAAGGTCGTTGAATCCGTACTGCTTGCGAATCACATCCTGCAGCGGGACCAGCATTGCATAGTTGGCCATGACGAAGAGCGACATGAAGAGCATCAGGAGGCCGACATCCTTTTCGAATATTATACGCATTGCCGCGAAGATGTTTGGAATTGGAATTTTGAATGGCTTCTTCACCGGCTGGGGTGTGTCTATCGCAGGGTTGGCAGACTCGGCCTCTTGCTTCTTCTGACGCCACTGCCTCGAGGAGGCGAGAGACCAGTTGAGTCTTGGGGGAGGAATGGATCCATTTCCGACGATGCTTCGTGCAGTCTATATATCCCATCCTGTTAGTCCAGTTTTGAAGATACAAATACTATAAACAAGACCTACCTCTGGAACAAAGGGGACATAAATGACAACAAAAACCGCAGCCGAGATGACGAGAAACCAAAAGGTTGATCGCCAACCCAAGAACTGGGTCAGGATGCCGCCGAGGACAGGCGCCAGCGCAGGAGCAAACATGACGCTCGCCTGCACGGCAGTGATATATCCGCCCCTCTCTGCGCTGGTCGTCAGATCGGCCATGACGGCACTGCCAATCGCAACAGTCGCGCTGCTTCCCGTGCTCTGGAGGGCGCGGAGGACCATCAAGGCGGCAAAGTTGTTCTGCAGCGCCAGTCCGATGTTGGAACCGAGGTATATGGCGAACGTGAGCACGTATACAGGACGGCGGCCAATCTGGTCACTTAAGTCTCCAAAGAAGAGCGGCGCCACTGCCTGCATGATCTGGTAGACGGTGACGGTGAAGTTGAGCTCGGCGACAGAGCGGTGGTAGGATTCCGCTATGGGGGTTAGGGCGGGCAGGTAAACGAAGGACGAGAAGGGGGAGAAGAGGGTGCTGAACACGGTCATCAAGACAACGAAGACCTTCATCCGTGAGGAGAAGATGGAGTGAACGGGCGGCTGTTGTGCTTCTTGGTCCTGAGATGGAGAAGTTGTCGTGAATCCAGTCGGTATTCCATCTTTGTGATGACTCTGAAGTCCTGATTGTCGCCCTGTAGCCTCTTCCTGTGGGAGGATTGAGGAAGGATCTCGAGGCTTTTCATCATCGGCGGAGAGTGTCATCTTGCGGCTTTACTCGGCGTGAGCACATTGGAGAAACAAGTAATGCTCACTGTCGACATGCGGCCTCTAAATAGTCATTTTATTCGGCCTTTTTCAAAGGAGATACGGAATTAATCCAAGCATTTCGTCAACATTTCTCTCCTCAAATGAAGTCTTGCAGCACTAGGCAGTCATCTGCCGATTCGGTGCCGATGCCTTAGTGGTGACTAACACTGAGATCATTTCCGCGTATCACGGCCCAGCAAACAAGTATCTGCCACAGATACAGCGCCGGGAACTAACCGGATGACGTGCGATGCCATAGGAACTCGACTCAACAGCGATGGGAATATCATCTCCGAATTCTACTACCTTCTCTTGATGTGGCATGAGGTGGTGTGTCTCTGGCCGCTTAACCGTTTGCTGCTACGCGCCAAGACGCGTCGAGACACGGGGCTGCTTGTAACAGACTATGCGCGTGATTTGGTTGTTTGTGAATCACCAGAGTTATTAATAAAACGTAAGAAATTCCCTTAGTCGGAAGGCGCAATTATGAACCTCGCACGTCTCAAACAAGAACCAAGTGCGGTCTATTACAAGATATTCAAGGTCAACCAGGGAACTGTTACTTTTCGGACTATGCAACGACGAGCTACCCTGTACCTTACTAACGGCTCCTTGAAATAAACCTGCGAATTTGTTGCCATCTAGATAATTTGTCCAAGACCATCTGATTTCAACTTAAATCATACCAGGGAAGTCATGAGAGTGTCCTGGTCCTATTATTAGTTTTAGGACATATTGTTCATCACTGTACCTTTGTTGACCTAAAAGATAAGTTCTTGCAGCTTGAACACGCTTTGCAGCCAGCCTTATCACAAATGGCAGCAAACCCCAAGAAGGTTTCAATGAATTGCCATCAGCGATGGGGAGCCAGTATCATTGTATATCACAGAAGAAGAAGTTATATCATACAAATGCCAATCCCTTGACGCCTCCCATTTCTCCCTTACCCTCTTTCCACATTGATAAAACGCCGTATTGCCAAGAATCAAAAAACCAAATTATCACATTGACATCCCCAAGAAGAATATCTAGAAACCAAAAATAAGAATGATAAAATGTGGTTGATAAATGACGCTACATTGGCGTCTCTAATCCGTTCTTGGGCTCGTAAGAGATCATCTTCGTGAGATGAGTTTTCATGTAATGATAGTGGCAGGTAGTTTTATGGAGCGCATGCGAGGCAATTTGCCTGTAGCGTGTGAATGACGGATTAAGCATCCATACAATGATGAAGATGCAGAAGATCATGATCAGGACCGGGGCCTGCCGGTTGTTGCGATAGGTGGCAGTCATAATGTTGCGGGCTGCAGACTGGAATTGAAGATGATTCTAGGAAAAGGAAGACCAGATAAGGAAGAAAACCAGAAATGGTAGATAAAATTGCAAATGGTGAGATCGGCTAGGATATGTAACCACAGCGACCCGAAAGTCAACGGCTGGCGGTGTTTGATGTTGAATTGATGTTACCGACGGAGTTTCGCAATGGGCCTGGATTTGAAGCTCGATTGAAGCGTGACGTTGGTTGGGTTAATAACGAGTGATGGCGTGGGTTGGGATCTAGCGAGAGCGACAAGCAAGTGCTGCGACAAGCCTTGACGTGACGTAGCATCTTATCTCAGTTAAAAATACCCTCGACAGGCTGCC
The DNA here is from genome assembly GCA_902006505.2 of Clonostachys byssicola. Taxonomy (NCBI): domain Eukaryota; kingdom Fungi; phylum Ascomycota; class Sordariomycetes; order Hypocreales; family Bionectriaceae; genus Clonostachys; species Clonostachys byssicola. Next base: position 709,969 of record CABFNO020001476.1, read on the forward strand.
TGCTGTTTCTGGTCGCAAAGGAGTCCATTGATTCATCAACTGGCGACGAGTGGGTATGGGTTAATTGGATTCCCGTCCAGCGATGGGGCCAAGGCTAGTCACGGGTTCACGGCTCACTGTAGGCTGTAACCTGCTTGGGTCTCAGATCGAGGACTTTCGAGGTTAGGTTTGCTTGATAGACTGTCTTCTTCCAAAGGCCAAAATCACGCGAAAATCGTTACACCAGTCACTTCTCCCGTCCTGTTATAGGGGAACTCAACTTAAGTCCCTCTTACCATCGAGCATTTGGTGATAGAACACGAATGACAAGCAACTCATGCTAAGAATGGCTAAATCTTACTCTAGTAAGCACCGGTAAAGCAGGTACCGTCACCTGAACAAGGGTGTCTGCTGAGGCAGCCGCTAATATGGATGTGGCCGAAGCAAGGGTCTTCTCCCGATCAACCGCGGAATCCCCCTCTAGGGGCTCTTCAAAGTGTCTGGACGACCGTAGCGAAACTGATGTGCATTAATTAGAGGAAACGTTCCATACTGGGGATGGTCCGGTACGCGGGGCTTCGATTGCCGGGCAGGATGAATAAATACTACCCGCGCCTTTGATTCTGGCTTCTCCACGTCTAGCTCGCTTGACTTGATTGACGAGCGGCCGGTTCCTTTCTCTTTGTTCTGCCAGCGCTGGGTGCTGTATTCGATTCTTTTCTAGCTTTTCTTATTCTTTTATTTGTTTACCCTTTTCTTTTCATATGTTGACTCTTTGACAGAGCAACTTGATAATGGAAGCACTTCACCCCGACGGGTTCGGGGCGCCGGCGGTGGCTAGCCCACGCCAGGTATCTTCCTTTCGCAAAGTAATTAACGTTGTTGGATGTGTGGTCTTCTTCGCGATATACTGGATGATCATTTCGGGCTGTCGGTGGCCAGTAACGCTCGATTTATTCGTTTCCATTGGCCTCACGGAGCTCAACCGATTCCTCAACGAAAGTCGCCGGATAGAGTATTACAAGGACGGTGGGGATAGCAGCGATCAAGACCAGGAGAAAGCCGCTCTGACTGAGAAGGACGACACGGAGGTTAACCTGGAGAAAGGTGCTATAGAATGGTCGACCTCGGGGAAGAAGGAGTGCATTGCTGCCATTGTGGGTTGGCGGGAGGACCCTGCCCTTTTCACGAGGGCGCTGACGAGCTACAAAGACGCCCAAAGCTGCGGGTTTGTTATCGCCGGGATAGATGGAGATGCCGAGGAAGATATGGAGATGGTCCAGGTCTTTAACGAGGTAAGTGAAGTAATGTGTGCATTCATAATCTCGGTTTCATCTCTAACATACGGCTGTTGGGTAGGTTTTTCCAACACATTCGCACGTCATCCATGTTCCGGAGCCACTGGGTGAGGTTGCGCATCAAATCTACGATCAAGAGATATTATCGAGAGAAAAGGCCGGTTTGCCGATCGACCATACCGAGATCCACGAAATCGCCATGCGAGAGTGTCTCCTCCTTGCGCGGGAGATGCTCACCAACTCGAAGATCGTCTTCAGTGGTCCAAACCACATCCGCTATTTATGCATTCGCCAGCGACACATGCACAAGAAGGGCATCATGTTTACATCATACATCTTCTCCCTGGCCATCGCAGATATTCTGGGCATCGAATTCATCTGGAGCTCCGACTCCGACTCCATAGTCTCGAGCAATTCGATCAGCGGCACGGTCGATACGATGGCGACGGACCCTTCGATCGGAGGAGCAAGTTCTGGATTGTTTCTGCACAATAGCACCGAGTCAGCCGTCGCCCGAATGGCTGAGACGGTGTACTGGGGAGAGTTATACGTTAATCGATCAATGGCTGGTTCAACGTTGTCGAGCGACTGTCAGTGCGGGCCAAGCACCATGTTTCGCCTCTCTGCGCTGCCTCACATCCTCATCCCGTGGTACTTGCAAACGATCATGGGCAAGCGGATGGTAAGATTAATAAACCCAGCCTCAGGTTGCAAAGCTAACACTGGTTCCGTACAGATCATCAACGAGGACCGTCACTTGACAACAAACCTACTCAAGCGCGGATGGGGCGTCGCTTTCGCTTCTGATGTCCTCACGGCGACCGATACGCCTACTACTCTGGCCGGCTGGCTGAAGCAGCAGATCCGCTGGTCTCGCGGAACCCACATCGAATCACTCCTCGAACCGAGCGTTTACGCGGTGAACCACCCTCTCTTGTTCTGCGGCATGATCAAGCGCGAATTCGTCCCCATCGGCAGTCTCTTCGCCACCCTGATCTATTTCTTCACGGGCAAGGCGCTGGTCACATTGCCATTGGAAGATCTTGCGATTCGATGCGTCGTCGGGTGGGCGTACAACTATCTCCGCAACACACATCGGTTGACGCCGGGGACGTGGAAATGGCTGCTCCCCGGCTTGATCTTCTACCACGTTCCGATGCCGGCAGTGTATTTCTGGAGCTTGATCACGCTGACGGCGGATGGATGGGGTACGACGATGAGGTCGAGCAGCGAGAAGGCCAAGAAGGACGGGGTCTGGAAGGCTTGGTGGGAGAACGGATTCTTCGTCGTGTGGATGGCCATCGTTTGCGGATCGGCAGCACGATGGTTGACGAACCATGTGTTTGTCGGGCTGATCAGCGGGATGGCGGCGACGTATTTCTTCTTGATCAGTGCTGCTCTGGGGAGCTTCTTTGCCTGGAAAGCGACCATTGCGGCAACCTCTTAGGCTGTCTTTTCTTTTCTTTTTCTCTGTCTTCTTCTTTTTTCTCTCTTCTTTTCTTTACTTCTTTTCTTTTCTTTTCTTCTTTTTCTTCTCTTTTTCTTTTTCTTTTTCTTCTTCCTTTCTCAACTCCTCTGTACGGAGACTTCTTTACCTTGTATATATCTTGGGCATATTATTTTGCTGTTGGCATTCAATCAACGTACATTTTTGATCGCTCGGATTGGAGGATCGTAGTAACGTGATGATCGCTCGAGTTGTGACTTGTGCATCTCCCATCCGTAGCCCGGAACAGTCATCGCAAACGTAAGAAAAAAGGGTCCATGCATTGGCACCGTCAATCTCGATAGGGGCTTCGTGGGCAGATGCCAGACAATTATTATTAGAGAAGGAATACAGAATATTGTTCCCTCCCAAGGGCACAGCCAAGTCCTCACTTCACCCCTAACGGTGAATCCCGGAATGCTGACCGACTTTCCGAATCTTTTTCGCCAGTCAGTCGCTGCGTGTCCAGTCATCAAGTATGTCACCTCAGGCGACATAATTTACCGGTATGTCGCCAGGCGTCAGGGATGTGCAAGGTGATCAATCGGAAAATTCAGCACTGAATCAGCGAGCTGGGATGTCGCCTAATGAGCCGACATGACCCGACAGCCACAGCAAGTATCAGGTAGTCAAGATTAGAATGCAAGGAGGAAAGTTGGAAGAGCAGGTTATTACGACATAATATTAAATTGATTATGACTGTGGAGCTGGCTGGCAACAAACTTTGGAACAAGCTTAACCGGTGGGGAGGAGAGGAATGCTTATTTGGCTGTCGTGATGGTGAAATGAGCTTCGATAGCAATTGCCAACATAATAATACGTACATGCCACGAATGAGTCAGGATTCTGCTGGGGGTCTAGACTGACGATGTTGGCTGTGCATAGAGCCCCTGTTGCTGTCGATGTCGATGCTACGCTCGCTCAGGGGCCTCCGTCAGTCGCTGGCGATCATCGAAACAGGTTTCTGTCGGTCGTCCGTAATTTCACGAGCCAGGGAACACATCCGTGTGCTTCCACTGGGTCTGGCGGCCCGATGTCAAGTCTGATTCTCCGAGAAGCTATGAGATGGATTGGGTATACTTGGACAAGTGCCTGACGGTACGTCTTCCACTAAGTGCCTCACAAAATCTCGCATGCCCCTGTCATGACTGGAGCGATGAGATGTCCGCACCACGAGAACGTGGGCAGTTTGGAGTGCGACAATCCCAACAGGGCGCTGAAACGTAGCTCTGCCGTGGCACCATTTTCACCTTTCTTATCTCGTCTCACTCCTCCGAGGAAAAGTTCTCGAGCAAGGCCCCGAACCCGCTCGTCGGTCACTCCACGGCGGCTCTATCTCTAGACTCGGACCCTAGAGCAAATCTCGTGTCTTGGCTCAAAATCACCCCACCACCTGGAATATAAAGAATACCTGGCCCGTGAATATCCCCGATCACCCCTTTACGAATTCCTATCATCATCAGTGTATCCAATCTAGTGCGACTGAATCCTGTCTTTTCAAGTAATTTATTCTCCTTGTTGTGAAAACATCACCCGATATCTCGTTTGAAGAAAAAATTCCAAACGATCACGATGGTTGACCCGGACCCAAAACAACAGCTGCAGCAGGGCCTCCCTAAGGAGAACGGGTTCCATCCGGTGCTCTCAAATACCTCCGAGCACCACTTCAATCCTGACGAATCTCAGTATCTTCCCAATGGAAACCTCTTCCTCCCGAACGGTATGGCTCTGCCCTCTGGTGGTCGGTTGCACCCTGGCCTGTGGAGGCCGCTAGAACACCGCAAGTTCGCCAACCCTGCCCCTCTGGGATTGAGTGCCTTTGCCTTGACCACCTTCGTCCTCTCGTGTGTGAACATGGAGGTTCGTGGGGTCACAGCCCCGACTATCGTTGTACCACTGGCTTTTGCATATGGTGGTGTAGTACAGCTCTTGGCTGGCATGTGGTATGTTTTTGTTCGATAGGCAGTTCTTCAAACCATACTAACTGATGACCATTTAGGGAAATGGCTGTCGGAAACACTTTTGGGGCGACAGCTCTATCTTCATACGGAGGATTTTGGATCGCCTACGGTCTCCTCCAGACACCCACCTGGGGTATCACGCAAGCGGATGGCCCTTACAATGGGGAGACAGCTAACCCGGTTGGATTTTTCCTGACTGGCTGGTTCATCTTCACCACGATCTTGCTGCTGTGCACCCTCAGATCTACGGTGGCTTTCTTCTCATTGTTTTTCGTCCTCGACATTGCCTTTCTCTGCCTATCTGTCGAGAACTATGCTCATGATATGGGCAATGCGGACGCTGCTGCGGCGCTCAAGAAAGCCGGCGGCTTTTTCGGGTTCCTTGCGGCATTCTTGGCTTGGTACAATGCTTTGGCTGGTATCCAAGACAGCAGGTTAGTCGATTACCATTCTTCGTTCTCTGAAAGACAACCATAAGCTAATAAAATCGAATGTAGTAATTCATTTTTCAGCGTTCCTGTCATCCACTTCCCCTGGTCCGACCAAGGAAAAGAGCTACGTATGAAACGAGCGAAGCATATTGTTTGAGCGATTACACATAGATGTGCAGATTTGTTGCGTTAGAGAATACACCTTTGGAATTGGGCTTAGACTTAGAATAGAAGAGCACTTTTGCGCTGGGTGGAAAAGAATCTCTCAACTAGAGGGAGAACGACAACTTGGTTTCTGATTCGTACTTCGGGGATATAATTAATTATTAGCGTTCCGTTTAGAAATGACCTCCCACAGATAACATAAAGTCGGCAAAATGAGATATAGTCGACATGAACTGTTTACTGGAAAGATGAGACCTCGCGCAATGGGCTTATTCGTAACTATTCGCTTGCTTTTTACAGACCTCAAAGTGGCATTGGTGGCTGCATCATTATGTTCCGCAATGTTCGTGCTAGAGAATGCTTATCGGGATCTTAATCCTAAAGTTAGGAACGCTGTGTGTGGCTTCTCGCCACAAATGTTCAGATGTCTACGTGTAGCCTATGGTGCCATAGCGACTCGGTTCATCCAAGCAATAGGCAGAAACACGCTCTGTATGCAACCAATCCACCAGTCCACATCGTCGGTAAAGATGAAAAGCCACCTACGCCAAGGGCCATGAAAAAGATTGAGATTTGAATGCTTTTTACGGGGGTTGGGTCAACTGAAAGCCTCCGCTCAAGTGTGTCCTCAATGGAGAATCGATTAGGGAATATTTCTTCGCGACTGCCCCAGGGAAAGTTACGTCATCCTCTCCATACGATAATAAGGCATCTTACATGGAATTTGCGTAGCTGATGAATGGGCACAGTTGAATTAGTGGATTTCTCGGGCATAAGCCTCCCCTTCGCCCTCTGTAGCTCGGAGCTCTGCATTGGCTATGACTCCTACGTGTGAGGAGGCAAATCTGAGCCAACCAGTTATTAGTTACGGAATAGCATGTCGCACCTGGCAAAAGACCGTGCGTTGGGATTGGGCGATATCCGAGTTGGTGTAGGGCTGCGCAATGCAGTGCGTGTCCTGGCGACGAACTCGACCGTGATTGCTGCCTCTGGCTGTCGGCTGTGCGTCCCGGATAGAGACTCTTGGGCTGTGCTCGGTCGCCGAATTTGCCGAGAGCGTGGCCGCCTTCTGATGGGTACAGATTCCCCGTGTCAGACGGGCTCGATGGCCACGGCCGGGGCTCGGATTTGCCCGAGTGTCTCAGCCAGCAATGAGATATCAGTATAAAGACAATGGTCCAGCTGGAATTTAGATATCTGCATTCTCATCACATTCAAATCATCAACTACCCATCTACTCAACATAAACAGCTTCGTCTCTTACACAACTCTCCAGATCATCATCATGACTCAAACAGTTCTCCCATCAGCAACGGCGCCCCCGGTCTATGATGCCGCCTCGGGTGTCCCAGATGTCACTGAAAAGCAACAACAGTAGGTCTCTCTTAAAAAAAATTCCCCTTATCTGTCTCACCAATCTGATGGCTGTTAGAATCTGCCCCCGTCACGGCGCATCCACGACGCCCACGATTGACAAGCACCTGCGCCAGTTTCACGTCAACGACAGGCTGCAGGCCCTCGCTCCGGGCACCACCGCACTGGATGGCCAGGGCTGCACTCGATGCACCGTCGAGGCCGTCACTAGTGTCCTCTCCGGGTATACGAGGGACCTCAAGGCAGCCAAGAAGTCAGGCCAGCTCACCAAGCAGGAGAGGAAGGCCATGAAGGCCGAGGCCAAGGCGATGAGCAAGGAGATCAAGAAGGACCTGAAGGCTACTTGGAAGAAGGCCGCCTAAGCCTCTTGGAATATCACCGGTCGTCTCTTATCGTATCACGCAAGGCTCAACTGTCATTTATACCTCTGCGCTCCGAGCATCTCCTCTACTTATCCTATTTGATTTTGATCCCAAGCGCTCGCTTACGTTACCTTGATATTAATTTTTTTTTGTTTGAGGCTCAGACCAATTATAATTTAATGGGATAGATCACGGATGGATTTCTACTTTTTCCAATTTGAGTGACCGCAACTATATAATTTCAAACCATATGTTAAAGACGGCATGTTTATTCTACCAGCTTTTGACTATTTGACAGGAGCATGTTTCTCGCCCTGTCGTGGAGGTTCTACGCTGCCATGTGGTCCAGCCAAAGTGGGAGACCCTTAGAACGAGGCAGATAGCCGCGGCTGACATTGCATACTGAAGACTTGCAGGTTTTGGATGAACTAGGCTAAATGCAGGCTTTTGGACATACATGCTAGATAAAATTTGTCTGAAATAGGATTTGTGAAGACCGCATAACACACTCATCCCTCCTCCCCGGCTAACTTGGGGTGTGGAGATTGATCACCCTTCACCACTCGGCTATCGGCTCTGAGCCGGTAGTTACCAGCATGCTAACATGTCGAAACGAGCGAAACATTGCATTGCAATAAAGCGGTTAGTGTTAGCGCACGACCTATGTCGTTAGGTGAGGCACTTTTCCGCCACATGACCTTCGATATCGATACACACGAATGGTCACGGCTCTCCAGCCCGTCACCCACCAGGTCCTGACTCCTGAGCATCCGGCAGGACAAACACAGCCTCCGGAGCAGCGTAGTGACGATAGAGCTCATTCATTAGAAACCGTTTCATACACCTCACAAGACAACTCGAACATCCGACTGGGCTATCAGAGCGCTCCCGTAGGACGATGATAAGACTGTTTCATCGTCGCCGGCAGGCTATTATACCAGACGTCATCTCTATACCAACCGATGACGGGTCGATGGCCAAGCTACATCAGGGGCGTTGGAATCAGGAAAATTCCAATCTAATTATGAGATCCTGCATAAACGATGAGTCTTGACGCCATGATAAATATTTCAACTTCATATAAAATCGCGTCTTTAGGTATACGATTTCGTGACGATGGCGGGGAAGTTTGCGACGCGCGAAGACATGTAAAGAAAGTCTTTTCAAAACTCTACCCCCTTTCTCGAATTTGGGGCCAACGGTCCAAAGGGTGAATTCGGATCTCAGAGGGCGAAGTCGGACCGTAACCGAAGTGTGCCGCCCCTTTAGTGTCTTGACTATGACTGGACCGCTCGCAGATCGCAAACCGTGTGGGAGATACACTTCCTATAATTATCTAGCTGCCGGCGGCACGATGGAGTTGTAATAATAACGATGACTACTTGCGGCGTTCGACACAACACGATTTGCCCTCATTACGTATCGCTGAGACTCAGTGGAATGCCTCGACCACGTAAATCGACAATCCGCTCACAGGCCGGTCATCTCGCTCCGAGGACCGCTCCCGGGCTATGACGCTATAGCGGCATCAACGGTTATTAGATGCGGGAGTCTCCGCGGGCACTACAGGAAGCTGATAGCCCTCCGCTCTCAAACCCAAACCCCGCCACCAAAGTCAGCAGGACCTACTTCGATATATCTTCATCTATCAGACTCGGCTGTATGGAGCCAATCCTCTTGCTCTGTACATTTTTTGCGGTATTGATCTACCATACGCGCAAAAGTGTACCACTCTATGCTGCTAAGTTTCGCAAAGCCAGCAAAACTCCGCTACATATACATATGGTTGCTGGAGCTGCCGAGATTATTCGTTATCACATCACGGCCTTGACAGATCAGCCCTCCCCGGATCTCTTGGATCTTGTACTTTGCTTGCTTCAATCCGCAACCACATTACATCTAGCGAAGACACTGATCCGAGGAGACCAAACGACCCGGCCAACGTATCAAGTCACGGGTCTGGCCCGCCCTTTCCTAACGTTGGCTGCTCTTTACACAGATGACGAGCAGCTCCACCGCGGTTCCGTCAAGCTGGTGAACGGCTTCATTTATGTGAGGCTGATCATCTTTTCTTACCGCGTTCTGAACCTGGACCGCGTTTTCACGGGCCCCGCCGTATACGCACACGCTATTTTCATAGGCGGTCTACTCGCCGTCTATGAAGCGGGGTTTCCATTCGGAGTACCGGCGTTTGTGATTCAAGTCGGTCTTATGATTTCGTTGCATAGATTCGTGACGGACTACGTGCAGAGAAAGAGGTGAGTACTCACTAGCTCTGCTTTCGAGGAGAGAACGTTGTCCTAGTTCACTAACGGAGAAAAATTTGCAGGACTACGGGACACCGGCCACAACATATCAAGCTAGGCATTCATATTAGGCTCTTATTATTTGCCGGCATAGCCGACCTTCAAACGATTAAATGGTATCAGAAGCCACCTGAATTGATGTTGAAGATAAATGACTCATACGGTACCAATCAGGAGACCTAGGGACTGCCTAGGGGTTGGGATACAGATAATTAGAACGAATTATAGCAATCAATAGATTTATATGTTCTCCTAATATTTATCAAAAGGGCTACTACTCTGTTTATCGCCTGCGAATAAATTCTTTAAATTAATAAGACTAGCCTTTGGTAGGTAGGGAAGAATGCTGAGCGTCCTGCTAAGAAAGAGTGAAGCATATATAACCCATCTTTTCAGTTCCCCGGTAGTTATGTCGAGGGGCACAGATCTTACGAGAGATAAATTGATTCGACAGCTATCATAATCTGAATAGGTAAGTTCAAGCGTTGCAGCTTTTGCACAGAAAGTTACACTGGCTTTTTCAGGAGATCCTCAGGCTTCCTTTCACACCTTTGGAATCTCAACCACGTCCGCAATATCCTCCCCGTCCTTTACTCCCTGCCTAGACACGGCCGAAAGATCCATCTCGATAGATTTCTTTTTGAAATGTCTTGGAGCAGTACCCTTGTTATAAAGTTCGTCAATGCGTTCAAAAGAAAGACCCTAGGTAAAGATATTGTCAGCTTTAATAATGCTAGAAAGAATCATTAGCGAGGGTAGGCTGAGCTGTATACCTTTGTCTCGGGAAAGAGAAAGTATCCTGCGATAGCTGTTAGGATACCAGTGCCGAAGAAAATGAGTCCTGTTTTGCCACCAAGGTTCCCCGCATCCGTGTTAATCATGTACGGCACGGTAAATTGCATGATGAGGCCCCAAACACCATTCATGACGGTGACCAATGCTTGCGTAGCTGCTCGGAGACGCAAAGTCGCGACCTCAGATGCGAGCACAAAGCCGCACGCTCCCAGCGACACCTGATATACCACGGCCCAAAGGTACGTGATGACGACGATAGCCCACAGGGCGCCGCTCCTGTCCTGAAACCACCCCAAGATGCCCATCAATAGCAACAGGCCGCTCATTGCGAACAGGGCAGGCACAATCAGGCCTCGACGCCCAACAATCTCTACAAGAGGGAATGCCGCCGCGGTCGAGAGTAACATAACAACGTACATTAGGCAAGATGCCAAGAAGAAGTTGGAGATGCCAATCAGCTCGAAGAAATAGGTTGCGTAGCCAATGACAAAGCTTGCTCCAATCAGTTGCTGTCCGCTGGCGGCAAACATAGCCGTAAGTGTGCGCTTCAGGTTGCTTCCCCGAAAGCACTGAAGCTCGGCGCCAATGTGAAGTCCCAAAATCTTGAACCCAGTGTCTGCGAGGTCACTGTTGAGTTCCGAATTAAATCGGACATCCTCTTCCAGTCGACTCATTTCGATCTCGATGAACTCTTGAGCTCCGCGGCTATACATTCGCTGAAGAGACTTCCTGGCATCCTCTGGTCTTCCCTCACGTATGAGCCAGTAAGGTGATTCAGGAAACCAAGGGTATCCGGCAAGTAAGGTAGCTGTAAGTCATGGTAAGCCAAGTATCGATAAATAGCCCGTTTTTCTTAGACCTACCAGGGAATATGTACATCGAGACAACGACTGTCCACCATTGCCACTTGCCCTCGATGTTACTAGACCCGTAACCAATGACAACACTGTATCAGGTTAGATATGTTAGGCAACGTCTGATTACTATACGATTACACACATAAGAAACTGTCCAAGGACGATGCTGGCATTGAATAAGCAGAGAAACAAACCTCGCAGTTCTGGCCTGCAAGTTTCTCCTATCCAAAGAGGCGAAATGGTGAACATTATTCCCACGGCAGCACCTGCGTTATCTTTTTAGTAACGGTAGAAGATAGGCGTGAAGGGACGCGATGGCTTACCATTTACTGCCCGACCAGCTAGGTGCATCTTCCACTCTGTGGCGAGCTGTTGCAGCAATACACCAACAACAGAGATGACCGACGCGACAATTATTTGATGTTTTCGACCGTACTTTTCCAGGAACGGGGCTGAAATAAGCGCAGCAACGATGTCACATGCCAGGCCAACTGCGGCCCAGGCAGCAAGGTAATGGGCTGGGAGAAGCATGGAGCCATCTTCTTGACGAACTCCAAATTGCTTTCTAAACTCGGGAAGTGCAGCGAGCTGGCCTCCAGCGACATAGTCCCAGCCCAGCATCATTGAACCGATGGAGGACCAAAGGGCTGTCCCGGTTAGTCTCCATTCAGCAAGAGAAGCCAACAAGGCTATCATCTACCTACCCCACAGGCCATATTTCCAATGCTCTCGAAGGATAGCCCATTTCTGGGTACCATCGACGGTTGTGTAGTCAATACTAGGAGATTTCTCATCAGCGGTCTACTCCGTAGGAGTCCAGCTTGGACTAAGACAGGAGTATTATACTTTTTGTGCATAGCTCGAGTAATGTTGAGAGTTGATATGGGAGACCAGGATGGTATGAATAATGTTGCCAGATGCTTTAGTTAATCATCAGAGAGAACATGGAGTATTTATATTCCTTGACTTAGTCTAGAAAGTATGCTTTACCATGCAATAAAAGGCGAGACTGAAAGGAGCCCCTATGTGGCAATCTCCCCAGCACGCGTTGAATCCAGGTGTGTGGTCGTCAATGCGGAGTTCCCCATATGGAGTAATTTAGCGCTTTACTTAGTTGCTTTCATGTCATTGTCGTCTGATCTGGGGAGCATGAACGGGTGACATGGAGTGAACTGGAAGCAATTTTGATCGTCCACAGGCTCTGTGGCAGAAGACGGTTCGATGACCCACATCGCGGAACCAGAGAGGAACTCCGCGAGCGCTAAGTAATAGAGGAGTGAGGAGTTTGAGGCATATGCGGAGTGTCGGAGGTGCATCCGACACCATATCAGAAAGCGGAAAGGTGGACTAGGCTTCAAGACGAAGTAAAGTGAGCGTAGATGGATGTTTTTTCGGTCGAGGACTAACGCTTCGCGAGTATGTATTAGAATCAGTTTACCATACATATGTCTACCTCGGCGTTGTTTCTTAACCAAGCCCTCCTCTCAGATGTCAAGACTCAAGATACATCTTGCCTCCATATCAAGACTAATTCTACATATCCTATAAGAAAGAAATAAAATGCGGCAGCCCAATATACAGAAAGACGAATTTTCCAAAGCTGTGCGGCCTGGGTTTCACTTTTCAGCACCTCACGGCTGGATGAACGATCCATGTGGCCCAGGATTCGATCCTATCACCAACACATATCATCTATTCTACCAATGTTAGTATTCTTCAACAGCCTAGTTTCAACCACAGTTAGGACTAACATCCCGCCTCAGGGAATCCGAGAGGCTGTGAGTGGGGCAACATGTCATGGGGGCATGCTACAAGCAAAGACCTTGTAACATGGAAGCACAGCTCGAACACTTCACCGGCTCTCTCTCCAGATAAAGTTTATGATAAAGAAGGAGTTTTCACAGGGTGCTTCATACCATCAGGGCCTCATGGAGAGGACGGAATGATCACACTATTTTACACGTCAGTCTGCCACCTACCGATCCACTGGTTAATCCCCTATGTTCGAGGTAGCGAAGGCCTTGCCGCTGCAGTATCAAAAGATGGAGGGGCTACGTGGGACAAGTTTGAAGGAAATCCTATCCTGCCTGAGGAGCCGGAATCTTTGACCGTCACCGGCTGGAGAGACCCTTATCTATCTCGGTGGGAGTCCCTTGATCAGCTTCGAGGTACTGAAGGCACCCTTTATGGCATTATTTCTGGCGGCATAAAGAACAATGGACCTGCGATATTTCTCTACGCTATACGACCGGACAAACTATTCAGCTGGGACTACATTGGCATCCTAACGAGCTCTACTCCCAACTTCCGCCGTTCGTCCAAGTGGAGCGCAGATCTTGGAGTGAACTGGGAGTGCGGCAACTTCATGACTCTGCAGGATAAATCAGCCAACTCAAGCAGAGAATTTATCATATGTGGCTCAGAAGGGGGTCATGAAAGGCCATGGCTTGTGGAATATCTCGACTCTGTCCAGGATTCAGTTCCGAGAAGGACGGTCAGCTATTCATTCTGGCTCAGTGGCTCCCTGACCAAAAGCGAAGACGGTGTCTCAATGAAAATCGATTTCGACGGATTTCTAGATCATGGGTGCTACTATGCTGCGGGATCGTTTTATGACCCAATTGGAAGCCGCCGAATCGTGTGGGGTTGGATTAAAGAAGAGGATCTCGCAACGAGATATGCCAAGGACAAGGGTTGGGCAGGATGTCTTGCATTACCCCGTGAGTTGTTCTTGCAGAGAATACCAGGGGTAATCAAGGCGCTTAAAACTCCATTAAGCGAGATCACATCCGTGTATGCGCTTAAAGAAACTCAGTCATCCAGATACGTGATTGAGACACTAGGTATTCGTCCCTTACCAGAGCTCTCGCAACTTAGAAAAGGCGACTCTGCCGTAATCGAGAAAATCATATTACCACTGGATACAGCAAAAGCATATCTTACACCATTTAAATCCGCCCGGTGGGAGTTGGACACGATAATCGAGATACGAGAAGGGTGCACGGCAGTCGGTTTCCACGTTCGCCATACAACTGACATGAAAACGTTCACAACAATCAGCTTCCTACCCCAGGAAGAGGAGATTACCGTCATACGAGCAAACTCAAGTACGCTCTCGGATGTGAACAGGAGTGACGAACGAGGTGCAATGACACTTTTTACCCGAGAACAAGGTGATCAGCTGGTCCTTGAACCACTCACGTTGCGAATTTTCTCCGATGGGAATACTCTTGAGATATACGCAAATGAGCGATTTGCTCTGTCAACTGTCATTTACACAAGCGAGGCTTCTGCTGTTTGTCTAAGCATGTTTGCCAAGGGTGTAGACGGCGCCGCCACGTTCAAGAGAACGGAAATCTGGACTGAACTGGGAACCATCTACGAAGATTAATAGAGACGATACATCATAGACTCTTGTCCATCCAATTCAATAATTCCATTATGTGAATTTTCAGAATCAGCCTGGTGATGAGTTGATGGAGTCTACAGCGTTTCTAAAGATCCCATGTAGAGCCATGAGCGAAGGACTAAATGGCGCGACCTCGCCCACAGCTTCCAAAGCAGCATGAATGTAACGGTACAGTTGCTCATGCCTGAGTTCCCGTATACAGTCTACCGAGAGTGCCCTAATCGCAGCCATTGATATGATGAACAAGCTAATCAACCAGTTAACTGCCATGTCATACTCGTAGAAGACATAGAATTTCATATCATACCTTGCAGCAAGCGTCCAAGCATTCGGTAGACAGCTTTTCAGAGAGGCGGAAGCAGCTAAAACAAATGACACGTATTCGTCGAGGAACTTCTCACAATAGTGCAGCAATTCATCGTTGGCAGTCCCAGTCTCAATCGCCTGGTATATCGCAGGCCAGAATATTGAGATCTTGCACGCCGAGTATTGTGTCTGTAGGAATAGCGTCGTGGGAAGTATGGCCAGGTCACTGACTTTGGAGGGGCTCTTCTGGAAACGTAGCAGCGGAGGAAGATAATCATACCATTCGTTCAGCTGGAGCTCGAGCTCGGCAGCTATCAGAGGCGCGTACTGGAGGTGCCCGCCGGCCGACTTGCTGACAGAGGTTGTGCAGCGCTGGAGCATCCTCCGCATGGCTATCTCGGCCATGAAGTACGATCGTGTCAAGTCTGTTGAATCCTGGGGCGATAAATGGTCCATGCCTGAGTCTGGAGACAAGTTGGCTTCTCTTGGATGTTGCCAGATGTGGTCTCCAGCTGGTAATGGGACATTGTCGTCATACTTCCATATTCCGCTTTCGGCCAGGTCCAGTTGGACAGCCAACTCACTCTCTATAAGGAGAACAGCCCAGTACGCACGCTGGAGAGACTCGGACCGGGAGTTGTCATCCGAAAAAGTGCGGCTCTTGAGCATGTTTTGTGCCTTGAACGACGCCATGAGGACGTAGTCATGGGCCTGGCATGGTTTCAGGCGACACATGAAGTAGATGCTGAATAAAATCAGGCATTGAAGGCCGCCCAACGTGTAGTCGCAGAGGATATCTTGTAACATGCCAGCGGCTTCATCATAGTAAGGCGCGTCTGGCCTCTCATGCAAGGCCTCAGCAATATTGCCCTTCTCGGCCAAGGATCCAATGGCCAGGGCCAAAAGGGCAAGACATGTGTCCACTGGGCTGGAGACGTGCCCACTGAGGAAGCTGGAGAAGTTTGTGGGAAAGTCGAACGAGAGTACTGGATACCAGCAGTGGATCCTATCAGCAAATGCACCCAGCGCGGATCCAACACGCTCGTTCCGCAGCATGAACATTTTGGATGCAGCCATACGTGGTTTGTGAGACGCGTCGAGCGGTTGTCTTTCCAAACCGATCAACCAGGGGCCTGTGTCCGGATCGAGATTGAGAACCTCCATCATGGACTGCCGCTGAATAGTCATTACAGGGAATGTGGAGTCGTCAATTATGTCGGTAGCAGGGTTGCTCTGGTCTGTATGCGTAGACATCCCCTCAGGAATGGTAGATACATGCGTTGGGATAGATATCGGCCGGCCCGGGGCCGGTCCATTTCTCTCTGCGAGTATCTCAAGAACCTGGTCAAGTTGTTGTCGGATTGTTGCAACCTCGCTTTCCAGTCTTGATTATATTCACATCAGTCCTCTAGATCTTATTATTTTGAAGCCAATATTGAGGCATCGGACCATCCAGAAACAACCAAGATGTACATACTTAGACGGGGGAGGCTCTGCAGCCTGGCGGTAGATGCAGTCGGCATCGTGGGTAACACAAAATCCACATCGAGGCCGCTGGCCATCGCATCTCGTGCGCCGTGCTCGGCAGATTTCGCATGCAATGGATGCTCTTTTCCTAGGATAATCTGCCATGACGAAAACATTAGATCCTTTTCACGCGCTCAGAGAGCTCCGGTATCATCTGGCTTCGTAGTGTGCAGTTGAAAGGTCAAGGGAACAGGATCGGGGATCGGAATAGCATATACGCATCCGCGAGCATGTGGAGATGGCTCTTCAGGTCACATGGAGGGGTAATACTGGGGTGATACTAGGGTCAATAGCTCGGAATATATGAGCCAAGAACAGGGATTCGTTCGTCGGCTGCTGCCAGCCTTTAGACTGGGTCTAATCGGTATACACTTCCGACACTCCGCGGGTCCGTGAGCTAGGCGGCAGTATGATGACACCCAGTTGATGCAAGTCTATTGGACTGCAGTGATGGCACTGGGCTTACTGCCAATAGAGCTGTCACTCCTCTAATATCAATATCGACCATAAATATGAGGCCAAGAGAACGGCATATGAGCCTGCATGTGCCAGTCTCAACAGTGACAACAGCCCAGAAACGATACGCGTGCGATTCAAGGTCATCAGAAAGAAAACATGGCCACTTCAAGCTTTCCTCTTGGTGGGGATCTTCTCTCCAATGCCGCAAGACTCAAAACCGCTCGGACTGCACGCCTTGCCAGTTGGGATCACAGTGGCAAAAACGAGGATGCCTGGGTTATCCAGCCTGGCGAGAACGCTGTACTCGCTGACATCGAGGGTCCGGGCACTATAACGCACCTGTGGTTTGTTCAAACATGCCGCCGCATCGTCGGACCTGGACTGATCCCTTACTCCAAATCGGGTGTGGCCATGATGGAGGTTCACAATGCCCTTGGACTTAGCTTCGAGGTTAGCGATCCTGACTACTATCGAAACGTCATAATCAAGATGTACTGGGATGACTCGGAATTCCCAAACGTCATTGCGCCCATCGGAGACTTCTTTTGTTTGGGACACTCCATGGCCGCCAACTTCCAGTCTCTTCCCTTCACTGTCTCTGTCAAGCCGTCAGAGGAGAAGAAGTTTGGAGGCGCCGCTGCCTTCAACTGCTATCTCCCCATGCCATTCAACAAACGTGCCCGTATCGAAGTAGAGAACCAGGGCCAGGAGGCCTACTTTCAATATTTCTACATCGACTATGAGCTTCATCCAGAGCCATTGAGCAAGGACACCTTGTACTTCCATGCCCACTGGCGACGAGAGAACCCAACCAACGGCTGGGCGCCAGAGGATCTTCAGACGAACAGTTTGGAGACGCAGGTCCCTAACCTCGATGGAAAAGATAACTATGTCATTCTCGAGACAGAAGGGGCAGGCCAGTATATTGGCTGCAATCATAGTGTGGCGCACTTCCAGGGCACCTGGTGGGGAGAGGGCGATGATATGATCTTCATCGACGACGACACTTGGCCTCCTTCCATGCATGGCACAGGTGGCGAGGACTACTTCGGTCAGGGATGGGGCATGCAGAAGAACTCGTACCCATTCTGCGGGAGCATCATTCACGAGGAGGACGTTCCAAACCATCAAGTCTCCTACCGCTGGCATCTAGTCGACCCCGTACGGTTCAGCAAGAAGATCAAGGTCACGCTGGAGACGGGCCACGCCAACCACCTCCGCGACGACTGGTCAAGCACGGCGTACTGGTACCAGACGCTCCCAGGCCCCAAGCTAGAGATTCTCCCTGCCGAGAAGCGAGTCGCCCGCAAGCCCGAGTTCCCTGCTGGCGATCACCCGTCACCTCCTAAGATCGAGGCCCTTGACCCGTTGCGCAAGTCTCTAGTCGAGCAGCGTCAGGACCGCCTCGAGGTTTTTGTCAAGGATCGCAAGCAGTGGCTTGATCGCAGAGCTCGCGATTCTCGGGAGCGGTCGAAGAAGAACATTGAGGATGCTAAGTTGCTTCGGCAGCGCTGGCTAGAGGGTCTGTCAAAGGATGAATAGTGAGATTGGCTTGCGCCTACAGAGGCAATCATATATAGAAGGGTCACTCAACTCGTTATCTATCCCCATTACCATATCACCCCATTCCTATATCCACGATGCTAGGTGAGGTTCCTCGTGTGGAGAAAAGATTTAGTAAGTATTAAGTGAGGGAGCTGTACAACTGCTGAAAAAGAAAAGGGGAAATTCCCAAACACCAGTAATTTGATAACTTGAACCATACCCAGGCATCACAACACATTAAACGTCAGCCTTGTGCCCGGCCGTATCTAAGGTTCAACACCAAAATGGCTGTGCCCAGCCGTATCGTATATAAGGTTCATTAATACCGCATCATAACTTATAAACCTACACAGAAGCGTCCCGGTCACGGCGGAATCTACCAACCGGCTTGTGCAATAGTACACTGAAACCTACAACACCAAGCTGACTGTATTTCGAGCCTTCTGTGCGACCTCTCAGTGTGGCCGGCAGGGCGATGCTATAGTTTGCTCTTTCGTGATGGTCCAAACCCGAGGCTATACTCTCCATAATTGCTATTTTTTTGTCCATGGTTGTTTTGTAATTCAAGCACAGAGTGCTTTTCTACCCTTGGGCCCACGCTCACGATGTTGGTGTCCAGAATTTCTTCTCAACAGATATGGCAACATCTTCGCAAGCCTTCTCCTCTACAGAGCCGTCTTCCCTTGAGTCGTCCTCGCATTTCGCAATCATCACAAAGACCTTGATAGTGTCCGAGTCGGGCCTCGCCGGCCATGAATCCAGCTGCCAAGCACTCCAGATGTTACTTTGCTTGCCCGATTTGAGCTTTTGTTGCTCGAGCGCGTCAAACGCGGATTGAAAGCGCTCTTTGTCGTTGAGATTCACTCGCCAGCGCGTTATTTCAACCCTCTGGGCCTCCATCAAGGCGGAGTTTTCCTCTGATTCCTCCTCGTGGATAAAGACCCCGTCGACCATGACGATGTCCAAACGCTCTGCGTCGTGAAAGGCGGACATCCCGTCCACCAATTCGACACCCGTTTTCGAAGTGAACCATTCTTGGCAGGCTTCCGCACTGGGCCACATGCTCGAGGCAACAATCAGCCCAGAACGGTCTTCATCTTCGGCCACAGCCAGGCCGCGATGGGCCGAGAGAGCTGGATGAACCGGTCCGCTCAATTTTTTGATATATTCTATGCAGAACCGATCCTGCGAGTCGAGTAAGCGTCCGAGCTGATCTAAAAATTCTTCTGGGATTGGCGATTGGTGTAGGTAAATGTAGCAAAGGACGGAGATGTGCATTCTGATGGAGTTTTACAGGATGTAGTAGTATGAAGATGACAAGTTCAGGAGTGACTACGGGAGGAGGAGGGGTGATCCGGTACTTTTAGTCGCAACTTGGCCTATTTCCCTATTTCTCCCGCTGACTTGAAAGAAATCAGTCGATGTAAACCGAACACGACTCGTAATCCGCCGATGGTGGCCGGCTAGCGTACTGAACGATGCTTTATATGATGAAATCTACATTTGCTAAGAGCAACTTAAACTACTATGAGTCTAAACTCCGCTAACTAGCGAGAACTTGGCAGCGCTTACGATCAAACAAACAAATGGCCCTCTCGGACGGTTTGTTCGTTTGATGGGTCAAAATTGAGTTGTTTGATTGATTTGATGATTGATTTGATCAGTTTGATAGATCCGAGAATTTATTTATAGCTAACCTTATTTTTCTACCAGATCTGCCTTTATCCAAAGGCTCGAATTCGCAGGTTCTAGATACCTTCAAAACTAGCAGGGAAGCAAGTGGGTTGAAAAAACCATAGTACATGACTCAGGCCTGTATAGGCTAAGAGGGGAGATCTTAATAAACACCTTTAATAGAGCTTTTAATTCTCATTAGGTAGATATCTTTTTTGTTTTATTTTACCTAATATAGAAGGAGGTATTTTACTTGAAGAACTAGAGGTAAGGAGCTTCTGGGGGATTTTTGGGTGCGCGCCCACCCGAATCTCGTGTGCCATCTCTTTGAAGCAGCTGGAGCAGCAGTAATATATTTCCCCGCTGTTTTATAGAGTACAGCGACAAGTGGGTGACAAAAGAGATGACACCAAACCAGCACTTCAAACATCCATATCATAAGATGCTCTGTATTTGATATGCCGCAACATGGGCTCAAATCGCCCCAAAAAGGCCAGTAAAAGCCTTAATATTATTTCAAAACCAAGAGAATAAAAATATCTAATTCTTGGACTTTTTTTGTATTTCTTTTGCAGCGCTGAATGGCTAAACAGAAGGCGTAAGAATTTGGTATCTCATCTTTTATGTGACCCGGTTGAGTGAGTACGTTTAGGTACTTATTAAGCCTTTCTAAGATCGAATTTTAGATAGAATTACAATTGGTAGTGATATTCAGTAAAGCAGGCTACAAAAAGCAGACTACAGATCAGCGGTACTTCCACTATAGTGACAAGATCTCTAATGAATAAGTATCTCTTATCCGACGATTTACTCATAGCAACGCACCGATTAAACCCCTACGAGTTACCTACTGCTGCTCTAGCTGCTTCAAAGAGACAATGTTTTGTTCAACCCACTCGGGAAGATACGATCTAGTGCCCGGCGGGCTTACTTTGCACAAACCAAGTTTTGGGCCATCCTGGGAGGGGACGTAACACCCGGCCACTAGCTTCCCAACTTGACGTGTGCAATAACAAAGCAGCCAGGATCTACTGCGAGTGCTGTTACAAAAACCCGTGTGTGACGAATCAAAGGGCCAACGAGGTCGTGCCACGATGGAGACCCGGCACGTTGTATCCGAGAAGCAATCTATCTAAGCCAGGCCAACGACCCCTGGCTTGGCATTAGCGTGCTCTGTTTGTGTGAGGTCTCGGCCTGCCGGCACGCAGATGTGCTTTGGACCTGGGGCGCAGCGTCATGACGCCTCAGTGGCAGCCACCCAGCTCAACGTCATGGACTGACTGGACCTTGGATGCGCTGTGCTATTCAGCCTAACAGGGGCGCAAGATTAAGGTGCCCATCAAGGATTGGTTTGATTGAGAGGATGGTTTCGCAGGAGATGGCAGCATTAAACGGGTAGATCACCACCGCCTTGGCCCCTTTTTCAGCAGTCCTTCTATCCAAGCTCTCTCTTCTTGTTGACTCTCTCGCGTCGTCTTTTGTTTTTATTAACCTTAAACTACGGCCTCCAAACCACTAGCAGCACTCTCCCGCCATGAGATTTAATTCATTCAAGCTCAAGCGGCGGGCCCACTCCCTGAGCCGGACAAGCACTGAGCAGTCATGGAACGTCTTTCGTCAGATCAACTGGAGCCGCAACTTTTCCCGCGATGGCGCATTGGGTGAGTCTGGTGAGTCTGGACGGAAACGGGAGGATGAGGATTCCCAAAGCAAATCACTGGGAAAGCACCAACCTTTCACGGCTGCCAACCAGATCCAGCGCACACTGCTCAGCTCGTGGATCAACATCCTCCTCCTGGCAGCGCCTGTCGGTATCGCGATCAACTATGTCTCCTCAATCAGCCGGGTCGCCGTCTTCGTGGTCAACTTCATCGCCATCATTCCCCTAGCGGCCATGCTAGGCTTTGCGACAGAGGAAATCGCTCTACGGACTGGCGAGGTCTGGGGCGGACTCATCAACGCGACATTCGGAAACGCCGTGGAACTCATTGTCGCCATCCTGGCCCTGGTGAAGCACGAGTATGTCATCGTGAGGACCTCCCTCATTGGGTCCATCCTCTCGAATCTACTGCTCGTCATGGGCTGCTGCTTCTTCTTCGGCGGTCTGAGACGCCCGCAGCAGTACTTCAACGAGACGGCTGCCCAGACGGCAACGTCTCTCCTCGCGCTCGCCATAGCGGCCGTCATCATCCCCACAGTTTTCGACTACACCACGGACAACCCCGTCAAGGACATCGCCGGCCTCTCGCGCGGCACCTCTGTAATCCTGCTCGTCGTCTACAGCGCCTATCTCCTCTTCCAGCTCAAGACCCACAAGACGGTCTTCTCAGAGGAGAGCCAAAAGGTCGCCGCCAAGCCCTGGACCAGAAGTTCCCTCGATGAGGGCGCCGTGGGGCGAGGTATTGCGCTGCCCGGTGCTCTCATGAGCGGCGGCGTTTCTGACGGCAACGAGCACTCGGCCATTTTCAAGCAGGCTGGTAGCGACGGGGAGGAGGAGGAGGAGGAGGAGGAGCCCCAGCTGCATTTCTTCGTCGCGCTCGGCACTCTCGTCATCTCCACTGTCATCATCGCCCTGTGCGCCGACTACATGGTGGACTCGATTGACTCGGTGACGGAGAACAGCAGTCTCAAGAAGGAATTCGTCGGTTTGATTCTTCTCCCAATCGTGGGTAATGCGGCTGAGCACGCCACAGCCGTCACCGTCGCAATCAAGGACAAGATGGATTTGGCAATCGGTGTCGCTGTCGGGTCCAGCATGCAGGTTGCGCTGCTCCTCTTCCCGCTCCTCATCATCATCGGCTGGGGTCTTGGATTGGACGAGATGAATCTCAGCTTCGACCTGTTCCAGGTGGCAGTCATGTTTGTCGCCGTGCTCCTGGTCAACTACCTCATCGCCGACGGCAAGAGCCATTGGCTGGAGGGGTTCCTGTTGATCTGCTTATATTCAATCATCGGCACCTGTGCTTTTTGTAAGTTCTACCTCCTCCGTCACCCTCGAATCCGAAAATTCATGCTGACCTCCCCCAGACTATCCCAACAATCAAAGTAATTCATCCGAGTAGGATTGCATTGCAGTTTCAGATTTAGCATTTTCAGCATTTTGTATTATGACCATCAGACTTACGACCATTAGAACTTAATAAATACCTGCTCATAGAGAAGAGCGTGTTATCTCAATTGAAAGCGGTTGTTGTCTCTCGCAGTCTTGCTCTAGGGGAAGCTTCCACAATCACAGTTTTTGATCATGTCGGAGATATATCCGAAAGAGTGCATGCAGTTGTCGAGGAGTATTGATTGCTACTCGAGAAGAGACCTACAACATTAGGTTTCGGGTCCCGTGGCTCGCAGAACTTCTGCCCGTGCCGTAAACATATAGTTGCCGTCTGGGGAGGGTCCTGTTCCATCTTAGATCTTATTTTGGGGATCTTATTCAGCTTTTTAATGGAAGCACGATCCATCCATCAAAAGGCTCCATCGCCCTGCTCAGTGATGTCAGGCGAATCTTGGTTCCACATCGAGATTATCGTCAGATAACCGGTTCAAAGGAAACTGTTGTAGAAAACTAGCAATATAAAGGTGAATAGAATCTTCTTCCGCAGGACTGCAGCCTTGGGCTAGCGAAGCTTTTTCTATCAATCTTTCGTATTTATTGTGTTTAGTTGTCGGGTCTGGCTTCTTCCATTTTTTAGCTTTCTATTAAATTCACTAGGAAATCAAGGGCGTACAAACGAATTGAACTATTTCAATTGGTATATAGACTTTTCAAATAAACGCTATGATTGTACTAACATACTGGGATGGAAAGAAGAGCAAGGAAAGTAATATAAGGGTAATACTGTATAAAGAAGAAAAGAAGTTGTTGAGAGGGAAGAGAAAAAAGGGAAGGCCGTGAACACATTGATCGGATGCCTCCAGCAACACCTGGGCTCCTGTAGGGTCGTAAAACACGTTAAGCACCGCGACGTTCCGCGCCGCAGGGAAGAGCGATGCTCGTGGTGATGAGCGTCGCGGCAATGACATTGGTAAAGACGCCCATGTTACCCTTGAGGACGGTCCTGAAGTTCTCGAAGCCGACGGGCGTCTCGGGCTTGGGCTGGTTGCCCCTCATGATCTCGCGGAGGGAGAGGAGCTGGATGATGGTGATAACCATGACGGAGTAGACCTCGCCCGAGGTAAAGATAGCCTTGAGGGCCCGGGCGAGACGCCTCCGGAGGGTGGGAGGGCCCCGGGGCGCGGCGCCGTGCTCGGCCTTGACGCCTACCTCGGTCCGGGGGGCGGGGACGACGACGAAGCTGGAGAGGCGCGAGAAGAGGGCGACGGCAAGGGACACCCAGAGCACCTCCTGCTCGCGCCCCCGGAAGAGCTGCCTGCACACGCTGAAGGCGGCCAGGTTCTGCCCCGCGGCCAAGACCAGCTTGAGCGAGGCGAAGCGGCGCGCGGGACTGCCGGCGAACATGAGGCCGCCAATGCCGCCCTTACCCCAGAAGGACGACATCTCACCGAGGACCTGGATAACGGCGTGGGCGAGGAACAGGGTGTAGCTCTTCTCGAGCGCGGAGAAGCGGGCGGGCAGGTAGAGGCCGGCGGTGATGATGATGAAGTCGACCCAGATCATACGCAGGTGGGGTGCCGCGACGGCATTGTCGGCGATGGTCTTGGGCGACTTCCGGGGCGCGAGGCCACTGGCAATCTTGGCCTCGGCGGACTCGTCCTTGGCCTCCATGCCCCTCGTCTCGCCCCCGACGGATGAATAAATAGCGAAGCGCATAAGGAGGTCCCAGCCCAGGAAGGTGAAGACGACAGCGGTGGACAGGGCCTGGCTGGAAAGCCCCACGTGCCTGGCCATGAGGTTGCCACTGTGGCGGCTGTGGATAAGAAGGGCCGTCAGTGCAGAGCCCAGGCGGAGGAACAGCTCGCCCCTCTTAACGGAGCGGTAGCCCTCGGCCAGGACCTGCTCGCCGTTGAGGAAACGCTTCCACAGCATATTACTGAGGCTGATGAGGAGGTAAATAACTGTAATGGACGTGATGCTCTCGACCCAGGCACGCACATACTCCCTCTCGCCCAGGGGGTGGCTGAGGTTGGCGGCATAGAGCAGGACCTTGGCGACAATGGCGGTGACTATAGATGCAGCGAGGGTAATGTTGAAGCGTGAGACGAAGAAGCCCGTGCGCTGGAACAAGAGGCCGACAGGGCCTGTAGAGGGCTGAAGGGCAATCTTGGCACAGACGAAGCTGACAATCTGGGTCCGAATGGTGTAGAAGGCGAGGAAGAGTAGGCAGGTGGCGCGGATCAGGTCCCACATGGTATAAGGGGTCAAGATAATACGGCCAAGGGCATAAAACATGAGGGTTACCTTGATAGTCATGGAACTAGCTATCTGGATAAGCCTGTTATAGTAGAGGACACGCGATGTCTTCAGGTTGTAGCCCAGGTGCTTCCCAAGGCTGTGGGTACTCAGGCAGATATCGCCGAGCTGTGTAGCCGTCTGAACGTAGAGGGCCTTGATCATGTGGACGTTGGGCGCCGCCACCGTGTTGAAGTAGATGACTGTACAATAGACGTGGTGCAGATACAGCTCGGTTGAATTCTCGTAGGTGATGAGCAACTCGCTAGCCCATGGGACGATCTGGCCAATAACACAGACGTGGCCTGCCGGCGTCATTGTCTGGCCGAGCTCCCATGGCGTTTCGCGGGCGGCCATGATGCATGAAGGCAGCACGACGAGCGTGCCGAATGTTGCGCGGAGGATCATGATGATGACGAAGAAGAGCATCTTATACCGGAGCTCTCCAGACTTGTGCTTCTCGTACCATACCGGATGGACGAGCTTAATGATTCGCTCTATTGCTGCAAACATGACCCAGTACGCGCCCAGCGCGGCAATGAAGATGCCCAGGTACATTTGGTGTGCTGCGTCATCCATGGTGGATGAGCTGCGTGGGGTGGCCATGACCAGATGACCAGACAGAGAGAATAATAAAGAATAGAGAATAAAGAATAAAAAGGAAATAAAGCGAAATAGGAAAGAGAAGTGAAGATTCCTTCTAGACAAAGAAAAAGAGTGAAGTGGTGGTTGTTTTCATAATGATCAGCAAGCAAAGGAAGCCTCTTTGCCTGGGAATTGGGTTCATTAAGAGCTGGGAGCTGGGCAACCTGGACCCCTGTTCTCCAGGGACTCTCCAGGGACTCTCCAGGGCCCCCTGACTGCGACTCGGAATTGGTATAGGGCCCTGTCTATATATATCTCTGCTTAGTCTAATTATACAGGTCCGTACCCACGCCTGCTTACCCTCCCATGTCACGAACCATCCCATTGCATAGAATATGACTAAACTTGAATCAAAAGACAGCGCAAGCTCATGTGGCGTTACTAGATCCAGAGGTCGCCCGTAGGGCTTGAGGCCAAAAGAGGCATAATCTCGCCATGGTTGATCTGGCCCTCCCGAGGAAGCATCATCGCCGTTGCCAGCCAGCTCGCACATCCATGACTCATGAGGACGCGCCAAACGCACGTGGTCAGCATCTAAATTGCCGACTCGTTGCTCGGTCAGCATCTAGCTTGATCAGACAGCTACGCCGCGCCATCGCGGGCCTGACAAGGCTGTTATGCACATTGGCCTGGGAGGCGACACGGATTAGATATCAGCCGTTTCGTTGGGAGCCGTCGCTCGTCGCTCGTCACGTCAACTTCACGTTGAGAACGCCGCGCACCATTGGCAAAATCCACCGCAAATGCAGAGTCGCCTGATCATGCAGGAATGTTCCAAGATGATGCCAAGTCCCAAGCACGAAGCCAGCGACCGAAAGGGCTGGATAATAGAACACGCCATCGCACCAACGCAATATAGCCGATTTCTGAAGGAGCAGTAGCCTCAATTATCATCGCCATCATCGCCCTTGGTTTTAGCATGGTGCAGCCCCTTTCCTCTTACCAAGACAGCTCCATCTTTTGGTGTCGCGGTGGAGAACGTCACCCCAGCCAATTTTCCCCTTCTTCCTCGCCATGGTTCACAGTCGTTATCCTTGGCACTAGGCACTTATCGGGGGCTCACCGTCTCCTGATCCTAAGAGACGCGACAGCAGATATGAATTCATTGGGACAAATGCAGGTGAAAGGCCTCGCCCAACAGTGCACTCGCCCAACAGTGCACTCGCGCATTTAGGCTTTAGCAGTTACCCGAGTCGCGCCCCTTTGGTTGCTGCGAAAGTCCGTCTGGTCGCGCAACGCAGTTGTTATACTAATACCACCTCCTAGCCCGCACGCGTCAGGCAAGTAGGGGAGGGCGGCTTCACGGCATCTTTGCCTTGGCCTGCCTCTTGGCCTGCTCTTGGCGTGGAAGCTGCGGTGAGGCTGCCCACATGAAGCACTGGGTTTTCAGCCGGTGAGCCTCTACCTTCTATTTAGGCGGTGTTTGAGGTGCTGTACCCAGGCTGTCTCCGGCACGTCGTTACAGGTATCCGTGATCGCGTCCAACACGACCTAGCATCAGCCACTTTGACTTGATCTTGGTCCAATATTCTGGTTGGAAAGGCACCAACCAAATAGGATTCTCCATCTCCCTTGCTTTCAGTTTTAATTTACATACAGCAACGATCGCTCGTGACCTCAACGCGATGTCTCTGTCCCAGCTGCCGGGCCAATTGGCTGCTGCTTGCGACAACTTATAGCCGCAGCCGCCATCTCCATGTCCGGCTCGACAGCTGCGGCCGCCATCTTCTTGTCTGACTTGACCAGTCAATTAGCTATTAATTGAGACAGCGCGTAGCTACAGCCGCCGTCTTGCTATCTCACCCGGTCGGTCAATTGGCTGTTGGCCAAGACAGCCCATAGCTACAGCCGCGATATTACTATCCAACCTGACCAATGAATTAATTCGGCTATAGCTTCAGCCCGTGGCTACAGCTACGATTAATCTGTCTGAGCAGCGAAGGGGGGTGTGAGAATATAGGGTAGCTAGACTTAGGTTATGTAATCTACCCTATATCTCTACCTCAAATATAATCAAAGCTTCATTCCGGCCTCATTACTCCGTGTCATAGGTTGTCTTGGGATGTACGGGTCAAACAATCACTATGTTTTAGAACTTTGGGCTGGTCATGATAATAGTTGATGGGTGACTGAGGGAAAGTGCCGGAAATTTATATTTCGATGTTATTAAAGGTAGGCCGCGGTCAAAAGTCCCAGTCTCAAGCATATCGACCGCCTGGCTCGGGTAGCTGCACTGGATCGTTGGAGAATGAGCAGTGTCCAACGCCGCCACCAGGCGCAGACTCTGCCGGGACGACGACGCCCCATTTCACGGGCCTCTGGTTCGACGTCCCCTCGGGCGCATGGCAAGCTGCGGCAATGGCTGCGCTGTAACTCCCGGCTATGGGGATGCCACCCTCCAGTTTGAACCTGCCCAAGCCGACCGTCGTGGAAAAGACTGCCAGCACGACAAATGCCGTCAGAAACATGGCCATGGGCGAGAACCCGGCCGTGGTCGTCGTGAGGTCCGCTACATCGCCATTTGGGTTCTGGTCCGGCCGAGCTAGCCAGGTCTGGATCTGGACGATCTGGACGACGAAGAAGCTCTGTGAGATCAGCCAGTGCATCAGGACCGAAACGACCATACTAAGTAATAATATAATTAAGTATAATTTATCCTTACTTAGTCTTTACTCCTCTACTACGAATCTGATCATTAGCAATCCACGCCGCTCGATGCCGCTCGAAAGCTGGAAGCCAAATTTGGCTGTCGCATAGTACATGTAACAAGAGCGATTACTGTATGTCTTGCCTGGTTGTCTCTTGCTGAGAGAGACCAATTGATGGTAGTTGTAGGGCTGACTTGACAACACGTGCAATTTCCCTCCTACCGGGATGTCGCTTGATCAGACGAGCGACAGCTATTGATTTGGCTTAGCTGTTTTCACGATAGGCGATTGCCGCAGGCCTGAATTGGCTGTCCATTGACTCAATAGCCCTACCGTAACGCTTATCTTTACCGAAGAGAGCCGGGTCAGCTTCACATCAATCACGCGTCTTGGCGAGCAGCCAAGTCGGCTCGGCAGTTGTTGGCTGTCTCTGTAGCACACTGGGCGGTCTGGGCAGCAGCAGTCGCCGTCTTGGCGGTAGATAGAGCGGTCAGAGAGACAACAGTCACTCATCTTGGCGAGAGACAGCCGGTGGCGGCCGGAGTTATAGCAAACACACCCAGCTTACCTGACCCATTCTGGGCGTCCCGATTGGGAAGCCATGGCTGGTTTGGGACGGTCGCGCGACACGATTTCCTCGAAGGCGATATCGCGGACACGCCTGTATTTAAGTCAGAAACCTGCTTGCAGCCTTGTTAAGCATAAATACGACCTAGAAGTGGTTCTTTTCCGTGCAAAACCGTGCAAAAGGCAAGACTTTGTGCCTGATTGGGGTGCGGTATTACGTGGTGTGGCTATATATAAATTTCCGGTGTCTAAATATATCACGCACCACCTCCACCACTGCTAAGACCAGGTTCATGCCAGGGACCTGGATTCTGACCAGGGTCCCAGGTGGCCTGGCCCCTGATCAACAGAGATTACACTCAAACTCTCTTCCGTGCAATACCTCGTCAGTCCAGTGCGATGTCAGCCATATTAGCAATGTGTCAACCTTAGGTATGTCTTTCAGTGAGGATTCAACCACTATCTACAGAAAGAGAGGATTGCTAGGACTACCGGGCCTTGAGACTGTCTGTGTTAGGTAATGGGCAACATTCATACTAGCCAGCAACTTACAGAGAATTTAGGCAGAGTATTTTCTCGAACAATGCTGTCGATCATGGATACATTGACTAGATCTTGAGATGGTTGGAAACATTCGTTAGATTGGTTATACAAGCATTCCTCTGTTATTTCAAATATAGCATATAGAATTTACGTAGTAACCACGCAAGTATGAATTACCATTCATAAGATAGACGAACACCTTGACCTAGCGAGGGTCGCTCATCGCCGAGTATTTCTAACAATCTAGCAACCTCTCAAAAAATAAGCAACCATGTAGAATATGACTGGAATTCGTGACCCAACGTGGATTGGATGTGGTCTTTTTGGCCTTTTTCCGTGTCTTGGATTCTCTTTGACCACTAATCCAAACTTGAATAGGCAGAACCCCCCCGCGACCCGTAAGTTGCTTTGCGGTCTGAAGCACCCGGCCTTCCAAGAGTTTGCGGTGGCGTTTCAACTTCCCCATGTACTGGTCGAAAGTCATGACAGCATCCAGGACTTGATCCCTCTCCAGGTCATTCTCAGCAGCCTCAAAGGTGAGACTGAAAGTACACGAGACAATCTGTGAAGCGTTGATATGTGATTTCTTAAGGTGAGGAATAAGCATCCAGTACTTGATCGAGAGTTTGCGATATTTTTCAAAGTAAAGGGCGGTATCATCTGAGGAGGCACAGAACGAACTGAAGCTGTGGAGAACTTTGGCAATAATGATCTGGAGTACCAAGAATTCGAGGAGGAGCTGCGTGGCAGCAATAGACCTCAAATGGTATTTTTCCTTGAAAGAAAAAGTCTTTGTCGGGGACAACTTCCATCAGTCCCTGCTTGGTGAAGCGTTCCTCAATATTGTCGATAGTCAGACAAAAGCCTCGGTTCCAGAGCTGAAGTTGCTCAAGGAGGTCTGAAGCCAGGGCTTTCATATTCTCGGGATGTGGGTTGTTGTGAACCAATCCAACATGGGTCATGTAATCAGCCATCTTGGCAAATGTGCCTTGGATCAGAGCTTCCTCTGACGCTGATATAAGAGGCCCGTCGATCTTGACTTCTTCAGCGGGCTCAATCTTGCGACCCCCCTGGCCGTCAAGTTTATCACACCAGCAAAACTGAAGTTGATGATCAGATAAGCTAAGCAGTGAGCCCGGAGAAGAAGGGCGAAGGAGTACTTACCAGACTTGAGCCCAGTTCACTTGCTAGCGAGGCGTCCAAATCATCATCCAGGCGGGGCGGTCCTCTCTGCACGATCAATTCTGACATCCCTCTTGCATGGGCAGCAGAGTCTAGATTTACTGCTTTTTCAAACGATGTACCGGCTCTCTGGAGGATAACCACTGTTGCCAATGTCTCAGCGCAGTAAGCTTGCTTACTTCTCAAGGCTTGCCGAAGACTCTGGAGAGCCGTGCTATAGTAGCGCAGTGTGTTGACACTTGGTTTTGCCAAGCAGCGACGATCATCCATCTGCGAACTGCACCAGAATGCCACGCTATCAGATAAGCACTGGCTTTCTTGGAGGCGCGAGGGGACAAAAGACAGTATGCTAAGGTGAGCTGCATCTCCAAGATCCGTGGATGTGTTTAGCACGGAGACAAGATTGGCTGCGAGTTGGCTCAGTCGTGTTGTTGGGTTGGCACGAGGTCGGACATGACTCCAGAGAATGCGTGACTTGGTAGGAACTCGAGGTCTGATGGGTTTGTATCTCTTCGATTGGTGTTGGTGGTTGTGGCATGATCTCTGCTCTGGTGGTAGTGAATCTTCAACCCACGTTGATGCGAGCAGGTTCGGAAAACGCAGCTTTGAGTTGTTGAAGCTGTCATTGACTGGTTCCTGAGATCTGTATGCATAGGTCACAAGTGGTGATGGGCCAGGGCATTTGAGCTTGGAGTATTGGCATGCCGTGCAAGTTGGCCACTTCTCGTCACACTGTCTTGGCGGCCATCCGATAATCATTAGCCTGTTGAGCTATTTGCCTCGGTTCTAAATAAAGAGACAAAAGAACCAATTATATCTCTCATCAGTGAATATCATGGGATTCTCTATCCAAGTACCTTGATTTTTTTGGCTTTGCATACCGAGCAGCCCTTCGTTTTTGGGATTCCTGGCATTCGTAATGATATCAAACGAACAAGACAAGGAGGAGGCAGGCGGCAGGGTCAACATGGGGCAAGGGTGAGTGCTACCTCGCTTCAGAGCTCTGTTGGCTCTGTGTCCCGTACATCGAACGAGGGAATGAATCCAAAGGAGAAAGGATGTGCGGAGTAAAGCATGAACTGTGGATTAGGGATAATTACCTCCAATCGGAGGCGAACACCGAGCTTCAACCGAGCACATCAGCCTAGCTTCTCCTCATTCAGCTTTACAAATCATCAGTGACATCTCATTCGTATCAGAACATTGACCCCTCAACTCAACCCATTAGTTTCCCATCGCTCATTCTCTTTACAATGGCAACCTTTCCTCTTGACGGATTTGGTGGATACACGTCCAAGACGTTCGTCTTCAAGACGGATTCTGATGGCAATGCCATCCATACAGACGTGGTTTACCCTACTCAGGCGGCAGACTCACCGAGCACTGTTCTCGTCCATTACCACGGCGGATTCTTAGTGAGTTCTAGTGGTTGGGAAAGCATCTTGTTGCTGGATCCTGGCTTACCGTTATGATCTAGGTGTTTGGTGACCGGTACAGCTTCCTCCCGTACTGGCTTGTCCATGCATCCGTCGCTCGGAACTGGATTTTTGTGACACCAGAGTACCGCCTCATCCCGGAATCAACAGCCCATGCCTCAGTTGAGGATGCCGTGGATGCCTATAAGTGGGTGAGATCCTCGCTATCGGGCCTGCTTGAACGCCCCATCGGCTCGGTACTGGTGGCTGGATCAAGTGCTGGTGGCTATCTTGCCCTGACAACCACCACAATTGTGGCAGAGAAACCGGACGCTCTGCTGTTGGTGTATGGAATGCTAGACGCGGCTGGTCCTACCTATACGACCCCCGGACCCAACATCTTTGGCCAGCCCACAATCGAGACAGGACCAATTTTGCGCGAATTCCCAATAACGAAAGAAGGCGACGGCAGAAAGAAACTCTCCGCGTACAAAATGCCTCTTGATGTCTCCAGCGATCCAAGATCGTCCCTCGTCTCAGCCCTTCATATCGATGGAGTTTTCGTCGACTATATGACAGGCGTGGCCGGACTGGCTCGTGCTATTTCGGAACAAGGAGTGGAAGCTATTGCAGACAGAGATCGCCATCTCTTCCCCTTGACGTTTGGGAACCTAGCTGGGATGCCAAGGACATTCTTACTTCATGGAGCAAATGACTCAGGTGTCCCCATCTCGTGCAGTGAGAAGGCAGCCGAGAAGCTTCGAGCTGCAGGTGTCGAGGTGGTAGAAGAATTCCCGGCAGATGCAGAGCACGGCTTCGATACGAGAGCTGGCAATATAAATGCGGAAAGTGCAGAGAGCGATAGACTGAATGCCGTTGAGAGTCTTAGGAACGCTATTCAATTTCTTAGCTCCTCAGTTGATTTAGCTTCTGTAGTTAGTGAATTGTAGAGGCTATCACCTGCTGAAAAGCAAAAATTTGAACAAGTTGCTATAAGAATGATGCAGAGTTCGTCAGAGGAACAAAAGAATATTGCTAGAGAGGTACTTCATCAAAGGTTTTCTGTGGCCTAGCTCTAGGAGATGCAAAGCCAGGGCAAGGATCCTCTCATCCTGTTCTACCAAAATCACGCATACCACGTACTCAAGACGAATGCCCTTCGACAGCAACAGCAGTAAGCACAATCAGGGCAGATGCAGGTTCAAACCCAGTCCAAGCCTCGGTGATGAGTAGATGATTCAACTCTTACAGATCTCTGGCTCACGCAGCACGTTTCTCTCATCATGCTGAATCTTAGTGTCCCTTTCTAGCTCCTGAATATAGTAGTCAGTAGCCAAGATTCGGAAAATAGAAGCCAAGAGAATAGAAGGACTGTCGGCGCTCTGCAGTACTAAGTGGTTTGACCGAGTGTAGTCTGCGATGGAGTTAATGCGGAGTACGCATTTTAAGATAGCGGAACCAAACTACAAGCTTGCTGAAGAGGATAATCAAGATGTGTATGAAAACGAGGATCTAGTGTTTTATAAATGTGGGTTATTTTATGAGTCATTATCTTTACTAGAACCAATCTCTTTTGTCATAGCATTAAGCTCAGGTTGAATCGCCATCTTATTGATCTCTAGCTAGAGACATGGTGCGACTCGGTCTGGCCTGCGATTAGGCATCAGGGTTGCCGTTGTAGATCAGCTTATTAACAGTGCCGGCAGGTATATTCTTGACGGCATCGTTTTGAGCATAGTCCTTGAGGAGCTCACAGAGAGCCGAAGCACCTGGCCAGCCATGAAGGGCTGCGAAATATGCGGCGAGACCCGCTGCATGAGGGGAGGCCATAGAAGTGCCCGACATAGCAACCTAATGAACGATTTAGTCCCAGATCTCTTAAAAAATATATAGACAAAGTAAACAAGACTTACAGTTTTTCCACCTGGAGCGAGAGAGTCAATGCCGTCGCCAGGGGCAAAAACATCAACTACTGCCCCATAGTTGGAATAAATCGAGAGTTGGTCAGTAATGCCCGAGGCTCCGATTGTGCACACAGTGGGCTCTGACGCTGGTGATTGAGTGGAGGCATCCTGGGACTGGTTTCCTGCAGATACCGCAAGGAAGATATCATTCGTAGTAAGCGCTGCTGCAGCTGCGTTAAGCGCAACTGAGACGTTGTCACGTAGAGACATATTAGCAACCACACCCTTGGGGCAGTTACGCTTGGGGGCATCGGCAACAACAAAATCAAGACCCTTGATCATGTTAGAAGTAGTTCCTTTACCATCGTCATCGATAACCTTAACGCCATAGAGCAGCGTTTTCTTTGCTACACCATAGGTCTTGGAGCCAATAGTGCCAGCAACGTGGGTACCGTGGCCATGACCATCAGTGTCAGACGCGTCTGCAAAGTTCGCAGCAAATGTAGCACGGCCTTCAAAGTCCTGTGGAAAACTTGCATTAGCTAGAGAGACTAAACATTGAGCGAGTGACGTACTGGGTGCGTGACATCTATTCCAGTGTCGATAACATAAGCGCATGTACCATCGCCGGCACTGTCATCGTATCGGTAAGTCGGAACGGAGCCCCGAACTTTATGAGAAATTCGGCGAAGGCCCCACGTAGGACTTTGCTGGTCGACATAGGCATCGATACCAGCAATGGAATCCTCTTCGATGTATTCAACCTGTATAACGTGTGAGGAAATACAACGATAATCTGGGATTACAACTCACATCAGGGTGGTTACGGAGAGCCTCTAGTGTCTCTTGGTCAAGCTCCCCAGAGAACCCTTTGAATACATGCTCAAACGTATGCTCAGGGGTAACGGCGAGAGTACTCAGGATGCTCTCAGCTCTGGTATTTACGCTGGTGTCCTTGAACTTGACAATATACTTATTCGGAAGAACGCCAGTTTGATCTCTGCGCTGTAGCAGAGGAGCAGGCTTAGAAGGCTGAGTTGGGGAACATAATGCTGCTGGCAGTAGAGCGAGAAGAAGTGAGGAACGCATCCTGACAAGACTCTTTGAATCGAATTCAGAGATTTCCAGGCACGGCTGCTTAGTCTCAACACAACTTGACAAACTTAACTCGGTTGGCCTGGGAAGAGCCCTTATATTTCTAAAATCTCTAGCCAAGCCACCCTTGTGAATCTCTCTCCACCACAAAAGTCATGAGTTGCCACTTCTAGTTGCGGAAGGTCTTTTGTACGCTTGGCGGCTTGTTGCATGAGCATAACAGGCATCTCCTTCCCAATAAATCCTGACCACATGCATCCTGCAACTTCTAGGGAGCCCTTTTTGCATATTTGAAGCCAAAGTAGAGACTTTCGCAAAGAAATCCCCTCGCACGGCGTGATATTTCTCATTAACCGAAGAGCGGTGTTATTGACCTCGACTGGTGCAGCATAACCGGGAAAGAACGGTGTGGTCTACATGGGAGAGCATCCTATTGCTCGTATCAGACCCAATCGGAAACCAAAGACGGAGACCCAATTTAACACGAATTAAGCGGTTTATTCGTCTCTTCTATAATTGGTTACACTACGATCACACATGAGTATGTATCCCTACTATTAGGCCAAGATACTTGCATAACACAACGATTGTGGCGGATGTAATGGGTCAAATTGTCGGGACCGGAGCGGGGGCTTCTATTACGAACCTTCGAGATTGGTGGATCTACAGAAGTCCGAAGCGCGCGGTAAAGATATTTGTCCAAAGCAAGAATTGTCCCATGAGCGGAAGTGGACTGCAGGAGCCCTCGTATAGCGTTCAGGTTCCGAGCATCATTCCAGGCTGAGGGATAAGGCGAATCAGCTTCCACTCAGTCTTTCGCAACGAACCGGAGCAGTTTCATTATTTCTTTTTGTCCAAGAACAGAGAAGAGGATGGGCATAGATATTAGATGATGCCAACAACGGTGAAGAGCACAAATGAGAGAATAAATACAAAGGTAGGACTTGTAGAGACGTTTCAGTGAAACTTTAGTTGAAAATGCTGTGAATCAGGCTGAGCTCATCAATTACAATAACGCTGTCTCATTCACAAGCAAATCCGGTATGGTGTAGTGGCTAACATCGCTCGCTCTCACCGAGCAGCCCTGGGTTCGATTCCCAGTACCGGAGAACTTTGATTTTTGCACCCATTGAGTCTGGAATCAATATCCAACTTTTTTAATTCAAAGGATATAAATTGTCAAGTTTATCCTTGACGAGCGATAGAATCAAATAGACCACCTGCATAGAATAGCCTGCCGCTGCCATATTTATCCAGCTCTGCGTTTGAATCTGCAGACAGAGATGCCTTCCAAAATGCTCAGAAGCTCTGAATCTGTTGATAATTTGCAGCAAAGGCGCCATTCAGCTTGGGAGGGCCGGCATTTTGAACAAAATCCACCTCCAGGGAGGCGGATAGAGGAGCTTCAGAGAGCCTGCTCATATGCACCACAGTCCCCCACCCAGTCGTCTCTTGGATATCGAGGATGGCGAATCCTTGTCTCTGCCAGAAGCGAATGGCCCCTGGGAGATGGGGGTGAGTGTGCAGATAAAGCCGCCCAATGCCCGCTTCATGCGCATGTCGCGTCAATTCAGCAAACAGCCTAGAGGCCAGGCCAGCACGCCGCCACGAGGGGTCGACGAACAGTCGTACCACTTCTACCACGCGCTCGTGGCCCAAGTCTAGCTGTGGAAAACGTGGCTCGTAGGCTAAATAACCAATTGCGGCTACAATCTGGCCGTCTTCGTCGTGAGCTGTTAGGAAGCACCCGTCTGGGTTTTCAATGTACGTCTCCTTGAAGCGGGCGAGGTCTGGAAGGATGGCCTCATCCTGGCCAGGGAAGGTTTTGGCCCGTGAGGCCATGACATAGCTGACGATCTCTGGGATCTGGCTGCGTGTGGCACGGCGAATGGTGATCACCATGATGGGGGACTGTAGTGCAAGTCAGGCTCAAGGGATATAGTTGAGATTTGTAAATAGAGCGTCTTCAAAGGATGAAGAAGACAGATTGAGTGGTGGGCAAATTAACCTCTTGCCGCTACGTAGAAAAGCAAAGCAGCTACCTTCTTTGACTCATTACCCCTGAGTAAATACTGTTGACCGCTAGAGCTTGATCATAAAGACCCGACCCGTTTTATCTTATCAATCTGGATCAGTAGGCGATGCCTAAATAAGAACAACAGGGGGTCAGGGACATGAACTCACGTCGGTGAGGAGGTACGGTACCCTCCTCAAGCATCTTTGTTAGTACTAACTAAGGGCCTTTGGGTTTCATTTGACATGAAGTATTGAAAAGCAAATGGATGTCCAGGACAAAAATCTAACATCTACCAGCAGCTCTATTGCAACGATTCATTTGTGTACCTAGAGCTCAGGTGGCGATGAAACCAAAGTGGTGGGTATGTACATTTGGATCCCCCAGCTTCTACCTTTTCCTCACCTGACTTGGCCCACAATGAGAGATTTCGTGTGGGGAGAAAAGGAAAACACTCATGCTGCTGGCGGATTATTGGCCAAAGAAATTCCGCTACGCGATTCAGGGTACGAGACGGATTGGCGAATACGATCACCGAATATTAGAGATCACAAGGAAGGCTAGTTCATGAATGCTGAAATGTCTAATGACGGTAAGGGTAGTCAAAATGGGAATGAGATACAAGTGAAGATATCATGAAGATTTACTTCGATGTATCTACTTTCTAGCTCAATTACTCGGTCTCTGGCTCTCGGTCGTGAGAGCCGCGGGAGCCGTGCTAGGTAGCATGAGGCATCACGACACTGGAGATTGCTGATGATACTCAAGCATGTGGAATGAAGGCCTGACTAAGGCGTGATTCCATTTCTAACCTTGATTGAAATCTCAGTAGAATCGATATGTAATCAATGTCACGCTGCGAGTGTCTAATGATTTCGTTCCCAGAGCTCCCGGAAAACACTGAGCGGGTTCTCCAACAGCTCTTCAGGCGAGCCTGCCTCCACCACGCATCCTTTGTCTAGCACAACAATCTTGTCGAAATTACGGATTGTGTGCAGGTGGTGGGCAATGGCAACGACCGTTCTGTCGTGGAATGTCCTCTCCACTACTTCCATCATCTTGGCTTCGGTAGCTGCGTCAACGCTGGACGTAATCTCGTCGAGAAGCACAATCTTGGACGAACTGAGAATGACACGAGTCAGACAAAAGAGTTGTTGTTGCCCGTGGGATAGAGCCATGGCCTCCATGTTGGCGCTCAAACCTCCCCGCGCAATGATGATGTCGAGTATTCCCACCTCGTTCAATGCAGAAAAGATGGCCTCATCGGGGTGTTCGTTCAGTGGGTCGACATTTGAGCGGACGGAACCTGGGAGGAAGAGTGCCTCTTGAGGCATTGTGACGATGCGACGGCGCGCTACATTGCGTGGCATAGATTTCACTGAGATGCCATCAATCAAGATGTCTCCGCTCTGGACCTCCGCCATCCTCAGCATCGACAGAAGAAATGTACTCTTGCCACTAGGATGTCTGTCAGTAGATTGTTTATATGATTGGAGGGCGTTTCTTGCTCACCTTCCTGTTCGGCCGCATACGCCAACCTTGCTCCCAGGCTCGATCTCCAAGCAGATATTCTTTAGGATGGGTTCAGATTCGGGCCTGTTTGAAAATTAGTTACATGACGTATAACGATATTAGCTTAGCTTTCCAAACCTACATATAGCTGGACGAAAGGTTGTCGATCTGAATCAACCCTTGGGATGGCCACTGTGCAGGAGGATCAGCTCTTTCCCCTGGCAAGTGTTCCGAGGGGCTCTCGTTTTCAAAGGCCCGAATACGCGATATCGCACCCAAAGACGTCTCTAGTTCTGTCCAAGTCCGGATCAGATCGACAAGATCCGAGCTAAACCTGAGAATGTTCAATAGAGCGACACCAAGCGCTCCGGCCGACGAGTCCTTGAGTTGAGTT
The DNA here is from genome assembly GCA_902006505.2 of Clonostachys byssicola. Taxonomy (NCBI): domain Eukaryota; kingdom Fungi; phylum Ascomycota; class Sordariomycetes; order Hypocreales; family Bionectriaceae; genus Clonostachys; species Clonostachys byssicola. The sequence continues at coordinate 749,169 of CABFNO020001476.1, forward strand.
GCGAGAGCCACGATCATGGTGGCGACTGCTGCGACAAGTAAGTCCAGTACGAGATTGAGCCATCTCTGGATACTATACATGAGGTAAAACGGCCTCTGTGATTTATCAAGAAGGTCAGCACTCTTTGCGGTTGACGCATGCTGCCAGCCAAATGCTCTGATCGTGACTACTCCTTGCAGGGTCTGGATAAAATCCGAATAGAGGGGCGATTTTGCTTCCAGATCCAAAAGACGTAACTGTCGAGATGTCATGAGGTAAAACCTTTGTAAGAAGTAGAGAACCACGATGAGCGGTGGATACATGGTCATCGACCATTTAGATGCCAATGTGATAAGAATCAGACCCAGGACACAGAAACTGAAATTCAACATGGTATCTTCCAAGGCAAATGGTAGTTGCAAACAAATGAGGGACATGTCCTGGCTGAAACGATTCACCAGGTTCCCAGTGTCTGTGGAGACCAGGAACCAGTAAGGCGCTCTCATCACTGTATCGACGAGTCTCTGGTGCAAACCAATGGATGTATGCGGCATTGCGAAGTGCAGAAGGCTGACAAGTCCGAATGCCGTGGATATGATAGCCAGGGCACAAATCAGACCCCATACTCCAATATACATGTTTGTCTGCTTCCCTGGATGAGTTTGTTCCGATTCAGACCACCATTGGACCCAAAGTGTGGTTATCTTTAAGAACACAGCCATTAAGATGACACTTCCAAGTGCAATGGATGAGGTAGCCCAGCCTATGGCCTTGAAATAGTAGAGATATAACCGGAAGTCGCCGGTTCGACGAGCAAGGTCGGATTCCATATCTTGATTCTCCGGCTCTCCTTGGGATTCATGCTGGACTTGGAATGAAATCGGCTCTTCTATGAGGGAAGATGTTCTACTGCCGAGACCGTCCGGGCTGATGATTTCGTCATCTACAGAATTTTCGATGGCGTTGATTTCACCAGGAGCACCTTGCTCAACAATGGAACCTCCTGGGGCCATGATTATCACATGGTCTGCTCGGCGAACATGGCGAACTAATATTCAGTCAGCAGATGGTTTCAGTACTTGATTGATACTGAAGAGACTAAATGACTTACTTGAATGTGTGGCCAGCAAAGCAGTCATTGAATGCTTTCGAAGGAAGCCCTCATTACCAAACACATTATTCACAAGGCTTTGTTCAGTCTTTGGATCGAGGCCTCCCAGGATGTCGTCAAGAACCAGAAGTTGTTTGCGTGAGTACAGTGCCCTTGCAAGGCTCAGTCTTTGCTTCTGCCCACCACTTAGACTGAGTCCTTTGCTACCAATCACCTGCTGGTCTCCTTGAGGTAGGTCTTGCAAGTCGCGACGCAGTAAACAGGCATCGAGAACCGACGAGTAAACCTCTTCGTCCCATGGTGAGTGCGCAACAATGAGTTTCTTGATACTCAAGTTGGGCAACCATGGATCTTGAGAACAATAGCCAATCTCTAGATAAGGCGAGCGGGTTACAGTCCCTCTAATATGCCGGAGCTCGTTTATGATTGCCAGAAGAAGAAGACTCTTTCCGCAACCGATAGGTCCTGCTAGAATAGTCCATGTGCCGGATGTGATCGAAAGGGTGATATTGCGGAGAAACGGGGTACTTGTGGCTGGCAATATGAAATCCGCTCTGTCGATAGAGAGGAGAGGCACCCCTTTCGCATTTCTATCCCTGGAGGGGGCCAGCCCTTGCAGTTCTATCTTGTCATCGTGGCTGTTCAACACACTTCGGTCGCCGGACTTTATCTCAGGAATTGTCTGAGACATTGAAAGATATTTCTGGATCCGTTGAAAGCACCCAAAAGCAGCAGCAACCTTGGGGATTCCCTTGACGAAGTATCTGATCGGAGTGGCCAGAAGGCTTACAAGGGACAATGCCGTGAATGCCACCACGGGGCTCAACTTGATTTCACCCTTGGCTCGCATCATCAGTGCGTAGGTAGTGAGAGTAAAGAATGGGATGAGAGCCAAGGACGTGGTAGCAATCAGGAGAGAAACAGTGAGCATAGTTCTGAACTTGCCCGCTACTTTGATCTCACTGACGCGTAGATTTTGTAGAATTCTACCTACATTGTCCGTCAATCCCATCATTTTGATCGGCTTGATGTTTGAGAGAACCATGGATGTTATCGCTACTCTTCTTTGTGTAGCTTCCAACCACGACTTTTGTGAGGTTGTGGAAATCTTCCGAAGGGCGATAGATATGAGAACAACAACTGATGTCCCAGATGTCAGTCAAGGAACAATTAGTGGGAGGAAGAACTTACCTATTGCAATGACTATTGGAGTGATAGTAGCCAGACCGACCTGTTGGTATAGAAGATAAATGGAAATGGCAATCTCGATCGGAGAAGCCCAGACTGCATCCATCTCTTCCACGCCAGTCGCCATGCAATCAATATCGGTGCTCATGAGCGTGATGGCAGCAGAATCCTTGGCAGCGTGAGAGTCGATACGAAGAGTCGTTTCATAAATCAGCCCGACCAGACTGCCCCTCATCATTGTGATAAGACGATACAGGTTATGCTTGAAAAGGCCCGTTGTCACTGCGATGCCAATGTAGATGAGCGAAGTGGCGCCGATCAACGCATACCCAACACTCTTTCTGCTGGGGCTATCCTCGGGCTCCAGTAAGATCGAAAGAGCCCTATGGATCAAGAGAGGTTGGCAAAAGTTGAAGGCGATGAGGCACAGCCGGTAGAAAACAATGTGAGAAATCTGTTTCCAGAAGCACCGGAATACAGTCTCAATTAGGGCTCTTGTTGAAGGATTCTTCCTGACGTTGGAGTACCATGACTGTCTGAACTTGGTGTGCAGATGATCGAAGCTCAGTTCCTCGTCGAGCTCAAACAAATCTTCCAATTGAAGACTTGAGGATCGGCCTTTGAGCAGGAGAGAGTTGATCCACCAGAACACGCTCCTATTTATTACGCCACCCAAAGCCTCTGGCGGATAATTTGCGTAGGGCTCTCTGAGGATCTTCTTTTTCTCCCTCATCTCTGTGAAGAGGGCCAGGGCCTTGCAGACTAGTCCTGTCGTAAAAACAGCAGCCAGCGCATGATCATGTCTGAGCCACAGTGTCCGAGCTTGAGCGAGATCAAACAAGATGGAGAAAGCTAGGTAAGCGTTCAGAATCCCAGATGGTCGAACAGCCCTGCTATGGTGGATGAATGAGAGAGTTGCCAGAGCCAAGCCTGCTGTCATGGACAATGCCGAGGCTGCAACGGAAATTCTAGTCGCATGGCTGGACGATGACCAAAGTGCTACAAGCACAAGCTGTGTAATGATAAAGCTGGCGAGGGGGATCTAATTTAATGGCGTGAGGTTAGTCATGGTTAGAAGTAAAAGAGAAAAGTATTGAAATGATTGGGAAGCTCCTACTTGCTTGAGGATTGGCCTGTTGAAACCTGATGGGGCTGGCTTGGTTTTGACACTCTGCTTATAGAGGACTGCGATACGATGGATGCACACTAATATAGCAATGACGGTCAAGGGAGTTGAAAGTATAGCTTGCTCAAAGAGTAGAGTGAAATCAAAGTCATCTCTGCAACCAATCACCCGTGGACCGAACCTATCGTCCGCTTCCAGCTTGCAAGTCGACATTTTTTTGCCTTTGGAGACTCACCCCGCTCGACCAAGCGGAGTTATTTAATAAAAGTTTGCGACTGCTAGTATTTATTGCAGAGCAGACTCGATTGCCTGTGGTAGACCCTATGAGCGAAAAGTAGAATTAGCGATGAGGGGTTGCGTGACTCATAGATAATAAAGGATAGAGGAATCCTCGTGTCGACCGGGTACAAAAGCCTTTAGTACGACTAGTACGCGTAAATTCCTTGGGATTGTCCCCTGTACATGCAGATCAGAGTGTTAGGTCCAGCTATCGATGCTACATTGTGCTTACAACGAAACCATGGTCACGGTTCCCCGTTTAGGCTATTTTCCGCGCATTTTTTCGCGCCGCAATTATCGCTTGGCATCTTGGATTTATACCGGATAGTTTCATGGCTACTACACGAGGTGTGCTTCAAACAAGGCTTACTTCCAGACCGAGATGATACATGAGCGGTAAGAGTAACCGATAACGCGTTGCTCCGAGACACGGATCTCACCCATCACGCAATCATCCTAGCGTCTGTCCTCATTTCTAGGTAGAAAATTGGAGGAACATAGAAATCCGAGTGCTTCACTTAGTCTTGGAAATAATCACATGTTAGCTTAGCCATTGCTCTCGAGAGACTCCTCAGAGATGGGGCAGTGATTGTTGTATCAAGGAATGCGTTGCATAGCCTTTATCCAATACCGGGGCATGAAGACTGGTGAGATATACCCACGATCAGCAAACATAACTAATCGTACAAGGTTTCTTCAAACAAGGTATTGAGTATCCTGACGCTTGTGCCATCTATTCTTTCAAAAACGATAAAAACATAGATTAAAGAAATAGTGAAGGCTGTGGGATCTTGAGGTTTTAACTACCAGAGTTGACTGTTATGGCACGGAATTCTAGCACGTTGGCTATCGGAAGCGTTCATGTTCACAGCAAGCACCACATGAGCGTAGAGGCAAGGCAAGTTAATATGCTGCACAACATTAGAACTACGTCAATAAAAGCTAGATATAGTATTTTGACCTCTGCGGACAACTTCCGGTAGTTTTATCTAGATATATCGCACAAATAATGAAGCAATGATGAAGGGACAAATCGAGGCATGAGAGCTATAGGGTAGGCTACTGAGTAGACTGGGGACTGGTCACGTGCAAATCGATTGTTTTGAATGACCCCACTTGCTCTTGCTCTTGATCATTCTCGCGTCTCGGGTCAATATTTTGATGGGCCTTTTTATCCACCTTGCTTTGAACGAGACTTGAAACAATGGCGGCGTTTGCTCTGTGCTTGAAGCCCGGTCCTTGCTAGCACCCTCATCTATGATGTGAATATCATCTCTCCGGCCTCTGAACCGGTTCTTTGCCGTCGCTATCCGTGAGACAGCTCCGAGTTGCGACCAACGGCCCCAAACCCCAATCCAGGACGAGAGCCCTTGTCAGGAACCATGGCCCACCCCCAGTCCAACGACGCTTTCGTGGCTGGAAATCGCATTGGCGCCTGGATCCTCCCCAGACCGTCAGGTCCCGCGATGAGCGATGGCCCTCTTGACGGCTGTGTCCTTGGCCGTCTGGGCTCGACGGAGATCGCAAGGCGAGAGCGAGCCCGCCGGCCCAAGGTTCGCACTGGCTGTGTCACATGCAAAGCTAGGCGAGTCAAGTGTGATGAGCGTAAGCCCGCATGTGTCCGCTGTGAAAGCGCCAGGGTTACTTGTCAAGGCTACGTCGAGGCCATCGACCGTCGCAGAAAGAGTGTCGTCGCTCGGCCTATGGCTACACGGCCTCTTGCGCCGCGATCTCCCACGCCCAAATTGCAGGAGATAACCATAACTCAGTCCATTCCGTCTAGCATCTCGACACTTCCCCTGGCTGGCCACCAAGACGGGACGTATTTCGATTACTTTCGACATCAGGTCACCGCCAACCTGGCTGGGTTTTATACGTGTCCAGTCTGGTCACAGCTTGTCAGCGAAGGCCTCCAGGACGATTGTATTCAGCATTCGATACTCGCGGTAGGGGCGCTGATTCGAGCCGTTGGCACCCTCGTGCCTGACACTTCATCCCCGAACACAACCGAAGAAGATACTTATGCAGTTGCCCAACACCGCAACACAGCCCTGCGGCATCACTTAAAGGCTGTGAAGTCTTTGCGAGAGAGAATAGAGGTTATGGCCACGACAGCTCCCAGGACCGTCGTAGTGTCGACTCTTCTACTTGTTGTTTTCGAGTTGGTACAAGGCCAGGTCAAGATAGCAGAGACGCTTCTTGATTCTTCATTGCGTATTCTGAAAGACCTAATTACCATCTTTCAGACGAAGACTGAGGAGCAACCCAGGCGTGTCAGTGATTCCGGATTCCAGGATATGGAACATGTCCTGCCCTGCATTTCCGTCATGAGCCACCTCTCAAATATCTCCCGACCCCAGCATCAGTTTCCAAGTTACTTCAAGGTTGAGCCCGAGCTTCGTTCCGATGACCCCGATTGTAGTAGCGTTTCAGAATTCTTTAGTTCCTGGGGTAGATTCTTTACCTCTGGCAGCATCTTTGTGGGCCACTCTGCTTCCACTGTGACCTCAACTAACCCACCAGACGACATCGCCGTCATGCGCCGGGAAATATTTCTCTCTCAGCTACAGAAATGGAAAGGTGTCATGGACCGTTATGCGAGGAGTGACTTGGTGGATGACGCTTCGAAAAAGGCGTTGCGCATTGCACAAATCCATTGGCTGCTGCTTCACATATCGCTTGCGTGCTGTCTAGATGCAACGCAAGTTGCCTATGATGCATTCAAAGAGGAATTCAGAGAACTTACGATGAAATGCATCGGCTTGTACCGAGACTCCTTGTCCCATCCGAGGCCGACTTCGGTTCTGCTCGGACAAGGTCTCATTCTACCGCTTTGCACGGTTGTACGCGCGTGCCGCGACCATGATATTCGTATGATGGCTGTTGAGGCGCTCAAGGAGCTTCCTTCGTCCATGGTCCCGTGGGATATTATTTCTACCATGGATGGGATTCTGGGAGCGGCCTTGCTTGAAGAGATTGGCCGAGATAAGGACGGCTCTGTGCCGCCCCGAGCGAGATGGTTTTGGCTGCGGGACGAAGATGCGCCAGCGGAGGGGACGGAGAAATGCGGAAAGATTTATCAATGCGTTATGCTCGGCGACGATGGGCAACAGGTATACGCGAGTCTCTCGCCGCTCGATGATGTGCGGCGGGAGATATGTAACGTTCGGCGATGCGCAGGTATTCATACTTTAGATGCCAGTGACGGGCTCAGCACCTAGCATCTTTATGGATGACTTTGTCTGGGGTTTCAGGAAGAGGTCCTATTGCTGTTGCCTGCTTGTTGGTTGGAGGATACATGATCGCCAGCTTGATATTGTTTCTCCCAAAGGATGTTTCGTAGTTAATGTAGTGAGGCTGTGGCAGTCTCTGTATGCCCGATCAATATTTTTGCACATCTTCTTTCTCACGGCACTGGCGGCGGGGATCGTTGTCAAGCGTCTTGACGAGTATGGATTCTGGTTCCTGCTAAATCATCGATACCAAACCACCAGTGGTTGTAATGCTCTCGTAAATGTTGGCCAATTATCACTTAGAAGCAATTAGTACGAGGCTAATGCAAGCTTTGGCCATCTGACAGTGCCCCCTGTAGCAGGATCTCGAATGCTCATTGGTGTCGTATATCCAGGCCAATGGGCACTCGAAGGTTAGTCACCTAAAATCCCCTCTCAGCCCTCCCGAAGGAGAAATCTAGGATACTTTATCGGAATCGATCTGTTATCGCCATGTTTTTTGACGGACATTGGCGCAGTCTCGGAGTGCTCCGACATTGGATCTGGATCATGCTACCCACCAAGATTGATACCGTGCCCAATGAGACTGATCCTGGAGGCCGAAAGGATCACTTCTGTTTTGTCTCCATCTCGCCCCCTCCTGAGCAAGTTTAGTCTTATCCTGCGGGGGAAAGATTAATCATCCTCTGGTGGGAAAGCATAAAACTGACCATCCTCACTGCTCGATATCTCCGCTCAACCTATTCCCGCCTGGCCTGCTACGAAAAACCCAACGTCCTCTAATTTTCCTTTCGATTACAACACAACATGAGCACCGATAGCGTCCCCATCGCCCAGCCAGTGGTACTGTCACTGGAGGATCTCAAGACAGGTACAGTGGCGACAATGGAGCATGGTTTGACCTAGCTGCTGATATAGATATTCAGGGAACGTGCCGTTCGAGAAGCTGGTCGAGGCATTTGGCCCCAACTCTCTTGGAATATTGGTTGTTAAAGACGTCCCCTCAGAATTCGCTGGCCTTCGTCACCAAGCACTATCCTATGCCTCGTATCTTGGCAATCTGCCAGAACAGGAATTGGGTGAGAGTGGCCGTCACGCGTGTGCCAAGTCCGCTTGCTGACAGTCTGGCACAGTCAAAATCGAGAATGCCGCAGCTAGGTACCTCACGGGATGGTCGTTGGGCAAGGAGCAGCTCAAGGAGGGACAAGTAGACACATTCAAGGGCTCATTCTATGCCAACTGCGCATTCTACACTGACCCATCACTCGACTGCGCGAAACCCACTCCCGAATTCAACCAGGAGAACTTCCCTGAATACGTCTCCCCCAATGTATGGCCCGGCGATGCCATCCTCCCAGGGTTCAAGCCCTCTGTTGAGAAGCTGTGCCGTCTGATGATCGACGTCGCCGTGCTTGTCGCGCGGGCCTGCGACCGATACGGCGAGCGCGAGATTGACGGTTACATCAAGGGGTACCTCGAACACGTCGTAGGCACGAGCAACACAACCAAGGCGAGACTGCTCCATTATTATCCTCAGGCGAAGCTTCCAGAAGAGGGAGAAGGCAACGAGGATGATTGGTGCGCCACGCACCTGGACCACGGTTGCCTCACGGCTTTGACCTCGGCAATGTTCGTCAACGAAGAGGAGACATCGTCGCGTGTTCCTGAGGGTGCTGCGGCGGGCGCGACTCTCCCTGCGCTTAAGGAGCTCGACGCAAGTCCCGACCCCAAGGCCGGGCTGTACATCAAGTCGAGAACGGGCGAGACCGTGCAGGTCAAGATCCCACGGGATGCCATCGCCTTTCAAACGGGCGAGACGTTGGAGAGGATCACCAAGGGGAAGTTCAAGGCTGTTCCGCACTTCGTACGGGGTGTGAGCCCTGCGATAAGCAATGGAAAGATTGCCAGGAATACTTTGGCTGTGTTCACGCAGCCAAACTTGGGTGAGGTGGTAGATGTGGAGCAGAATATCAATTTTGGCGAGTTTGCTCGGGGGGTGGTAACGAAATATACTGTGAAGAAATGAATAGTGGTCTTTTAGATGGTTTTTCTATCTGGTTTTCACCCACCACCCTTCTCATAACCGTAATAATGGATAAAGTTGAGGTTTTCAACATCACTAGGATAGCTCTAACGAAAATGAGAGAAGAAATGCCCCAAAATGTTCTCAAGGAGTGACTATCACGAGACAGTATATCCCTCTAAGCCTTCTCTTCAATCTTTCTTCGGCCCTGAAGTACCCTCGCCAGAATGATAAGCAGCGCACAACTCGCGTCCGCAAGTCCAGCCCATACCTGAGCGGCTCCATAGCTACCGCCTGCTGTATTTTGGATTGCCCCCCCAATGGGCGGACCTGACAGTGCTGCAAATGACATGACGGTGAAGCACATTCCCAGCCGTGCGCCGATCATGTCCATGCGCTCACTTATGCTTGCCACTCCAGAGGGAATGAGGCTCTGTATGCCTGCAGAGAACAGACCGTAAAAAGCTGTCCAGGCAAAGATGCCAACGCGGTTGGAAATCCCCAACCAGCTGAAAGCCACGGCCGTCAAGCAGAGGCCTGTTGGAATGGAAGTGTTGAACGGCCCGAACCGATCTGCGAGCAGCCCAACTATAATACGAGCGGGGATGCCGGTGCCGTTGATGATCATGATGAGATATGTGGCCTCGGTATATGAGATATGAAGAACTTGGATACCAAACGAGCCAACCTAGAGAAAATAATCAGTATATACAGCCAAGGTTGCAAACGCCCGATCAACCTACATAGTAGAAGGTATAATACCTCGCCCAGCAGAAGAAGAAGAGCCCAAGGACATAAGCGACATAGACGCGATTCTGAAATGCCGCAATGTCCACGACTGGCCCCTTTTGCTGCGGCTGCAACCTTCCTCGCAAGAAGCCCACCACCAAGCAAAATCCTGCTAGGTGGATGAACCCGATAGTGCGGGCCATCCAGCTAAAACCGACGTGTGCGAGAAGCCCCCTCACAATGGCAGGATAAATCACGCCACCTAAAGAATTTCCCAGTGTAACAAGTCCCAGTGCAAGAGATCGACGGGACGAGAAGTAGGTCAAGACGAGGGCGAGCGTTGGCGTGAAGATCAGCCCGTTCCCAAGGCCGGAGAGAATGCCCTGGGTCAAAACAAGTTGCCAGTACTGGGTGGAAACACTCATGAGGAAGATCCCCAGTAGTTGCAGAATAGCACCGGCGATCAAAGCAACTGTCAAATATCCGGCATCTAGCAGCCATCCGGAAATAGCTCCGGTCGAGAAGGTGAGCCAGGCTTGGAGGGAACCAATCCAGGATATTGCAGATTGATTTTGAGGCAGGACGGATATGTAGTAGGATTGAAACGCACCAAATGCATTGGCGTATCCCCAGGTCAAGAACACGGCCAGGCAGCCCACCGCGACTTGAGTCCAAGCACGTCGGCCGCCATCTGGTGCAGCTGGACTTTGAACCATGGCGTTGGTCTGGGGAGGACGTCGCAACGACTCTGCTCTAGGTAAGATATGGCTTGTAGGCTCAATGGCAAGATCAGTACAACTAGGGTAAGATCGAGATCTGACGACCATCGGCAATGATCATGAATAGAATAATTTGATTGTGGTTCCCCTCCAAGAATTGCTGTTGTGGTAAGAACCCTGATGGCTACATGGATGGACTAGGGCTGGCCTCTGACCAAGTTCCACTCACCGACCTAGCAAAAGACAAAGGGCAAGAAGAAATCAAGATACGCATATTTATCGCATTCTCCGATTCGGGTTTAGATCTATTCAAGTGATTCGACGTTTCTCGCGGAATCTTGGCATTGGACAGGTCGTTGGACTTGATACCAACACATCTGCCTCATTCTGACGAGAGAAGACCTGTCACTACTTTCTTTTATTGAGCTATCCAAGTGAATATGATCTATTATAAGAAAATAGCAACAACGTATACCTGCAACTCGAGTTGCTCTCTCCCTTTGACTTGCTCATTCTTCTCTCTTACGCTTCCCCAGCTTTGGACGTCCTACCTCGAGAGGTATGCCTTTCCAATCATCTTTCCAGCTATTTCCAGAGCTAGAGTTCAATGGCCAGTTTTTACGGAAAATCTCCATCGCCCAGCATGATGAACTCACATCCGCGTCGTCCGACCACTCTGCGTATCCCGCCATGGAGCCGTCTGCTTCCTTAGTAAAGGTATAATCCTTTGCTAAATTATGAATTATGGTGCCCATCTCGGTTCCATATACATCACCTGCTTCTTTCGCGTTTGCAGAGGACCGAATGCGTAGCTTTTGAAGAACATGCGTGGCTCGCTCTCCAGTTATTGTATTGAGAATATCCCGCGCGAGATCTTCGTCCAACGCGCAAACACGCAAGAAGTCCTGCATTTCTTCGACTGCGGCGTTGTACCGATCGGTCCAAAATAACTCCGGCGCCTCATATATCGTCCGGCCTTCACCTGGTACAGAGAAGCAGTCCATGTATATCGTTGCCGATCTCAGGCGTCTGAGGGCGCCCATCTTCTTGTATATGGCGGGATCGTGAGCGTTTGCGTATGTTCTCTCTACTGGTATCCTTAGGTCCTCAAGCAACGGGCACTGATATAATATGTTCAGAACGTGTTTTGTGGACAGAGATTGTCTGGAATAACACCCGCGCAACCAGCCTGATTCGTAATCATCCTCTGAAGAACCGGGGAACAAAACTAATGTTTGGAGAGACTGACCGTGCACCTGGACTGCTTGGGTTGGTATCTCTGGCCAAGTGTACCCAGTGAGTTTGAGTGACTGCAAAGGTGGCAGGTTGTGGAGGATGTTGATGAGCTGCTGCCTCTTCTTAGTCTCGAGGTCACGTGCCAACATATCATATAAGCGCAAAGACATCGATTTGAGGCGAGGGAAAATGCCATGCACCTGAAGCGAATCGAGATCCGGTCCATCGACATTGATTCCAATTTCCAACGACTCCAGAAGGGTGAAATCGGTCGCGTTGGCCCATTGGTCGAGTCGAATCGGATATCGACAGTGGCCCTCAAGATGCAATCTTTTGAGTTGCCCCAGCCTTGACGGAAACGCCTGTTCTCTGAACATGTGATGCGGTGCAAATGGGACTCCTTGGCGTTCCCAGTATGCGTTTTCGGCTTCTTCAGACGGAAACAAAGGCTCGTCGACCCTCTCGTTGAGCATCCAGACTTCTTGTAACGAGGGTGCCATGCCGGCGATAATTGCCATTATACGGCTTTTCAAGTTGCATTTCGGTCGGCCGGCCCTAGAAGCGTCGGAATAAATACAACGAATGCTGTAGAGGCACGGCGAAGTGACCAAGTTCATGTTCACTGCACTGTCGTTGTCAAAGTAGTAGATATGAAGCCGGCACTTTGGATGCTTCACCTCCAGCGCATGGAGCAACGCAGCAGGCAATGTCGCCGGACAATGAAAGTCCTTGAGTCCTGGAAGTCTGTCCAAGAGCTCGATCAGGATGTTACTGACACAGTCTTGATTAGCCTCGACTTCAAGCTCGCCGTTCTGAAAGACGTTCTTATCTGCTGGCCCGTAGACTGGGTTCAGATCGGCCAAGTCGAACTTTATGGTTTCGTCATTGTCCTGGGGATACCACGGGCCAGCGACCAGACAGCGAACAGAGGAGAAGGCATCATATCGCCACAGAAGAGATGTGAGGCGGTCTATCTGGCGACAAAATGCCGAGATCCTACAAGGTAGGCGTAATGAAATGCCTCGGACTAAATAGTGCACTGAGATCGCACGCAGTCGACGGTTTGTCAAAGACAGCGACTTAAGGTTGGAGATTGTCGGCTCGCACATTAGCGCCTCAATAATCTCTCCAATGCATTCATCCGGAATGTCTTCAAATTTGATAGGTGGCATGGTAGCTTCAAGAATTTCTGGTGGAAGTCAAGGAAGGTGCTGGGTGAATGTAAAAGGTTGAAATTTGAAATGATTCTAGCCGAGGCTTCTAGGAATATTTAGTAACATTAAGGCCAGCACATGGCAGTCGTTCATAGAGCCTTGTGCGAGAGCTTTCTTGTTATTGAATCCACCTCCTTTGTATTGTAGAAAGCAGCCTTTCAAAGAGTGGAGATGGGCTTGTGCATTGCTTCTAAGCTGTCCTTGTTATCATCACACAGGAAGTCTCTGTAACAAATATGGAGCGATTTATTTTAGGCTCTTTGTGGTTACGAACAAAGCTGAAACACTCCGATGTCGATATGATGACAACAGGACGGCTGGGCTTAGGCTGTTCAGGCTCTGCTATCATTTTTTAAAAGCCATCTTCTGTTCCTACCACGTAGCATAATATAGAGAAGACGCAATTACGAATGCGCAAATTCTCAGCTTACACAGAACGTAGCCCCGTGGATGGCCGCAACCTCATGCTCGCAGCTAACGGACCTGGAGAGTAGCGTGGTGTTAAGCAGAGTAACTTCAATGTGCGCTTGAAACGCGAGGGACGAGTGTCGTTTATTACCGATGAATTAAATGGCATGGCTTTGTCGGTTTCTTGAAGACGAATTTAAGCTTATCATGGGAACCTTGTCTAAAACTCGCCACAGACGTGTACCTCGTCAAAGCTAATAGTAACATCTTGAACATACAGGTCCTGATACGATATAGGGCGCGTACAAAAGATGTCTGCCAAGGAACTAGCTAGATAAGAAGACTTATATTTATCTGTTAATAGGCTATACCTAGACTAACTAGTAGGAAGATAGTCTTCTATTCAACGATAAGGTAGTTGCTAGAGAGCTAGGTACTAGATACCAGTGGGAACTATAATGTATGAAGACTTCCCTTGTAGCCTGTCGCTAAGACATTGAGATAGTCATGCTGGTGTAGATGTTAAACTACATGGAATTCGCACCATTTGGTATAACTGCAACCCCCGCTATGAGCGTAATCACTTCTTCAGTCTGTTAGTACAATTTCAAAGGCGACAATGCAAAGAGAAAAGGATGTACAGGCCTTGAAGAGAAAGTAGTTCTCCTTGAGCTGGAATGAGACCAGTCCAAACAAGGAGATGGATCCTTTGAGAAGTGCCACAGCAGTGTTGAAGTCGGATAGTTGACGGGGAACTGCCCAAATGCTGTGGGCTATGTTTATTGGCTATTACGGTATCAAGGTTGGATTGACGAGGGGTAGCATAGTGGAACGGGAGACGTCTCAATTTCTCATGGGAGCGTAGTCTACATGGTATTAGGTAGCCACCAGGTTGTGCTCAAGGACAAGGCGACCGACTTTTGCCTTGAGAGAGCTACAATTACGGCTACAACTCTAACCTTGGGAAGTTTAGTGCAAATCGGCTCTGGATAGGCCGACTAGGGGTCGGCTCATTTGCAGGCATTCCGGTCTCATCTCATCCCTGTGACGGCCGTGCAAATAAACAACCATGATACTCAGAACAAGGCGTCCCCAGCTGTAGATGGGACATGTAAATATCGCCAGTGAGCCAGTATATTTGATCTATTTAATTCTCAAGTATATGTTCACACAAGTATAAATTAATGACCCTCCTCTAACGAAGAGCAGTCTCGACGTTAGGATATATGATCTCATCGGCTGTGGCTTACCCTTCCGTTCCTCGAACCAGGTACATGGTCGAACAAGAGTGGATTTTCCTCTTGGCGAACCCTGTTTCTGAGTGCTAACTTTAGGGCCGCCCTTAATAGTTTTCTTAGTGAAAGTTTTCCTGTCGATTTTTCCCTCTGTTGTTCTTTTTTTGCCTCTTTTTCTTTCGGGAAGCTTTGTCAAAGGATTTCCATCCTTCGATTAGCATGGAGTCCTTGCTTTCCCTTGGATAGTACGGCAGGAGGCCGCTGGGAGGCCTCTGCAAGGCCTCCCAAAGGCCACCCAAAGAACCAACCCCACGGTCAACACCCAGATTGGCGGCAAGAGAACGGGAGTTTCGGGGCTCCGTAATTGCCAAGCCTCCTGTCCGGCAGTTTCAAGCCGATCAGCCAATGGGCAGACGGAAGAACAACCTGATGCATTTCTAGCCAATTATAGGACATTTATCATGTGAATGATGAGACATCTGAGTCTAACAAGCCTTGATATTCCTTGAGCGCAGGAACCATGCGGCTTTGTTTGGGATAAGGTAGATGAAGAACGTGGCTAAGTGAGATTCGTTATATCCGCCTCTGCTAGCGACGGCGTCGCATTTCAGCCGTTGTTTCGTGGCCTTGAATATGTCATCGATGGCGGCACAAATGTCTACGTAGGTAGGTGACTAGAGCTGCCTTCGCTTCGGCCTGTACCAGAACCCACGTGGTCTATACAATCAAAGTGACTCTGTGACTACAGGAGATAAAAGGCTTGCAGATGGCAGAGGCCTCCAGCTGCACTGCCCATAGGTGAATGGCATGGGATCATGGATTTTTTGAGTTCAAGGCAAAATCCGGAAAAGAAAGGAAGTTAAGTGGGGTCGTATGACCAAGCCTGAAGCCATCGTTGTAAGCCGAAGATTATTATATCGAAAGGCTCATGCAAAGATGACTTTCTTGGGGCTATCATGAAGAGAGATTTTTGAAAGATTGGGGTAAGCTCGGTTTGCTGCATATTAGCAATGGAAAACAGAAACAGAAATAGGGCTGTGGTGTGCTCCCCAAAGATAGACTTATCCCGTCTAACCAAACTCAGGACATGGTCCGACACACATCTCACGCTCTGCGGGCGTCGATGCAAGTTTATCTCGCATTATCGACCAGGCTCGAACAGCCTCGAGGGAGCCATCCTGTTGAGCTAGCAAAATTTGGGAAATTTGCTTTGGTTTGAAAATGAGGGACGTGAAAAATAAATATCCAGCTCATCAAGAGTCTCAAGAATACACGATGCACGACTTATTTCTGCACCCATTCCGTCCTCAATTCCCCCCCTAAATCAGCTTGTCAAGTTAAAGATATAGTATTCACACCATTCTTCGCCTCTTATTGCCTTATACCTACATGTCTAGTTCCAAGCCTGACGAAGATGGCGGCGGTGCCACTGAAGGTACAGGGCCCTTGCCTTCTCGTCCAAAGGAAGGTGTTGTGGTTCACGAGGCCTGGGACTCTGAGTATGAGGAGAAAGCACGCCGAATCGCTGAAAGCGATCTCAATCAGAGACAAAAACAGGTTTGATGCCACCAACCGACTCAGAGCACTGCAACACCCCGCGTCTAACAAATCATTGAACAGAATTACAAGGGATTTATGCTTCTTTGGGCTGCATGGCAAAGCACTGGTGTCATTTACGGAGACATTGGTACAAGCCCTCTCTATGTGTACAGTTCGACCTTCACCTCCCAGCCGTCATGGGATGACCTGGTCGGCGCTTTGTCTATTATCATTTGGTCCCTCATCATCATCGTGTCCATCAAATATTCTTTAATCGTTCTCCGTGCCGATGATGATGGGCAGGGTGGCACCTTTGCTCTGTACTCGCTTCTTGCCCGCTATGCCAACATTGTCCGCCGCGATCCCAATGTCTCAGGATTGGTCCGACTCGAGCGTCAGTTGACGACTGATTTGAAGCCTTCAGCAAGGACTGTCAGACACTTCCTCGAGCACAGTCGCATTACTCAAAGAGCCCTCAAGGTTCTGGGGGTGCTTGGCGTCTCCATGGTGATGGCTGACGGTGTACTTACTCCCGCCCAATCTGTGCTTGGTGCCATCCAGGGAATCAGAGTAACCAACCCCGAGCTCCCAACAGGTGCCATAGTTGGCATCTCATGCGCTATCCTCGTGGTCCTCTTCCTGATTCAGCCCCTCGGCACCTCCAAAGTTGGCACGACGTTTGCCCCCATCGTCGTCATCTGGCTCTTGTTCAACCTCAGCTGTGGCATATACAACCTAGTACTGTATGACTACACTGTCCTCAAAGCCTTCAGTCCACACTACGCATTCATATACCTGATTCGAAATGGTCGCGCGGGATGGGAGTCTCTGGGTGGCCTTCTTCTGGCTTTTACTGGTGTCGAGGCCCTCTTCGCGGACCTTGGTGCTTTTGGAAAACGTGGCATCCAACTCTCCTGGCTATGTCTGGCTTTGCCCTGTCTGCTTCTCGCCTACATTGGCCAGGCAGCGTATATCTCCGTGGATTCCACCCAGGAGGCCTATACCAACCCCTTTTTCAACAGCCTCCCTCCCGGAAGTCTCTACTTCGGCCTCGTCATTGCTGTCCTGGCTGCCATTGTAGCAAGTCAAGCAATGATTACCAGCTCGTTCCAATTATTGTCGCAGATTATGAGACTGAGCTACTTTCCTCATATCAAAACCATCCACACCAGTGCCAGGTTCCATGAGCAAGTTTACATACCTATGGCAAACTGGCTGTTGATGATTGGAACGGTTATCGTCACTGCCGTTTACAACAATGTAAGCTCCTCCCACCTCTACCTGTGACTTGTTGTGTATGTCCACTCACCTGATTACAATAGACCACAAGTCTGGGCAATGCTTATGGAGTATGTGTGATCATTGTCATGATGATAACAACTTGCATGATCTCCCTCGTCGCATCAATCATTTGGCATGTCCCCTCACCAATCGTCCTCTTCCTCTTCCTTTTCTTCGCAGCTTACGAGGGTGCTTACACCTCCTCGGCTCTTCGCAAGGTCCCTGAAGGTGCCTGGTTCACCCTTGTCTTGGCGGCCGTCCTTTCCAGCGTGTTTGTTCTTTGGCGCTGGGGGAAAGAGCGCCAGTGGTCCGCGGAAGGCGAGGATAGAGTCGAGACTCAAGATTTGCTACAACTTCCAGGTTCATCTTCGGGCGAGTCGACAACAAGAGAGGTCGACGCTCGACTACAGATGAAGCTGACACCTATGTTTGGCGAAGGTCTCGTCTCGACTGCCCCCGGCTTGGGGATATTTTTTGACAAGGTCGGCACTAGAGGAAACATGATCCCAAAGGTGTTTACACAATTTATCCGCAAGTTCAAGTCAAGGCCAGAGGTCATCATCTTCTTCCACATGCGGCCACTCTCCGTCCCCTTTGTACCAGTTGAAGAACGATTCGTCATTACCCGAGCAACTTCGCATATTCCCTCCTCGTACCGTGTAACTCTTCGTCATGGCTACTTGGATGACGTCCTCACGCCAGATCTTGGCTCTATCGTTGTTGACGAGATAGCTCGTTTCCTACAGACCGCCGCGGCCAGCGTTGGGACTAGCTCAAACCAGCCATCGAATGGTCTTGATGAAGAGCTGAGGGCGCTCCAGAGGGCCCAAAATGACCAAACTGTGTACGTGCTAGGCAAGCAAGTCATGCGCATCAAGCGGACAAGTGGCAATATTATACGGCGCCTGATGAGGAAGATCTTTCTAACCGCATTCCTCTGGATTCGCGAGAACTCGAGAGCGAAACTCGCCGATCTCGATATGGATTACAATAATCTAGTAGAGGTTGGGTTTGTGATGGAGATTTGATCCCGGCTGGTTTTCCTGGATCTAGCTGTCTGTAGGGGGAAGGAGGAGGAAGCCGGCTTTCATTTTGATAATAATTTCCTAGATACCCCTAAAATGAAGAACTTAACCTCCTTCCTAAAACCAATTCTACCAGCAATGTGACGGAAGTTTCAACTTACAAAGTATACCTAGGCTCAAATATGCCCCTTGGATGACTCGAACCCGTGCTTTCGAGACCTTATCGACCTCCAAATCAGGTAAGCTATATTTTTAAACTCGAGGGGGCTAACTCTACAACAAGAAAGCCCCATAATATACTGGCTTGTTTTTTTGGTGAGGAGAACGTGCTTGCTCTATTGTTCGCTCTGTTTGGATGGTCCGTTATTGGCTCCTATGCTGTACATACTTGTGGCAAGAAATAAATTAAAAGATTTGAGGGAAAGTATTCAAATATTATTCTTAGGCTCAATCTTGTAAACACAATGCCTGTATCTGATCAACCAAATTGGATCATACCCTCTTCAAAATGTATTCGTTATTTGAAAATTCATTAACTATAATTCTATTGTGGGATCCTCAAATTCATTCGTTTTATGCCTCAAATTCAACGATTCTTATTCCACTTTTCTTGCTTTCGTCATCTATATTATACGTTTGTCGTACACGGCCGTGGCATGTCGCAATTCTCTTTGCGTTGAGGTGCCAATTCTCTTTGATTGGGCTTGTCACTCGCGGCTTCCGACGTAACCGAAAAAGTATCATGTATCGACATTTTCCCGGCTCCCAAAAGTCGATAGCCTTGTATATCCTTTTCTACTATGCCGGTCTTGTCGGGTCCAAGTCCCACCAAGTCTATGGTGGAGGCACATAGAGTCCAATCTTGGCGATATCATTTCTGATCCTCGAATAAGTTGAACCATACCAGGTCTCTTGCGCTGTTAATCGACCCTCTATAGCCAAATCACCCCAAGTGGCCCTAAATAGGACCAAGTTGAAGTTAAAATGGTGCAGTTCTGCTGACCTTTATAGGTTAACCTGGACTAATATAAACACCAGGGATAATTTTTTCCCCAGGAATGCTAATAGCAGCAGAAGATGCTGGACTCGATATCTCAACACTATCATTAATACCTTTATAGCATGAAGCTTTGACGAATAACTAAAATCCTAGCAAGAGTCAGCCTAGAGTTTTTTATTATTTCCTAGCATCAGGCTTGCTCGTAGTGCCATGTATCTTATAATGAAAGACTGATGCATATTTTGGGCTGTTATAACAAATAACTTTTCCTCAAATTGGAAAAGGGCCTCCCCGTTACTCATGATCCTAGTTCAACTGCGACGAGAGGGATGTTCACCTGGCAAAAGATCGGGCGGGCCAAGGAGATCCGGTGTGAAGGGCTATTGAAGATTGTTCCGCCATCTGACTGCGAAATCAAGCAGAGAGATCGAGGAATATGACCTAAACATATCGTGTTTCTCATTCTACGTTCTGATAGATGTAGCAACAGCCATTTAGTATCCCCGCATCGTAGGGTTGCATGTCATATAACGGTCAACGAATATTGGCTTAACAATACGCGTCAACAGCACTGAGAGGTAATTGCTCGACATAGCATCCTCTTTCGGTGCATTCTTTTAGAGATTTGATACCTGAAGAGTTCTAATGATGCAAAATCGCCACCGTCCGGGGAGAGGGTCGCTGCCCACGAAATCCTTGCGAGATGGATTAATTTTAAGTTGTTTTTGTTGTTCATTCATCATCGAACCCGAATGCCAGTTGGTGACAAATATTAAATCGACAACGAAGGGGGCGCAGTTTGCTAATCCACCACCTGTTTGCGTAACCCGGCGATATTTGTAAGCCGGACGGTTCTGATGCAGGGCTTCATCTAAACCTCACTTAATCTGCATTGTTCAAGGGTATTTGTTCGCTTAAGGCAGAGATCGGCGATCTTAGGGGTTGTCAGACAACTTAATGCGGCAGGAGAGCCTCCACGGGTCAAAATGGTGACTCTCCCGTGGACCTTGCATTAGAAACCTCATCTGATCATAGAATGACGGATGATGGCCCCGTTGTGTGAAAACCTGACGGAATCCTGTGGGAAACACCCGTGAGATAGTGGCAATAAGAAGAAAATGTCACTTGCTCCGTAAGTCTGGGACAGGGGCTGTTGGAAACCCAGCACTGCCCGGTTGCCGGCCGGAATTTTCAAGTTTTCACTGGTAACATGGGTTTAGAGCGTAATTTTACTGCTCCTCGTACATCTCAGGCTTAGCGGCTTGAAATTGTTCTTTGGTCATCGAGCCGGTGGGAGGACTAGTTCATTGATTGATAAGAAAACTGTCTAAATTCCCGCGTATGCTTAATCAAGAACGGGAAGCTAGCTGTCATCGCTCGGGAAGAATGGATCAGGGGCAGGAGAAAATACCGCAAATGAAGCAAATCTACCTAAACCCCAAGCTTGTCTC
The DNA here is from genome assembly GCA_902006505.2 of Clonostachys byssicola. Classification (NCBI taxonomy): domain Eukaryota; kingdom Fungi; phylum Ascomycota; class Sordariomycetes; order Hypocreales; family Bionectriaceae; genus Clonostachys; species Clonostachys byssicola. The sequence continues at coordinate 769,945 of CABFNO020001476.1, forward strand.
TCAATTCCAATAGCTCATAGTCTTCTGATATGTTCCAGAGAACTAGCCGTCTCGTTAAACGCGGTACATTGGAAGTAAGTACAAGACGCAACTTCGTTTCGTCGAAGGAGGTGGTGTTCGTGATGATTCATTGATTCATTGACATCCCTAACTGGGGATAGTTGCAAATCATTCCCTCTAGGCACCTTTGAGCCATGCCTGCCATGTTTAGTGATCCTTCACGTAATGAGGTCCATACGATATGTCACTCATGCAGTCTCAATCGAAGGTGACACCCTCAGCGTATCCTCCCCTTGCGCATTTATTCATTAGATTGCAAATGGGACTAAAAGTGGCGTAATACTAGTGGGCGAGCCCCTGTGAAAGGGTTTCGCTGGTGGGTGCAGGCCGGCGGAATCTGTTTATGTGAGCATAAATAAGCAACATTCCCTGGAGATAACCCTGAGGCAGACCAGTTGGTGACGAAACAGTGGCCCAAACAACGGTAGTTGTCCGGTTCTCACAGTGGGTAGTTGTTCGTTTCACCAAGGTGGCAGAGGTACGTGCAGCTTCTCAAGACCGAGCTAAGCTTCATGCCAATATGATCCCAGCACCTGGTTGGCATCTGGACCGACGATCCCGGTAGTTAAGCTGCCCGATTAGGCTGCCGCGCGGGCGTTCTTAACTCCTGCGAATGACATTTGTAGTGACGAGTTGTTTCGTCGTCAGGCAATACGCTTAGTTTTACGCTTTTCCTCCAATACTGGATGAAATTCAAGCTTGTCGGAGCCGAAGCGGGTCGTGGCCGGGATCACCCTGACCGCTGCCTTGTCTCGGCTCGTTCCTCGAACAAGTTTCTGCTTCTAGGTGGTTTCCAAAAGCTTAAGGTTGTTTTCTGCTGGGATGAGCGGCCGCTGAGCTTCTTTTGGGACTAGAAGACATGCCCCGTCCCCTGTTTCGGTACTGGGATGAGCGACGGGTGAATCTATAAAGCCGACGGTTTATCTCCCAGTGTGTGCAGAAGGAAGCTCTACAGAGTCTCTCCATCCATTCTTGCCCCAGTCTTTCTTTCGATAACCGAGACTAGATTGTCCTGCGAGGTAACCTCAAGCTACCATCATGAAGTGCCAAGTCCTTTCAGGCGCAGCCCTCTTGGCTACCGGAGCCATGGCTGCGCGCCCCTTCCTAAACGAACCCGACACTGGCATTGAGCTTGTGCTTGGTGATATTGGGGCGGGTGTTCTTCCAGACCTTGACAAAATGATTGGTCTGCCTGACTTTGACTACGCTGCTCGCAACTATCTGCCCATTGCGAACTACACCTACTACCGGAACGGCGCTGCTGGCGAGTGGTCGTACCGCAACAACCTCGAGATCTACCACAAGTTCCACATCCGCTACCGAACCATGGTCGACATCACTGGTATTGAGAACACTCTGCCGTATGTCATAGGTTCTTTCAAGTGAAGACTTAGAGAAATTTAGTGATGCTAATATGATAATAGTACAACCATTCTCGGCCATAACTTCTCAGCCCCTTTCTTCATCGCACCGGCTGCCGCTGCCGTTCGAGGCCACCCCGATGCGGAGCTTGGTCTCGTCAAAGGCGCTGGAGCTGAGAATATTCTCTACATCGTGAGTAGTCGAGACCTACTAAAATTTCGAAAACATCTTCTGACAAACTTCGTGATTATAGCCCTCGCACTATGCCAGCAAGAGCATTGAGGAGATTGGCGCCGCCAAGAAGGAGGGCCAGGTCATCTTCCAACAAGTCTACCTTGACTCAAACGACACAAGGACCCAGCAAGAGTTTGACCGTATCAAGGCTGCTGGCTCCAAGGCGATTGTGTTTACCGTTGATTCAGCTGCCGATGGCAACCGTCACCGTGCTGCCCGCTTCGGTGTCGGTTCCGCTGACTCTGACTACACACTCATCACCTGGGACTACTACCACAAGATCCAGAACATGACTGATCTCCCCATCATCATCAAGGGTCTCGGTACCGTTGACGATGTCAAGCTGGCTATCGAGCACAAGGTGCCCGCCGTCTACCTCTCGAACCATGGTGGTCGTCAGCTCGACACTGCTCAGTCTACCCTTGAGACTGCCCTGGAGATCTTCCGAGAAGACCCTGAGATCTTTAACAAGATTGATATCTTTGCCGACGGTGGTGTCCGATACGGCGCGGATGCTTTGAAGCTGCTTGCTCTTGGTGTCAAGGCTGTTGGTCTTGGTAGACCATTCATGTATGCCAATGTTTACGGCGAGGAAGGTGTTGCGAAGGCTGCCAAGATTCTCAAGCACGAGCTCGCCATTGATGCCGGTAACGCCGGTGTTGCTGATTTGAAGAAGGTTGACAGCACTTATGTGAGTATATCCATGATGATGAGTTTATTGAGAGTGACAAAGTGCTAACATAAACTTTGCAGGTGAACTGGAACTCCAACTGCTACTACAGCGGTTAAATGCGCCTAGGGGCAGCTCGATATGGGCAAGTGTATATAGCCACCGTATCTTAGATTTAGTTCATACAGAAATAGAAGCATTACCTCTATTTTTTACTACACTTAAACATAAATGGGAGAATGATTTTCCATTCCGCCAAGCTTTGGTTGATTGATTTAATTCGAACTGATTTCTCGGATATATGATATCACACCTTACATGGCCAGTACCCGACATATATCGTCTGGGACTTATGGCTTAGCTTAGACTCAGCAACACCAGTGGATAGTCTAACAAACGCTCTAGTTAACCAGGTCTGGTGAAGCCAGCATTGGCCCCTAGGGCTTAAAACGTTACCGGAAGGTATTGAGAGGCGGCATATCGACTGAGAGAGAATTTCAATATGTTGGATATGGCTAATTAGTTAGTCCTACAGCTACATGTGCTCTCTTTCTGATGTTCTACCTCATCTCGAGAGGCAACCTCACTCTGCCTTCAATCTCCAACGTGGGCAGTAACGAAGTTTGATGGATTCCTGAGCATGTAATGGGATCTTTCTGCTGTGACAAAAAGACTGGCGCTCCTCTGCTGATGCCTGTTGTCGATGCTCCGGATGCTCCCAGCTTTCTTCGTGTAGCCGGCACTCGAGATCAGTAAAGAAGCACAGCCAACTATTACTCGAAGTCCTGACAGTAAGAATTTTTCTCTTTAACAACAGTGGTCAATAAACTTGTTTGCAAGTAGGGCGGTATATCGGTGATTCCGAAGCAAAGCCTCTTTAGCCAGTCTTTATCATCGATTGTTATCATATATGGACAATATCTCTTCAGCCGTCAGTCAAGGTCAATATGAAAAAAATGCTACAATGTCGTAAACTCATTGAAGAGGATAGCTTTATTCTCGAGATTCAAGACCATTTGGCCATGTCGATGAGGCCCTTACGAATTGATCTCACAACCGATGCGCCGAGTTCCTAAGGTGCTCAAGATGGCTGTTGATGGCTCAATCAGGCTTGCTCAGTCAGAATGGTGTTGTAAAGTCGTGCTTCAGCCTCATACCAATTACACCTTATTTTAGGTACTAGTGGAAGCAATAAGCGTGAGCTCTACGTGCCTTAGATCAACGCAAGCCACATATTGGATAAGAGAAATTGATCTCTGGATTAGATTGGCCTTCAAAGTGACTTGTGCATGGCCTCCAGATGGGTAGAGTGCGAGTTCCGTAAACATTGGCCTTTGGGGCTGCATCAATACCATCTTTCCAAATGACATCAATCTTCTCCTTCTCCTCCTCATCATCCGTGAGCTTTTTTAGTTGTATCCAATATCAGTTGGCGGAAGTCGTAGAGCTATTGAACTGAATTAAGGCATACAAAGGTGTTTCAATGCGAACCTGGCCACTATTCACGCCACATTTGCCGTCGCAATTTTATGCTTGTGCTTGTCTTCGCACAGCACGATTGAACGTCCTCCAGAGAGGGTCAGAAATCGCTCCCCCCGCCTTTATTCCTACTGTTTCTATCACCACTTGGAACTGCTGTTTAACTAGCTACATCTTGCGACTTTGTTACGGGATGCATGTTCGAAAAAGTACAAGTGGATAATTCCGTGCCGCTGGCTACAGTCTACATTGTAGATGATCATCCACGAATTCGAAAAGGAAGCAACTGTAAACCATTGAGATGGCGTACACGAAGTTAAGTACGAGCGAAGAGATCAAAGATTTGGAAAGGGGTCGAATTTTGTTGAACCTGCCCTGTCACGTTCGTTGAACCTATGTATATTATATACAAGAAGTGAAATGCATCAGAACGTCTACCGGCCACACTTTGAATGACCAGCCCACCGCGATTCCGACTTAAAGAAGACTCGACCGTGAGTAGCTACGAGTGGTGGCAACTGCGGTTGTCTCAGTCTTCTTTTAGTAAGGCAGCTGTCCGAGGCTAGAGTTGAGTAGTGGTTAGCATATCATGTAGTCTCACTGATGTTTGGTGCCGACTTACTAGTTTCCGGGAGGGGAGTAACGGCAGACAACCCAGGTACCGCCGTTGCCGGTAGCCTTGGCCATACCGACGTGAGTGGTCTTCTTCCAAACGACTTGAGCTATTGTTGGTGTAAGTAAAACTGTCGAAATATGGGACTCGTGTATCGGGAATGTGCTTACTGTAGTGGCTGTAGTTGTTGGAATCAATAACACCGCCAGTGTAGTCACTCTTCTCGGAGTTGAAGGCGTTGACGGCGTTGAGGAAGGGATCGTTGGAGCCGGACTGCATGTAGAGGTTTTCGCCCTGACCAGTGCCGCTGGCATGCTCAAGCTTGCCGATGGAAGCCAGGTGGTCAGCCCACGACTGAGCATCAGCGACAAGGCCTGTATCCCAGATGAGGTCGGGCGAGCCAACCGCAGCACGGGCTACATTGTGGGCGTCCAGGGCAGCCTGCTCGTCGGTGGTCAGGCCGGTGGTGGGAGCACTGGTGCTAACTGGGGCGGCCGAGGAAGGGGCTTCGGATGTCGAAGAGACGGCGGCCGAGGTCGTGATGATGACGGCAACGGTGGTGGACGTGCTCTCGACGGAGAGAGAGGTGGTAGGCTCAACCGAAGAGGGAGGCTCGATGGTGGTAGGGAGAACTGATACAACGCTCTCTGAGGAAGAGACCAGGCTCTCAGAGCTGCTGGTGGGAGAGGGCGAGGAGCTGCTGGGGGTCTGAGGGCCACCAGCTGTGACGGTGAATGTCACATACTCGGTGTGAACTTTTTGGGTGCATGACTTCTTGGCGGCCGCACCGCTCGCCAGCAAGGAAACCGCAAGAGTCGAGAAACGCATTTTGATTGTTTGGTATGTAAGGAACGTCTGGCCCAGCCACAAAAGGGAATGAAAATGGCGATAGACCGCAAAGAGGTGCTTAGAGTGAAAGAGAGCAAAGTGTCGCAGAACTCTCTCGCTTGCCAGCAGAGGCCATGCTTAAAGGTTTTATTTTGCCAGCAACATATTAATTTCAGGAATATGCAGGCGAGAGCTAAGCTTTGCTCTTCGTCTCATCTCCCTCGCGTAACCTATGGAAGTTTCCTGAATTGCGGATCCCCCGTGTTTCACTATCGACATGGTCGGACGTGGAGGTCCTGGGCAATTACCACGCGATCCCGACATTCACCTGGCGGCAGAGTTGACACAGGCAGGGAGAACAAACCCGCTCGTGTCCCAGAAACACGGTTCCAGGGAGAAATCAATAATTCGTGTTGTATCAATCTCCCCGCAATCTCTGATGGATCGACGGCGATCCCTCAGGTGAGTCGATATATGTCTCGCGTTTTCTCGTCGCAGCAACCAAGAAGATCGGCGGCCGCGCATGCATTGACCATCACCCCTTTTCGGCAGCTGCCAAGCGGGGTTTGTGCCTTCGCTCCGCATGTATAAGGGTTTTGGGGTTGGCAAATTGTGGCCGAGGGATATTCCTCGCCACTTGTTTCGTGCTGCCTAGAACGGCACTCGCTTCATTTGAAGGATTACTGTGAGCCACTCACCACACGGATAATGACATTCTATATTAAACTCGGGCGTTACAGACTTTCGATACCCCACTCTTCAGCTGTAGCCTTGATTTGCAGACTTCCAGGTCGATTTCTTCTCGGCAGACGCCGAGTGCTGCCAATGGCCTGTACATCCAAGATCCTTGATTAATGTACGTAACAGAGTTTAGCTTGTAGCACACCTGGGCTGTTAATTCGTTGACACATCGTTTTCCTTGCCTGTCCTATGGTGGCAAACGTGCCACTAGCCCTGGTACGCTGTCGGAAGCCACGGCGTAAGCTGATGAAGTTCATAAACCTCAAACGAAGTAGTTGGGAAATTTTTCATGCCTGAAGAAGAAGAATTTTGTTCCTGGTGTCGAACTTTCCCCAATTCTAAGTACCTTCGCTTCTAGTGTCGTGCTCTGCCTTGGAATCGGTCACAATGCTGCCGCATCAGGCTTATCGCCTTGACAGAGCCTTTTCCTTAGAACAAATTAGCTCTTATGATCCCCTCATCTCGGCTACACCGCTTAGATAGATTTCAGGTTGCCTACCGTAACCCGATTTCAGTTGTGAGGAAAAAGGCTAGAGGAGGCCTCCTTCTACCACCACCACAGTAAAGTCTCAATCAGTTGCAAGGTAAAGGATTTTCCAGGTAGTAGTATTTAATTACAACTGCCGCAAGAACCACTTAGTTACGTGATAGTATGGTGTTTGATTCACAGTGGCCCGGCATGACTATTAGGGAGGTTAACGCTCCTCGGAAGCGGTGCCATTCCAGTGAGCTTTCGTCCGGTAAATGGTAGGCATGAAGGTAGTGAATTGAGATGCTCTCGAAGAAGGTATGGTTAAGATCATCTAATTGAAGCATTGACGAACTACAAAAGCCAAGACTAGTCTCACTCAATTTCCAATCTTCCCAATGCCTGCGTTCGCTGTAACGGTGCTAACAACCTTGCCATATCCCAGGGGGGCCACAAGCTGAGACTTGTAGCTTCCGAGCTCGCTCAAGACAGTGCTATCAGTCAGACTGGTCATCCTGCCAGTGTTGCTTGACAGGTAGTTGACAGCGCAGTTCCTGCCCAGAGAGGACGCACAATTGCCTTCAACACTAGTACTCGCCGTATTGAAAATCTTGCCGTTGCTGCCGCTTGTCAGTGGTGTCACACAGCTATCAAAATAGTTGCTCTCAATAAGAACGTGGCCGGAGGAGCTAATGTCAAAGTTGTGACCAGTGCCGCTGTAGAAGTAGTTGTTCACTGCCTGCACCAGCTGCGTGCCCGAGCTGGAACCAATCTTGGGCGCACGGCCGCTGACATCATGAATGTAATTGCGGTCAAATGTGATCTTGTCGCCTGTACCTCCCACGATGATTGTCCAGTAATGATCTGAATTGCAACTGTGGGAGTACGGTGTGACACCGTCGAACTCGGTATTGGAAATAGTCACTCGTGATGCATCATAGCTTCGAAACGATCAGTTAATATATCTCAGTGGTATTACATGAGGATCTTACTGTGAAACAAAATGCTGTCGTCCTGTCTTCGAGAGCTAAGGGCGAGAGTGGTTAGCTTTCCCCAGCCAGCTTCAATGCTATCGTGGTGACATACCTTGACGTGGTCAATCCATACTCCATCATTACCTGACAGGCTTATAGCGTCGCCACCCCAGACGTACTGAGGGTTCAGGTTAGTGATGTGAATGTTTTGAATAATAACATTCTTGGCCCCGGCCTTGAGCCGAAGGCCCTTGCCATTCAGAACGCCTGCACTGCCTTTGCCAACCAGAGACTTGTTGCTGCCAACGTCCATGCCGAGGTAGCTGGCTTTGTCATACGTGACAGTAATACGAACTTCATTAGCGTCACAGTCGCCAGTCTTGATGGTATCTTGGCCTCCATTAAGTGCAGTACAAGTGCCGGTGTTTAGGCGGCATCCTGGCTCTGTAACCGTGCCCTCGGAGCCAATAAAGTTGAAGGTTTTATCGATCATGATAACTCGAGCTACATCGTCGGCAAGCCACTCCTTCAATCTAGTCCATGAACCTATTAGCAAATAGTCCTTCAACCCTCCTACGGGAGGAAAAAACAACTCACTGGGTGATGCTGCTAGGGACTGCTGGAGTAGCACTGCCTCCACCCGTGACTCCAGTGGCAAAGCCTACAAGACCAACGTCAATATGGCACTAACGCTGGCAAGATGCGGGATGTAGTGTTTTCAGCGTACCATAGGGAGTTCCAACAACTTGCCCCCAAGCCCCTGTCGGAAATACGGCAAAGGCAAGCGCGAGGAGATCGACGGAGTGCATTTTTTCTTGTTTTCTTTTCAGCTAAGAGTGACGAGTGGTGAGATGATGCTAGATAGAAGTAGGTCAAGTTTGCTGTTTTGAATCTAATATCCCGCTATGTTTCAGGACTCTCAGGCCAGCTTTTTATACCTATCCCCGACCTTGCTATCCAATCTCTTTCAGGAAACGGACCTCAGGTCGCGATCTAGAAATGGTAAAATCGTACGGGGTCCGTGATCCGGCCCCAAAAAGTCAAGATATTCTACCATGTCGCGTACAGAAACTATGACACTGGTGGATTTTGAGACTTGAGCAAGCCACAAACGGGGTAATCTGGGGTATCCGGCCGGTAGTAAGCAAATTGCCTTCGGGTTGATGCTGTTTTACCCGGCCCGACGGCATATAACGCTTCTAATCACACCTTACTGGTGATCATTTACCAGCCATCTATGTCCTACCTGATGTCTGGAAACGAGATAAGTACAATTGCAATAGGAGGCATGGTACCTAAGGGATTTAATCTATAAGTAGACGAGCGGTCTGCCCTTCCGCTAGGTTCTAATAATGGGCAATGAACGAACGACAAGGCGCTGTCTTGGACGGTTGCTGGTTGCCCATGTCGTCAAGGAGCTTCGTTCCAAATGATCTCAGGCAATAAAAACAGGATAAATGGGCTCGATATCTCTTTATTGAAGTCAAAGTAGGCTATAAGTGACGAAAACAATTCGATTAACCCCGGCCAACACCACCCTCCTTCCCGCTAAGGCTAATCCCCGCACTACCACCTCCCAAGGAATTACTCTGGTTATTCACCATCCCGGATCTCTATTATACGAAGCGTCACGGGGAAGGTGTTCACCAGTGGTTCAGGGTTCCAAAGGAATCATCTTCCAGGTGGAGTCACAGAAAGAGAGTATCCCAATGTCAAAGACCATCCTCCCATCCTTGGCGTGCTTCGTTAGCCATAAGGTTTATTTTCCAATTTCTTTCTTGTTGACGCCTCATAGTTTTATCAACGCGTTGTTTTTGAAACCATCATACGAGATGCGGCCGACTACGATCCATGTGCTTCGATGACAATGATTGTCCGGCCTCTTTATGGTGCACATGAAGTACCGTCAGGTACCTTGATATCCGAGATTCTGGACCAATGGGAAATTTATAGTGGAAATTGAGGGTCCATGTGATCATGTCTCAGGGCATTTAACCGAGAGTTTCAGTGATGGGTGCTTAGATAGATTTACGATTTGTGACAAACTTTCCATATGCTCCGCTTGAAGAAAGTCAATTGAGAGATTGATTTCCCCTTGTTCAAAAACCAACTGAGGGGACGTCTTATGCTATACAATCTGCGTTGCCAAAGTATTGTGTATTATAGAAGGAATTATTCGATTCGTGGTCCTATCTTTAAGGGATGCTCGTTTGGATGCTAGAAATATATGCTGATCAGCCAGAGGGAAGAATGGACAGGCCATCTACGGGATGGACTTCATACGACCTTGACCGGCTTCAGTCATACTTACGATCCTCACCAAGAAATATCGTCCGACAGAGAATGATATAAAACTACGAGAGGATGCGAGAACGTGCCATTGCACGTTTAAGAGCTTAACATTTTGCTTAATGACAGGCCTACCTCCATTGCCGGCTCGAAGACTGACAAGAACCCGATGTTGACACCATGAGAATACCCAAAGCTAAAGCAATTAGACAACTTTCAAGAGCTATGTCAGATAGTCTTTCCTATCACCTGGACTGCATTAAGACTCCTGGGTCACGCCTTTCCTGTCGGATTCTTGGCCGGATGACAAAAGTTCTCGACCAAGAATGCTTTGAATTGAATGAAAGCACCACGACATCAAATGTGCTCCCGAGTAGATTGGTTACCCTAGTCAGACCCACGAGTTTAAATGCAGTCTAAAGGATTACTCACACCGGAATGGCTGCTTTGCATGACCGCTCGATGCTGCCCCACTAATGCCCGTGACCTCGCATGATAATCATGAACTGGGCAGGTTTGGTCCTGTCGTAATATTCTGCTTATTCCTGAGCGCGATTTAATAACTGTCTCATAAGTTCAAAGCATCGAACTCGCTCAGATCGCCTTCTTAAAATACTGACAGACTATTAACGGACACTTGCTCTTTCATAGCCGGCTAGATAGCTTCAAACTCTATGGTTAGGGAGTGTCTATCGTTGTGTGGCTTGGATGTTAGTATGTTGTGATTGTGGCATAATCATAATGATGTTTTAGATACAAGTTAGACAACGGTAACGCATATACCGTAAACGTACATTGCTAGATTACGTTAGACATCGTAGGTGTGGGCAAAAACCTACGGCAGAAGCAAGCTTGCCCTATGAATGGGAAGAAAATGTCAACGCCATATTAACAGACCAAATAACCTCATCATGAGCCCACTTTATGTCTTGGCTTTACGTGAGAGAACGAACGGGTGGCTGAAATTCATACTGCCCGGGAAGAAGTTTGCCGATTTAAAGCAGGTCACCTTGGCACTTAACCATCAAGGTTCTCTCACAAGCCTTTTTGGACTCAAGGCACCAGAATAGTGGGACTGGGAAAGGCATGGGTAACGGGGGAATGAGAAGTCTTTCATTGTTCATCTGATCAATGGAGGAATCGGCTCGCCTCTGTACCTTCATGGTTTGGTTTCCTTCAGCTGACTGGTCGTCATTTTTGTTGGCCCCTTGCGGCTCCTCGGGAAGGAAGTTCGGACGCTTCCTCTCGAAGAAGGACAACCACCATGTTCGACATCCACCTAGTTCGGCTCCGCCGTGTGGATATAACCATTAAGGTATGTTGCTAGCCACCCCGGGAGCTGGCGAGCCCCTTCCTTTTTGCACTTGAAATAACTCTGTTTTCAACGTTACATATATGGTTAACATGGCTGTAGAGTCTACCCGTAGCCACCTACCGGCAGCGGTTCAGGGCCAGGGGTCGCTAAAAATCATTATACTGACGTAAAATGCCCGCAACCGTTGCACCGTAGTGTAGTAAGGATCGAGAATATTGGAGTTGTGGGTGGGTTGAGGGCGGACCTTGAACTTGATCGAGAAGAGACTTACGCCACACCCACCAAGGTGCGAGGACTTTTGCGCTGACGGTTATCTTCCATTCAGTTACTTAATGTCCGTACCCTCTTGCTTTTCGTATTTTCCCCTTCCCGCCACCATCTGCCCCTCCCCCGAGACAAACCCAAGATAGGGGCCTACGACGTAGCCTTGCGCAACAACCTTTTGCTTTAGGAGTCGACAACAACTTGCAGAAAATGCGCACTTTAGCTTTTCTATTTGCCACTGGCATTTATGCCACGACAATTTCTGTCTTTGAGCGGGCCGATCCTACGACCACCTCCCAGGCTGCCGTCTCATTCAAGTCGATCACCAGCTGTCATTTCCACGGAACGGCTCAGTGAGTGATTTCCAGTCGACTTTGAAGTTGATACAGTCTAACCCATTTTTTTCTAGATACTGCATGGCTGGGAGCTCTGAATATCGCATCATCCCTGAATCGCCCGTGACTGCAACGGAGAACGCTCCAGCTTCCTACACCGCATGCCACAATCATGGCACCGCTACGTAAGCTAAGTAATATCTCACAAATGATCAGCGCTCACATGTTCTTAGGTACTGTATGGAACCTAGTGCCGATGGCGAGGTTCAAGTGGTGAATGCGGATGCCACGATCACTTCCGACGGCTCGCACGCGACGGCTACTGGCTCTTCGACAGCATCCGGGCCCAGTATCACTGCTATCACCGATTGCCACCTTTCATCTAGTTCCTTGTATGGCTATACTTTAAACTATCACTAAGCTCTGTCATTTTCTCTAACAAAATTATCTAGGTTTTGCTCCGCTAGTTCGACGGAGTATTACGTCCAGACGACTGTCACTGCTACGTCCGATGTTCCAGCTCAGTTTACTGGGTGCCATAGCCATGGAACAGACACGTACGTTTCTCCAATAATTTAGTTAACCTGTCTCTGTATCTAACTAACGCATATGAAGGTACTGTATGACCGAGACTGATGAGGTTGCGATTCTGCTGGCGGAAGATGTCAAGTCTGGAAACGCGAACCCAGACGAGAAGCACTGCCATTTCCACGCCGGCGTCGAGTATGCTATCTACCACCATTCACTTTTACTAAATTATCAATCTAATTGGCGACTTTTAGACACTGTGTCGGGGCTGGAGAGTCCGAAAATGATAGTTCCACCACATCATGCGAACGTAACGAAAGAGAGTACAAGATTCCCATTCGTATTGGAATGCTCTTTGTTACTCTTGTCGCAAGTGCAGTTGGTACGAGATTGCATCTTCTCATATTTATTTTTCGTGCCTCATGCTCACTGCCTTTTGATAGGTGTCTTCGGGCCGATCCTTTTGTCCAAATTTGTTCAAGTCAAGACCAATATCGTCTTCATCATTCTAAAGCAGTTCGGTACCGGTATCATTCTTTCAACAGCTTTTGCCCATGTACGATCCCCGTAAATGCTACACGCTCCATTACTTCGCTAATGTTTATTCCAATAGCTATTCACCCACGCCAGCTTGATGTTCGGAAATTCGTGCCTCACGGGGCTAACGTACGAGGCGACTACGGCGGCCATTGTCATGGCTGGTCTGTTCATCTCCTTCGTCATCGAATTTGTTGTTTCTAGACTGTTGCGATGGCAGCAAGAGAAGGAGGTGGCTGACGGAAACGCTGAATTGACACCCGCCGCCATTGCAAAGGCCGAGACGACCAATGTCACCATCATGGAGGCTGGTATCATCTTCCACTCTCTTCGTACGTTCTTTGCAATCCCGTCTCCTTCCTTTTCTCTGGGACATCCATTGGCTAACTTAAACTCTAGTGATCGGTGTCACTACAGTCGTTGCAGGCGACTCATTCTACATTACTCTCTCCATCGTCATCATCTTCCACCAGCTGTTCGAAGGTATTGCCCTGGGTACTCGGATCGCCTCTCTCGGCTACAGCACCGTCCTCACCAAAACCTCCACGGTCCACACTCACGCTCACGATGCCCCTGCGCCCGAAGTCGATCGTACACTGCCTTGCTCCGTTTCCATGTTGAAGAAGCTGATCATGGCTACTGGATTTGCGCTCGTCACCCCGGTCGGCATGGCCATTGGTATCGGTGTGCTTCATTCCTTCAACGGCAACGATCCCTCTACCATCATCGCAATCGGCACCCTGGATGCGCTGTCGGCTGGTATTCTCATTTGGGTCGGCGTCGTGGAGATGTTGGCTCATGACTGGATGCTCGGAGGCGATGTAACCAACGCCAACATGCTGACTACCGGCCTTGCCATGTTCAGTCTGGTTGCCGGTATGGTCCTCATGAGCTTTCTTGGAAAATGGGCGTAAGCCGCATCGAACTTGCTCCCCAATTGGAGGTTAAATAAGGCATTCGCGGGACACGGCCTTGTTAGAACTCTGTGTCTAGTCAATTTACACTGGACTGTAGCCAACCGTTAATTTGTGGTAATAAAGCCAACACTGAGGCTTGTTCTAAGCCACAAAGTAGCTTAGGATATAAATGCCAAACTCATCTTATACTCTTATCCCACTTCAATAACCTATTGCTGTAACAGTTGGCTCATCAAAGTCCACGGCTTCGCCCAGCTTAACCAATGCCCACCATTGATCCCAGTCTTTGACATGCTGGCTTTTCTTTCATATAAACATTTTTTACAGATATCCAAATAATTTTAAATTTCGCATGTGTACGGTAGGTGGGATTCTAGACACAAAATCGTTATTGATGCTTTGAACTTCGGTTAGTGATCTGAACATCAACCGCAGTCGCCCATCAACCTAATAAGGTTGATTTATGACTAACAAATATATGTCAATCTGGTGAGGAGAAGCGAGATGATCGTGCTATTAGGTATGCTATACCCCAAGCTTACTATGTGCTTCCAAGTGGTTATTCCGTGGCGTGTGTACCTTGATGCAGGGTAAGTTAAAGGGAGGCATCAACACTTGCTGAGTCAATAACTTGGATCATCCCCTGAGTCTGACAGGGCAAGACCATCCGGATATTATCCGTCGGCTCAAGCCCCTCTTTTAGTAGATGCCGAGGCAATGAACGAGATTACCTTTGATTCCCCGAGCCGCGTCTGGTGTGCTCAATCGCCGGGGGGTTAACTTCATGCCGGGCCAATGCTCTCATCATACTTCCTCCATATTGATCTCAATGAATTTTTAAAATTTCTCTTGGCTATTTGAAGGCTACTTTGCGTCGGAGAGAGACAAAATAGACGGCCTCAGTTCCCCTAAAATGGCCAACGCCAACGCCAACGCCCTGCTGAGCTGGGCCCAGTCGTTCACTCCAGCACCCGAGAAGGGCAAAGACGTCTACCGTGCCACAGAAACTCCATGGCATCCGATATGGGGCCGTGGTGTCTTTGGCGGAGTTCTCCTCGGGCAGTCCCTCGCCGTCGCCCAGGATACAGTCCCGTCTAACTTCGTGGCGCACAGTCTGCACGGAAGCTTCATCCTGTCCGCCAAAACCACAGTGCCTACCTTCTATCATGTCGAACGCCTGCGCGACGGGAAGAGCGTGGCTTCTCGAGTGGTCAAGGCATTTCAATCGGGGGACTGCGTCTTCACCGCGACTATCAGCTTCTTTGTTAAATCACCGAGTACGAAGCGAGGGATGAATCACCAAGTCTCCATGCCTCCTGAAATATTGAAGCAAGGTCCCCCCTCGGGGCTTGGTCAGGATGTGGACCCGGCTCTTTTGGCTGAAGCTGGCCAGACGCGGAATGGAAGCATGTATGAGTGCGTTCGAATTCCGCCAGTCCGCTCTGAAGATCAACCAGAGCGACAAAAATTACGGCAGTGGATCAGAGCACGAGGGCCGGCGGCAAGAGAACAAAATTCTTCAAAGAGATTTGATGATCCTGCTTCCAGTCAAAGAGCGCACCTCGCTGCACTCGCGTATATGACGGACAATTATTTCATCGGTACCGTTGCACGTGCCCACGGAGGGAAGCGATTCAACAACCAACAGTCCATTCAGCCTATCATATCGTCGCTATTGGATGTAAAGACAGAAACCAGGGATGTTGTTGGGAGTTTCGATGGGTTGGCCCAGGAAGAGGCGGAGGAATACACAAGAGATTCCACCAAGACTGACGCAGACCGCGCAAACATTCAGCTGATGCTAACCCTCGATCACTCGATATATTTCCACAACCAGGCTGCTATCAGGGCAGATGATTGGATGCTTGCGGAAATGGAAACCCCGTGGGCCGGTGATGAGAGGGGACTCGTCGTACAGCGTGTATGGAATAGAGATGGGACACTGGTAGCATCTTGCTTTCAAGAGGGGATGATCCGACTGTCGAGAGACAAGCCACAGAACAAGTTATAAGCGATCCCTCGGCCTGGCAGCGTGGCACACTACTTAGAAATTCTCTTGATGGTGGCAACGATAATGTCTTTTTTCCTTCCGCTAGCATAGCTTATTTGGACAATTTATTTTCATAGTTTCTTCAGCAGTGAAGAAGTCTAGCTAATGGCACCCAGGATCCCTCAAGATTTTCTCTACTGCTAGTTAGACTTTCGTTGTAATAAATCAATATGTTTTCACCCTTCTGAGCATTGGCATACATGTAAATGTGTGATACTTGGTCTAGTTTACGGAAGGAATCTAAAATATTCATGTAATGGATAGGCGGTGACTCAATACACAACTACTCGTTACCCTAGCCGAAGCAATTGTTACAAAATATGCCAGCCGTACTCTATTATCTCCCGGGACACGCTCTAAATGCATTGCCTCTATTCTATGAAGTTCTATTTGTAAGCCAGAATTTTAGCAGCTGCTGCCTCGGCAACAACCATAACAATTGCTTGACTATTACCGCTGGGAAGGTCAGCATGGATACTGGCGTCGGAGACGAACTATAAGACCGAGTTAGCGAGATACATAAAATATTCTTAGTATGTGTACTCACCAAGTTATCGACTCCGTACACCTTGGCGTTGGTATCAACAACGGATGAGCCTCCCTTGCGTCCATCATCAGTGCCGATCTTAGCGGTACCAACAAAATGGACACCACTGGTAGGGTTGTTGATGATGGCAGACACGTTGGTAAAGTTCTTGATCTTGAATCCTAGCTCAGAAGACTGGAGATTCTCAACAAAGTTTCCGATGAAGGTGGTGGCAGCATCCACATCAGCTTCAGTTTGTAGGTATGGCGATTGCAAGATCTTGGTCTTTCCATCCTCAGCCAGTCCCAACACTCCCTCCGAGGTCAATCCGTGAGTCAGGTATACTTTAAGGGAGATGAGTCCAGTTCCTGATGGCGCAGCTGAGCCCTGGAAGTACCGTGTGACACCATCACTGCCAACAACAGAGCTGAAGAAGATAAGACGGTGTCTGCCCTGCGTCAAGACGCCAGAGCCGGCGGTCTCATACAAGTCGATGTTCTTGGTGTCGCTTCCATCAAGGACAATATCGCTAGCAAGGGGTCCCCATGTGCCATTTGTTTGGATATCGAGGGTGAAAATAGGATGGTCTTTGAAGTTTTTGCCTACAGGGAGCTCAATCCAGTCCTTCTGGGGTGGCAGCGTCACACCAGTCTTTGCTGCCACCTCAACCTGCTCCTTGGGGCCGATGCCTGAGTTGAAAAGCACACGTGGCGTTGCAAGTGCACCGGCAGACAAAACTACCCTTCCATTCTTGGACAGATTAATGATTTCGCGAGTACCGTTGGATCCCTGGACCTCGACGCCAGTGACGCGGGAGCCCTCACGGACGAGGCGGATGACGGTGGTTCCCAGGCGCAATGAGAAGTTGTCTCGCTGCTGAGCAAGAGGCAGGTATGTGCGGACGGGGCCTGCGCGCTTAGAATTCTTGATGTTCCAGGTCGGGTGGCTGTATACCATGTGTTTGTCGTTGGCTTGCTCCGACATGTCGGTCAACCTCCAGCCCAGCTTATTCAAGAAAGTCGAGAAAATATCATACATCCCCGGGTCATATCGCTCGCCGTCGGCTGATGGGGTATTAGACCCTGGATTCCTCTCATACAGCCTCTGGGCGGCGGGGGCGATGTCTACCCACTTCCAACCTGCCGGCCACTTGTCGAAATCATGCTCGGGTGGGTGAACAAAGACCATATAATTGATCGTAGTCCCTCCTCCGAGGACGCATGCTGCAGTTGCCTCGTGGTCTTTGCAAGTATACTCCTGCCAAAGATCCAACCCCCCAATGGCAGTTGTTAGACCGGGAACATCGATAGGCGTCAAAGTGTCGTTCCAGACGAGCGTATGATTGGATCCAGTTGAGACGGTGGGCCCGGGTCCTTTTTCAATAAGAAGGACCTTCTTGTTTGCTTCCGAGATTCGCTCGGCTGTAATGATGCCTGATGGTCCGCCCCCAACAACGATGTAGTCGTAAGTGGTTGTGTTGCCTTTGGCGCAGGCGGCGAGAGAGTTACCCGCCAGGACAAGGGCTATCAGGCCACTTCGTGATACGAGACGCATGGTGATCAAGAGCCTCAGCGTTGTACTTAGACCTCAATGTCTCTTGACTTTGATCACTACATGTGCAGGTACGGCTAGAGTAAGTACTTATATACTTCAGGAGAGACAAAATCGGGCCAAGAAACGATGACCATGCAAGCACATATAGCTCATCTCAGACTAGAAGGACTACGGCAAGGCTGCCACTAGATGGCATTAACTCGGCATCCCGCGGAAACCAACTGTTGTGAGAGCTGCTTCCGCTTGCCTTGGCGCTAATTTTGACAAGACGGACGATCTGCCGTCTCTACGTATTTGACATGTTTTGACATTCGGTAGTGCCGGTAGCGGAGTGTGGGTACTCACTCGTTTCACCTTTATTTTTCGGGCTCGAATCCACTTGCGTAGATTTGTTGAGAATTTTGGGGGAAATGGTTGGCGTCCATGCAACGCTTTCTTCACAGTCTTCGATTTTCTTCATATTGATTAGACATTTCTGCTCTTTCCATTGTCTTGGTTTCTTAAAAGAAGTCAAGATATACCAGAATCTATCGCGTCTGCCTCGATACATACCGTTTTTCTTTGCCGAGCAGCCTTGCATTCTTTGCCCGTCTCCACAGCATGTCATTATCAATCTAAATAAGACCTCCATCACGTACCAAAGATGCCTTATTTAGCCTAGATCCTCTCCGGGAGCCTTCTTAGCTCGAGCGGATTTGCTAATGAGACCAGCTCACCAAGAAGACCTCTTCAGAGGGACAGTAGCTGATCACCCAGAAAGAGGTCTGGAGCGCAATTACCAATGCACTGAGCATACATAACGTCTCCAAAACGCCATGATTTCCTTCGAGGCTTTTCTCCGGCATGTTTGTCTAAGCAGACCAAAGCCCATCGCTAAAAGAGTGATTGTTCTTTGGGGTGGAAGCGGTTCATCTGTTTCCCCGATCCCTTCCATACCACTCCAGATATACATTGAGCCGTGGTATCCATACATCTGGGACCTCCGAGTGGGATAGAGCATGACAAACTGACATGTGGAACCCTTGTGGGTGGCAGCCAGGCTGTAACATTAGATCAAATATCCTAAGATTCGTCATCACAAGAGTTCAACGTGGTAGGATCAATGATTGGTCATGGTTGACCAATCAGTGAGCGGGGTCCCTGATTCTGATGAAGAGTGGTTGAAAGCCCGAGAGAACTAGAGTGGCCCTCCGATGTCGTCACATTCTCCAGTAAGAATACGCCAGACTGGAGTCCCCTGTTAGCAAGCCCCATGGTCTCTCCTGGATCCGCCTCCTTAGTCTAGACTTCAGATACACTCCACAATGACGATGAATGCCCAAATCAAGAAATGGTGTGGCCTGCATCAAGTCACACTTCTATTGATGAAGATGCCAGGAGATGCGCACAGATATGCAGTATGTTCTTGTGTTTATACCTAAGCCAATCAATGTGGACGAGGTTGTGGCTGACAAACTTGCTACCAAGAAAACAGTCTAGAGCGAGACTCATGGTAGGGAAGTTTGGATCCATTGCCCGATTAACTTGGCGTTTGACGGCTGAGGAGGTTTCAATTCAGTCAGATGTAGCAACGAGACATTGGTTGTTAAACATTTTTGACCCAATAACGTGTATCCCACATCATCCCGCTATCTATCTGCAGTATTATTAAACTCTTCAATGCTGTATTATGTATTGACTTTTCTTCTCATTGGATCAAAAGACATTGATTCCTTGGAACTCTTCATCCTATAATCAGAGTCCTGAGACTTATGATCAAATTCGATGTCGAAGGCAAACTTGTTGAGGAAATTTCTCACTGCCTTAGCATGCCAGCGATCTCCATTAGGTTCAAACCAGCCGAGATGACCACCAAGCGAAGTTGTACAGAGAATCGTGTGAGGATTTTTCGAAAACTCCTCATAAGGTATGGCTTCATCTACTGCAATCTACTATCAATGAGACAAGCTCTTGCCATGGGTGGGAAAAACGGGCTAGAACTTACGGGGTCGTCTACTGCGTGTAGAGCTAAGAATGGAATCTTGATTGCAAGGACCGAGTCGCTTGAAGAGGCATCACGGTAGTATGAGAAAACGGTAGGATATCCCCAAGTCTTGCAATGGACCTCTGTATCAAACTCCGTTAGAGTTGTGATGTTCATAATTAGGTCGTAGTCTATATCGGTATATAATTTTATCTCTCTCTCGTTATTCTGCGTAAATTCTTTCACTGTTTCTGTTGGCATATTAGCATACCATCAATACGATATCAATTTGAGGCGGGCACTCTAACCTCCCATAGCTCTTAAGTAGGCGAATTTTCCAATATATGTTCGTAAGAGGGCACGACTGACCACCTCCAAGTTGAAGGGATTGGAGCAGACAACTGCAGCCTTCAAGAGACACCTCTCGCCCTCTTCTCCGCAATACTACGTGGAGTGTTCATATTAGCTTCATCGACATAACTTGGTAGGGTTGAGTCTTACATTTGTAAGCATGTTGGCACCAAGAGAGAAACCCAAGCCAAAAAGGGGCCGATTAGGGAACTTCAGCTTGAACCACGCCACCACTTGTCGGAAATCCCAAGTCGCCCGGGCATTGTACAGAACCTCGCTGGTTATTTTACTGCCAGCGCAGCCCCGAGAGTTGACGACACATATGCTCCAGCCTTCCCTGAGCAGCGCGATGCAGTGGCGTAGGTAAGGTTCGTACGATCCTCCAGTCATACCATGAAGCACAATAAGCTGGGGCTTTGTATCGTCTGAACCAACTGCCTGGAACTCATCGTCCGTGTAAAAAACGGTTCTTGGGGGCAGAAAGTTATCAACCTCAGCGAAAGGATTGACCACAAAGTCTACCGCAAATGTGCCGTGATATTTTCTATTGTCCGCTTCAAATACTCGGCGCTTGTAGTATATCGGAGGTGCATCTTGCCTGACAGTCGCCCAGAGAGTCTGAAGATGCCCATTGAACAGGAGAGGGTTCAAATTGCAAGGTGGTATTGACTGCTCGCAAACTTGAAGCAGGTCCGTCGATTCGCCGTCTCTACGCTCAAGCTTCAGCGGGGAGGCAGCATGCGTGAATCGGATTTTGGCTCTACCCAGCCAGTCCATTTTTTTGTTGTTATATTTTCGGCTACTAAAAATCTATTGGGAATCAGGTTTTCAGTAATAAAGTGTAAAAAGTGTAGAGTACTTTTTGAGCTGTAAATGCACTCTGGACGGAGTATAGTCTTAGAAGGGTTGGAGGACCAATTGGCCTCTTTCAAGAACTCGATGAAAAAGACATTGTCCTGTACATTCTTGAGAACGTAATTAGGCTGAACTGCATACTTAAGGCGCAAGATGGGGCTAGTACAACATTCGACATCTGAATCTAGCGCTCCCCGTGAGCTGGGAAAGGGTCACTAACTAAGACGTACTCTTTGATGTCTGTCTCAGATACTGAACCCTCCCTCCGTAGATGTCAGTAATTGGTATGAGAAGTTGTTGGGTGAGTAGCATTACTTCCGAACACCTGAGACTTGCTAGACATCATATGTTGCCACTCACGCAGGGTCACAGCCAGTCAAAAGATAGAAACCTTAACGCCTGCGTTCTTGACAGATTCCCATTGAAACTTTCAAGATTTAATAAAATTAGCCATGGAAACGTCTCACGTGGACGTAGTAAAAACAAAAAATCCGCTCACTTTGTTAAATTTGCTGTGCTTTGATATAGAAAGGTTGCCTGAATTTAATGTTTATGGTTGATATAGCTATGACTGATTGGTTTGCCCAAGTAGACTTAATTTTTCTATGCTAAGCTAGGCTAGACGAGATTTTTCACGGGCGTACAGTTTTGCCCTTGCATTCTGGACGAGGAAAGCTCCTTCATACTTTAAGATGTTTAGCCTGGCCCATGGTACGATTGCAGAGCTTTTTGGAAAGCTTATGGTACCACTACCGAGAGAGATCTCCGAGAACTCCATCTCCATGGTGGTCGGGATTAGTTCCAAGACCGATGGAGGCGCGCCGTCGAATGGTGAAGGGATACTTCTCATGTTCAGCATCCATTTCTTGGGCGGGGGTGCTGTGACCTGAACAGTCTTGTGTGGGATAAAGTCGAAGTTAACAAGTGGCTGATCAGCGGTCTTCCCAGCACCACCAAGATATGATTTGTCTCCGTTGACTGTCTGGATTCTGATCTTTCCAAGAACCTTTGGGAATCCAAATCTTTCACGGCCTAGAAAGACAGCAGCTTCATTGTCGAGAATGAGTATAAGGTTGTAGTCAAACTTCTCTCCTTGATAGGTAACCTCGACTTGGTGGACCAACTCCGAGTAGGGCCCAACCGTGCTGGATCCATAATGCATGAATCGGGTAGTGACAAGAGGCTCGTCCTCAAGTTCGAGCATAGTAGGAACGAGGTCGCAGACGGAAGAGACGGAGACACGGTAGGTAATAGTGACCATTGTGATGTCTGTTGCATTGTTCTCTCCACTAGAAAAAGAAGGAGAGCATAGTGGTAATGCACCCCGCGCCTCCAATGTTCCAAATGGCATTGCGAGAAGAAATAGCCGCGACGTATAAGTAGTAGATTGATAAAACAAATGATAATATATCATAAGATTTGCCGGACTCTACCTTGAGCCTTCCATTCTTATTATACTTGTCCTACCACGTCTATTATCTGTGAGTTTCGGTTCTTCATCTGAACTAATGCAGTATAGCTTGAATCCGGTTTCCGAATTCTGTCGGCAGAGAGATTTGAGTATATCGGATATAAGAGGCTGAGATGCCCTTGCCCTATGGTATCAATGATGTGAGACTGGTCTGACTATGGAATGCAGGTCCCAGCTAACAAGTCATGTGATCACATGGTCATTGCGAAGGATATACACGCTTTAACTGCCTACCGGCGGCCAAGTTGCCGTTTGGTCGACTCGGAAGATTTGGTCCGAGTTTCTGTTGCTCTTTTACCCCCATATGTTTAGTATTTGCAATCAAAAGGGGAAATGTCTCATATTCCTCAGATACTTGTTTCAATTGGTTCCGTACTTCCGGAGAGTCGGTCTATGCATTGCATTTAACCGGGGTTTGAGGTTCCAGATTGTAGACCATCCCCATGTATCAGAAATAGCACCGTCTGGATGGATCAGCTGCAAAACGTACAAATATTCCCCGAAACTACCCCATAGTGGCCCTCGGAATGAATTATCCCTTGTATTCATATATCTGTTACCCAGAAACGGGGAGGTTGCGTGGAATGCTTCCCTAGATGTTTGTAAAGTGGGATCGCTGGGGAGGAATGATGCCGATCATTATGTTGTTGGAAATGCCGACCAACAAGACCAAAGCTGCGACCAGCCGTTGATAACGCGCCTTTGATATATGTCCAGTCTTTGTATCTACGATGATGCTGCAGCAGCAGGTGTTTATGACGTAATAAGATAGTAGTAACTTGTGAACATTGCATGATTCCTAGGCCTGAAATGATAACCGGGATGGCTTGATAGGGAAGCAAAAGAACGCCATGAGGACTATATTGATGCTGACTTCGTATGGACTTGCTCTTATTGACCGATTGGGCCCGCTACATCTAGCAGAGTAGTTAACAAATAGACATTACTGCCACTCATACCTAGTTGAGGGACCAAATACGGTATCCCTTGACATCTGGCTAGTTTGATGATGGTGGATGGTGGTAGGATGTACAAGATATCCGTCACATATATGTTGAAGGTTGAGCTATGGTACCATCCAAGACACGCTAGACTCACGATCGTCCAAACCTCATACGACCTGTCCGAAATTCTTCGGTGTCTTGAAGTTACTTTCTAGGCACAGGAAATGTTCAGCTGCACTAAGCTTAGGTTGATTAGGCGCGCACACACGCACTTCCGGGCAACGATTCTAAAATTCTGCCTGGCGCTCTTGGATTCTTCACCGCTTATCCCAAATTACCCAGACACAGAAGATGCCCAATTCTGGCGATAAGCCATCCCTTTTACATGCCGGCCAACGGACTTCGCCTATGCTGCCCCCCTCGGCGCGGCCCAGGGGCTCTATTTGTTCTTCGTCTTTGATATTTCTAAATACTCAAAAAGAGGTAGAGTTGCTATGGGGCTGGAAAGAATAACGCTCCACTCACTCCTTCGTAACAGGTAAGTAAGATACAATCCCCTCTGATCTCCAAAAGTCTAAAAGATCACAAAAAGCTTGGCAGTATCAAAAGTTCCCCCCTAAGCCATCTCCTTTTATGCAAGCAGTCTCATACCGAAATATTCCTGCCAATAAACGAATCCATCAGAGTGCCAAAGATTCCAGTGTTTACGCTAGTTCGGCTTAACGGTTGTCTGTCACGTCATTTATACTTTCCCCGTGAATTCTGGTATGCGGGCTGGGACAGCAATAACAGGGCAAAATTTTGGCTGTCTTACCAATGTCTTGTAACTGTGCTATACAGAAGCCTGGGGGCTAACTATTGATGTATAAAATCTCTGGAAGCTAGACGTTTTTGTAGGTAGTATTTGAAGTGCCTTATGTCGTATCTTATCTAAACTCGAGCAAAATGAACAAGACCGAAAGTCCCTATGAAATAAAGCCAACTGTTGGCCTTCCCCCTGGGACTGATTCTTACGAGCAACTTGAGCTCAAGCCACGACGACCAAGAGCTCCTCCAAAGCAGACAAGGCCATTACCGGAATGGCCGCCTCCAGAACAGCGTCAAGGCAAATGGATGACAGATTATTTAGACCAGGTCTATGAAGCTTCCACTCCAATCGGTTTTCATAAAGACTAATCTGTGCTGGTTTTCTTCCATAGCTTGATCCTGAAACCGAGTTTGACCACATTATACGTACCTCGCATTTGTTTGGTACATCTCCTTTTGGAGCATCATTGGCCTACGCTGCCATTATTTGCATCAATTCGCAGACGCCAGCAGGTGCCGCCGCAGTCCACGGGGGGAGCGTTACCAGAGAACCTCACGCGCGATACTACCGGACCATGATGTCCGAACTGAGTTGGGTGTTTCAAGGCAGTACTGCACCAGAGACGGCGAAGGACATCTCTCGAATCAATAAAATCCATAGCGGTGTGTGGAAACGCAAGCCTGGAACGTTCAGCTCTGTGTGGGAAGGCAAAATGACCATTGTTGGCATCTCCTACTTCGACACTTGGGCTCGCCGGGTTGTAGGGGCACGTTATCAGACACCTCATCCCAAAATTCAAGCAGCGTATCCGTTTTGGGGAGAGCAACTGACCTCTCACTTTGTGACCGAGCCAAGTCACGGGTCCCAGTCGTTTGGAAACAATTATCCTCGAACCTGGGATGAGTTAGAAAACTTCTTCCACTGGCTGCAGGACATCCCCTATGAGGAGCAGACTACTCCAGAGCAAAAGCAAATCGGAGCAGAGACTGCCGAATACTTCGTCCAAGGATTTTGCGACTTCTGGTTCCCAAGGTACAGTCTTTGACTCGTCCAGGAATGATTGGCTATAGCTGACTGCTCTGATCTTTGCAGTTTTCTCCAGTTCATTGGCCGAGATATTATCTTGACGTTCATCCCATGGCAATGCCGGCGCAGGCAGCGCATGGGACAACCCAACTGGCTACGGACACGGTTGATCAAGTTAGTGATCAAAGTATACTATGATGTTCATGACTATCTTTTGTCCGATCCTGCAGAGCCAAACATGGCTTATTTCCGAGAGCAAGTGGCCCGCATCGACCTCTCTACGGCTGACCATCATATTCGCAAGAAAAGGGGGTTGCAAGATGGCCTCTTTAAACTTTTCGTGCTAGCCCTGTTGATCGGTATAATATTTTGTAATTGTTTTCGCCGGAGAGAATAAGAGTAGAGTGATCACATAATTGAGTAGACCGAAAACTTGCACACAGAATATGCAGTTTATGAGTGGCCTTGGTCCTCTCAGACGTAAAAATGTTCATAACCTTGACGTCCATCAGATCAAATATCGGTGGCGTTGAAGTAGGTTGCTGTCAACCAGCTCTATAATTAATCCCAAAAATATTGTATATCTACTCTAGATTCATACTCCTGAGATAAAAGCATGATGCCTGGAGCCAGTTAGTTCAACAAACTCAAGACTGGAGTGTGCGTGTCTAGGGTAGGTGACTATCGGTACTGTTTGTTGCTGACAACAAACAGTGTCAGATCGAAGTTTTAGGCAGCAGTTCTCTTCCCCGACAATCGGTTCCATCCCCTATTTAACCTCCGATGGCCTCAATAGCGTCTTTTATCATACTATTTGAGACGACGCAATGCCAATCGCGATAGCTTCACGCGGTCTCAGAAGCCTCCACACTGCGCGCTTCACAAAAGTCGCGTTTGCAGCTGTAGCTTATCCAATTGTTGCTCGAACCCAACGGTTTCCCCAGATGGCCATGTCAACCAAACCGAGCGTTTCATCACCGTTGGTGCAGCACACGGCGTGGCAGAGGCTCTGTGTCTCTGACCTTGACCGCCTCTACCCTCTTCTTGCCGCTTATATCCAACAGCCCTCACTCGCAGACTCTGTTACAGAGTTAGTCGTGGATTTTTCCTCGTCGGAGTATGCCTGGCCAAATGATTACCCTCCCGATGAGTCCGGGGAGCCCAGCTTGGGAGTTGCCGGCGATCTGGTGCGTGAGCATGTGTGCAGCCTTGGCCTTGGTGATATTGCGACCAAGGCAATGCTGCACGTACTACGACTGTGGACGAACCGGCAAGAGCCACCCCGCGGCTGGCAACTAGGGGATTTACCTTTTGAACCTCATTACCTGCAAGACGAGTTCGCTGCGCTTGCAGCCGTTGTCCTGCTCAGTCTTTGCAAGAACTTATCTACCTTGCACATCGCGCAACCAATGTCAGGTTTCAGCCCCATACTGGAGGACTATTTTCTCAAGAACAATTATGGCCTGATGCAGGCACCAGGTCTACAGAATCTGAAGAAAGTCGAGGTCTTGCCGGGAGCGTGGGTATATTCAGATATAGTGTACGGCCAGCTTGAGTTCCTCAGGATTTTCCAGTACTTCCACCGCCTGCCGGCAATCAACGCCATCTCCATTGATAGTTGCCAGGAGTATCAATCCTATCATTGTACATTCATACCGCGAACTGGAAATATGAAGACCCTCAAGCTGGAGCATATCGATATGGATGACTCGTTTCTTGAACTTCTTATCAGTATACCCAAGGTCCTAGTCGAACTCAAGGTATCACTGGGCGGGAAGGAAAATATAGACGGCGGGCTTCCAAGAACACGCCCGCACGCCATCGGAAGAGCGCTACGACAGCACAAAGAAACCATAGCAACACTTGATTTGGACCTGGATTTGTGTGTTTCGGAGTTTGTTTGCAAAGGAGAAGTTCGAGATGATCCTGATGACGAGGATTCTGATATTGGGACATTTGGTAGAGACTACTACAAGATGGACCAGGAGACTCGTCTTTTAGTTCAGAAGACCCCAGTGGATCTTGAGAGTTATGGGTGGACGATAGGCTCCCTCCATGAGTTTCCCTCTCTCACCCACCTCAGCGTTGGGATATACACGCTTCTAGGCCCTCCCGAATCGCGTGGTGAGCGCCTTGCCCGTCAGCCCCCATTTCGGCTCATCGATGCTTTGCCACCCAGCTTGGAGTCTTTCTGTCTGTATGGTTACAAGAAGGGAGAAAATCTTGATGTTGATGAACATGTGAACGAATTTATTGACAACAGGGAAGCGAAATTCCCAAGACTGAAGGAGGTGAGAGGAATTGAGGAGGAGTTCCCAGGTGTGGCACAGCTGTTCCCCGAGGATTCTCACTTTGACCGTATAACATCTGGCATGGAAGAGGAAGAAGAGGGGAGTAATCAATGGAAGACACCAGAGTTCCCCAGCGAGTGGAAACCGGTGGAACAATGATCTCTTATATAATCGCCGAAGAGGCCTTCCTGGTGAATGTAGAGAGGTTAAGTAGGGTTTACCATTGTGGGCCACCGGTTTAAGTCGTTTAATCTATTCTTTTCTAATGGTGTAGGCTTTGCACCCCATAGAGTAAACTTGTATAAAAGTAGAAGAGCGAAGAGCTTCTCTCGGTGAACAAAGAACAACAAATCACATGGTGGGAAGGCCGTAAGGCATATCGTCAAGTCTAATTTGGTATATGTGCGCGAAGCCCGTATGCTCAGACAACGTCTCGTTGCAAAATCACAGTCCTCATACCCATATCCTTGTCGTCAAGTTTGTACATATCCTTCACTATCTGAATCACACGATAACCTCTGCGTTCGTACCACTCATGAGGAGTCAACTGGTGATAAATGCATTAGTGCTAACTCTAGGTGTTGTACGGCTTGTGACTTACTGGGGGAATCTGTCCATAGAAGAGTGGCCCAAGACTTGGGTTCTTCACATCTTCCTTGAATCCGGTATCGAGCATGAGATGGCGGGCGTTGAGCGGCTCATTGACCGCTTGGCTCTCGACTTGATCCATTGCGCTTCGGGCAATACCGAAGCTACGCAATTCGAGGAAGACGTAAAGACTCTTGATCCACCATGCGTCTGTCAAAGGTGCCTTCACACCAAAGGCTGCTGCATCTGGGTTCTCACTGTCTAGTGAAATGTGTCCGACAGGATGAAATTGAGCCCCGGAAGGGACTCGAGGGGTGCCTCGCAGTGACTTGCTGGTATCGACGAGGAGTGTTTTATCCTAGAAATAGTCAACAAAGCGGCATCAGAAGTGAACGAGCGAAACAATTACTGACTGAGGGGTGTTTCGCCAAATGCTTCTGCATAGCGGCGTTGAAATCAGCGGAGCCATCACTATGATAGACCTTCCAAGAGCCTCGGAGTTAGCGGTTCGTAGAATTGAGGCTTCGCGGCTTCAAGATAGTGCGTAGTTACATACAATCCAATAGATGCATTTCGTGCCGGCTCGCTGCTTGTCGGCCCATTCGCTGGCGACCTTCTCCGCATGCCATCCACATTCTTCTCGATGCACTACTAGCCTTGCAATCTGGTCTGGAGACTCTGGATCCCAGGGAATCAGTTCTACCTTTGTTGTTGCCATCGTAGATCCAGTTGTGTCCGTTGAATGTGCTATGTCCGTCTTTGCTCAGGTATGACTCAAACAGAGAAAAAATGGGTTTAGTTTATATAATGATGTTATCGTCAATTAGTAAGCCACAACAGGGATTGATCGGGTTGCATATTAGCAAGCAAAACACAGATAACCTAAGGTAAGGATAGAAAGAAACGGGATCATGACATTAGTTGCCCGATAATCTCTGAACATGCAGGCGATGCCAACACAACAGGTGGGCCTTGATCGATAATATCACACATGAAGAAGGCAACTGCTAGCAAAAGGCCATGGAGTAAGAAGCTTGACTCTGAGTCGGGTCTAGTCACTCAACTCAAAGTGGGTAAAGGCGGGTTTGAGTAGCAAATCGACGCCTGTTTCAACAAGCAGTCGCACTCGAGTCTCTTAGGAGTTTCTAAGTTAGAACTGAGCGAGACGATTGGAATTTCCAAGGATGTAGTATTTGCAATGATGTTTTCAGCCATCAAGTATTTAGATTTGAGAAGGCAATCTTCGAGCCAGTTCGGTTCGGTTGTCTATACGGACACAACGAAATCAGGATATCGGAATCAAATAAGCGGGTGATCAATCATTGCTTCAGGTGATCTGCTTCGATGCTGATAATTCCCTGGCGTGATGGATTGCCGAGGCTTGGTCAACACCATCAACTGCTCCCAAGACAACTTCACGCAAATCTCCCAAGCTTGTGAACAAGGCCATTTTTTCTTCAACCAAATTATCTCCTAGTGCCTCCTGCCTGGTGATGAATTGAAGACCAATAAGCACGGCAAAAATAACCATTTGTATAATTTTGCCTGCCTGTTTAAATGCCATGAAGAACTCTAGAAACGAGCCGATCTTATGGCAGTACAGGCGCGGGTCCGTCTCTTCAGGCCAATCAGCCACATCGGATTTGTCAGAATTTGCCCGAAGACATTCGTACAAAATGATGCACGCGGAGCAATACAGAAGAGACATTTCAGTGATTGCACATTCTTCTGCTGTTGGCTCGACTCTCGTCCCTACACCTGCTTTGGCGCTGTTCAGATAGTGGATGGCTGGGTAGCCTAAACCAGCTGTCCATTTCTGCATCTCTTGATGGAGCCTCCAGCATTCCAATTCCACCTCTTTCCTTTGGGAAGCTTGCTCAGGTGTTGGTCCTTGGATTGCGATTGAGTCACTCTTTGCAATGACACAGCACAAATCTGCCATGATATCCATGAGAACATCCTTCGTTGTCTTCGGTATATACATCCATGGCAACGTTGTCCATCTCTTCTCGGCAAGTGCTGCTTTTATCCGTAGCTGTAACTGGAGAGTGATCTAGACTGGTGTTAGATACAGAGGAATGAATAACTCGTGGGTTTTGATGTACCTGTTGAAAACGCGTATCACAAAATATATAATGTAGCATGCCCTGGGCGTAAAATGAAGGGTCTTTCGACATCAGAAGTGCCTCAAACCCGAAAACATGGGCGAAGTACTTTTCCATCTGCTTAGAGCTGAATAGCTCGCAACCCGGAGCATACGTACACTAGAGGACAAACTTCAATAAATCGAAACAGCATTTGTGGACTGGGAATGGCCTTACCTCGTACAGACATAGCATGCTTCCAACGAGGATAATAGATGCGAAGTCCTGTTGCTCGTTTGTGTTTCCGATATAACTCGCGACTGAGCGTAATGTTTGGCCATACATCTGTTGGCAAGAAGGGAGCATCTGAGGGAGATTTTTCTCTCTCGCCCACAATCCCACGGCGTTGGTTAAAACTGCCTTGCGGAGGACTCGGTTCCCCTGAAACAGATCTTGCGCAACCGCCACCCATCCGGTACTTGAATACTGCACTATCCTGGATAAGACTGAACGTGCATTGGGAAGATAACAGTCCCAGAATTCACCGACGGCGTTCTCTTCAAAGGCACTACGTGCAAGTTTGTTGGAGAGTAGTTCCAGGCTCGGCTGTGTGGTTCGTGGTTGATATGGCTTCATCTTTAACGGCTGGTTCTCGCCTCTGTCTTTCGAGTAGAAGGTCGGGTTCAGCTTGGTTGAGCCCCTCTGGACTGATTCTGCAGTGCTGACCAAGAATATGTGCTTCTTCTCATAACCGCCACATTCTACACCAGCATTCTGACACTGACCACAAGATGGCCACGCTCTGTCGCACTAGGAGGCTGAATTAGCATCTTACACACGATCTGACACGCATATTGTGGTTGCAGCCAGGTCCGTCACTCACTCCTCGTTTCCGCTTGCGGCAGGTCGCGCATCCCCTAGACCGCCCGGGAACTCCGACCATGATGCTTCGCTAATCAGTCGGGCCCTGGCGCTGCGAAGCTTTCTTTTATGTAGATTAGTTGCTCTAGAGTTTCAACTCGGTAGCTAACCTGCACGGCTCTCCCGGATGATGACGCGAAATGGAGGGAAAAACAAGTCACCTTCAGGCTCTTAGTTCAGCCACATATCAAATTGGTGACGCCCCACTCGATTCCCTGACCGACTCAGGGGTCGCAGACTCTAGAGACAATTGGCCGCTGTTCCAAAACTTGTGCTGACACGTGAGAACTGCGGAGTTTTACGATTGATTTGTGGAGCTGCTCGGACGATGAAGCCCAAAGTAACTAATTAGTCCCAAAGCTGATCGAGATTTCTCCTTGTTCTCATCGGGTTTCTCTTTAGCCCTGTCATTACAGGGTTGCAGGCATCTCGCACGCAGCAAATTAGGCGCATCTAAACCTGTCAAACTGCTGACTGGTTGTCAGATGCCCTTTCCATAAGTTTGGAGAGAAATATTCGCACGCAATGCATCCATTCGATGATTCCTAAGCAAGCTCCACCTGGTAGCTTGGCCAAGGCTTGCCCACGTTTTACTTTGTTTGCCCATCATCCACAAAAATAATGCAAGAAGCCCTTCAAAATTGTCTGTTCACCGATACTATATCGTTTGAACATATTCACCCTTTCCATTGGTAGACCCAGGTTGCCCACCTCATCCTCCGCGCCGGGATCTGGATCCAAAGCATAAAAGGCTCATGTTCATATGTTACTAGAGAATTCGTCAAGCCGAGCAAGGCTCTGACTGGTCTACCAATGCCCAAAAGATCATTTACATTACTTGTGCTAGAATAAAGCTTGTGCCTCAACTTTCTCATCTTTGTGCTAGAGCTAGCGAACTTAGGTATCTCACTAACCAATATATTACCTGATGGCATAAAGATGGGCGGGTTTACAAAATATAGACAGCTGTCAAATATGCAATCAAAATCAAATCAAACATATAAATCGACGGATGCTGGTTATTACCAGCTTTTAACAGTCGTGACAAACTATTGGCCATCCGGCAACTGGAAACGTTGCTTCCCCTGTTATGAGGTACCTCAGTTTGCTCACCAATGGCTCAACCGCCTTAGGTTTCGCGTGTGAAGATTTGTCTATTGCTCCTTACAAAGATTGTAGTGCATGCCGTAAGTCTATTGACCTATCGATATCCATTTAGGTAGAGGATGGTTTTTGCATTTGAGCATTCAGCATAAAGATCACGTTCGTGTGTTCAATAAGCGATTTTATTTTTCAAGTAGTAGAATAGAAACAATCCATTTCTACTACATGTCAACCTATCATTCTCCTACAATCTGTAGTT
The DNA here is from genome assembly GCA_902006505.2 of Clonostachys byssicola. Classification (NCBI taxonomy): domain Eukaryota; kingdom Fungi; phylum Ascomycota; class Sordariomycetes; order Hypocreales; family Bionectriaceae; genus Clonostachys; species Clonostachys byssicola. The sequence goes on from CABFNO020001476.1 coordinate 802,355, forward strand.
AATAATGGCTATCATCATTCTGTCCGACCCTTGGCCGAAGTTTCTGTCCCCATAAACTGTGTTGTAAGAGCACGAGTGCTCAACACGCCCCCAAACTCGTGCTCAATGTTCATACTTCCACTGCATGCCTGGCAACTGCCCCCATCGTAAATGGTCCCATTTTCCATCCGCTTCCCAAGTCTGTCGGATAGTGATGTAAGCGACGTCTTCGACAACATCCATATTGACTGGGGCACGTGGATCATCCTTTCGCTGCCTATCTACCTCCTGCTTGATTTCGTCCCTCCATAGGCAGTGGAATTCATAGAATGGCCGCGCGCGGTCGTCTGTGGTAGGGGGAAGGCAATTGTCTTTGTCATATACCGGGATCGGACCCCAATTGGACGATGCGGTTGTGTGTTCTTTGAACCTAATTTCAGGGGTCGAAGGGCGAATAGTTGGCATCTTCGCTGAAAGTTCAAAAACGTGCAGTATGTAGTGTGTGAGTGAGAGGCAATTGAGGAGAAAAGATGCTATGTGAGAATGGTAATGGCCAAGATGATAACGCACCATTTGGAATACGTCTCGCCATTTATACTCGAGGCAATATGATTCATGAGAGCGAGCTGGCCAGATGTCGAAGTACGCGAACAGGCTTGAGGAGATTGTGAACTACGGTTCAAGTGTGATTGATTCGCATTTTCTACGGTACAAATGTGAATCAAGGACCAAATATGAGCCCCAGAACAAGGATTGGACGATAAAGTACGGTTCACTGAATTATAGCTTAATTGGTGGTTTTGTTTACAATGCCCAGTATAAACAAGTTTGTTGTCTGGTGTTAGCACCTGTGATTTTAAGTCCGCTAATGGGAAAATTGCATGGCTTTTGAAATATGGAACTCTTTTGTCTTCTTATCTTCCTAGAGCACATGAGCTTGTTCAATCCAAGATGGACGAGTCCGCCACCAATTTTTAAAATCGCTACCATTGACAGTCCATTTCCCCCTAGACCTAAGAGCCCAGTCTTCGTTGTGAACAATGAAGGGATATCCGAAGATTGTGCAAGAATTTACCCCACACCGCACGGTCCTTGGCATATACCCTTACGTGCTCCGATTCCATCTGACGGTCAGACTTTGCTCCCATTTCCATGGTTCTGACAACATGTCCAGTTGTGCAAGATCTATTCGTCTAGGTGTTACTTACGGAACAAAGGCTTCACTGACTAGAGTAGTCCATGTTTCACAAAGGGGCCACGCAGGATGAGGCACCTAAACAACCTTTGGTTAATTACACCATGACTGCTCATGCGCCTTATTTACTCGGTTAGCTACAAGCGGAGGATGGGAAACATTGAGACTTCTCCTCGTTTCTCGTCTCGCAATTTCACAATGTATTTCTGAAATTAGCATTACCAAACTTTCTACCATGACCTTTCCTGGAGGGCCAGCAGAGAGTTGGCCCTTCCCCCATTGTTGCAGGATGGGCGTTGTTCCCTGGGTTGGTCAGCACACAAGCGACATTGGATGCAGATGTTGGTTACAGCGTACATAATTTTGGGTCTACGGGCGGTGTTCCGGCGGTTAAAAATAAACCCTCGAGAGTCTAGATCGCGGTCTCTCCTGGGCACACATAAGTTCATAAACACACTCCGCATAGGATAAGCATGCATCAGCTGCATGACGCACTCAACCCCCTTCCTTCCAATGACCTAACCTTACGATTTTAATGCTGCCTAGCATTATACCAACCACTGTAACATCTTGGCGGGAAGTAACAACTGATATTTATCCATTTTGCCTGGCCAAAGTGCCATCTTGTGAAGCCACCATCGAGCACCAACAAGTATTGACCCCCTTCCCCTAAAAATACATCCCCCTTTATTTAACTTTTAAGGTTTACTTCGTTTTTACTTCCTCAATCCACCAGGATGGGGATCTGCGGGGTACATCGACAGCGTCTAACGTAATGGTAAATTGTCTTGCTGTCTTGCTGACTGTTGGTCTAATGCATTGTGGAAACCCCTGCATGTGGCTGAGAGATGAGCTGAGTGAGTAACAAAGTCATGGCGCCTATGACCGTTGAAGGCAGAATGTGCCGGAAGCACTTTTCAGATACAGTGGAATAACGAAAGAGAAAGCTAGGGCAATTTTTCTTTTGACGGAAGAGCTTATGAAGATATCACAGGATTTGGATGGGTTATGCTACTAACACTCAACGACTGCTATGAAAGGCCGGTGCAGCTTCAGTCGTCCCCGAATGACCGAGCTGGTTTCACCGCCAGGGGACTTTTGGCGTTGCCGTACTACATTTCAGCTGCCCCAGGGAGGTTTCAGCCACCCAACGCTGACCAACAACTTGATGGAACAATGGCAAGTGGAGGGACGGCTGCCTCAAGGCGAGAGGGAATTTGCTCCCTGCTCCAATCGTTTGGTGACATGTTTGCACCGCCGCGCTTGCACATTAAAATGATGACATGTACCAACACTCTGAACATTGTTACCCTTTCCGGATGAAAATGATCATAGAGCCATCCTTGTAGCTTGAGCGACCCATTTGTTTGCCTTAGCTGATGTATTTTTGGCTGTGATTGTGCTCGGTTGCCTGGGCTGGGAGCAACAGTCATATAATAAGAGAGAAGCCTCTCCGTTTGTTTTTGGAAACACTCACCTCGCACTGCATTAATCTCCCATCATTACCCAGTCTTTGGCAAGGGGGCAACAGCTTCTTCATCAGTCGTTATGTACAATTCCGACTTGTTTGTGGCGCTTGCCGCCCTGGTGCCAGCTGTGTTGGCACAGTCTGCCAGTCCATGCGAGAAAGTCAGCGAGCAACAAGCCGCAGCACTATTGAAGTTGGATGAATCCGTCAATCCGTACAACTACCAGTACCTGGCCTTCTTTGATGCTGAAACGGCGTATCAATGCGTTACTTCTATTCCCATCAACAACACTGAAGTAGCGGCGATGGTTGACGTCGACAAGAAGTTTCTCGCCTTATACTCCACGATCCCGTTTTTGAAGAATCCCCCCAAATCATACCAGCAGCCTTCAATTGATGTCCTGGCTCGGCTGGATGAGATTGCACAGAAAGCAAAGGCGGACAATTATTCCAACTACAACCAATTCGAGCTCGATATTTTCGCGATCAACCGAGGCGTATACGATACTCATTTTGGTATCAGTAACGGTCCTACTGGCGTGATTTCTTACAGCCTTCCATATGGCCTTGTCTCGGCCTCCGTCGATGGAAAGGAACTTCCCCAAATCTATGCCCACACCGACATCATTGACAAAGTCTCAAACCCCTCTCACATTGTCGAGATCGAGGGCGAGAATGTCTTCGCCTACCTCCAGAAGTACGCGGCGACCAATGCAGTGACGAATATGCTTGATCCCCACGCCGAATGGAACCAGTTGATGTACAATGAGGCTACTCAGTTCGGCTCTTGGGCCGCAGAGAATAAACAAGACATGACTCTCGGTGGTATTCAGACCACGACAATCTACAATGGCAAGTCACTCAAAGGAAAGTTCTCCAACGGAACCCAGTTTGAATGGCAATACATGGCTTCTTCGGCAGCCTCGTTCAAGAAAACCAACATCACCAGTGGCGAGGACCTCTTCACTTTATTTGGCCTCGCAGACAAGGAGCAGCAAGATCAGCAAGAGGCAATCAAAAAGCGAGCCCTCGAAGACCAAAACACCACAACGCCTCAATATGTGCCCTACAGTAGCTACCCGAAGAACCCTATCGTTACTCAGGCCAACTTCACACGTGGCGGTGTCGTGTCAGGGTACCTACTGTCGGAGAACTCCACTGGCGTACTCAGCCTTCCAAGCTTCTCATCGCGTGACGATTACACCGAGAGCGCTGAGGAGTTTTCCGTTGCTGTAACGGAGTTCATCTCTGAAGCTCGCAAAGCAGGTACCAAAAAGATTGTCATCGACCTCTCTGGTAACGGCGGTGGCAATATTATGCTGGGATACGACGTCTTCAGGCAATTCTTCCCCGAGAAAGACCCCACGGCCTTATCCCGCTCTCGTGCCACCCCTTTGTTCGATCTACTCGGTCGCGTCGTCGAAAAAGCAGGGAAGCTGGCCGATGGTAGCCCAGAAACTGAGTTTCTCCAGCAGTTGCAAGCGGCTTTTGCCAACGCGGGAGACTTGAACACCAACAACACGCTCACTGCTGATGGTAAGCACTGGACGTCATGGAAAGACTTTGCCGGGCCTCTTGAGATCAACGGGGACAATTTCACCAAGGCTTGGAAATATGACATGTCTCTGCCAGTAAACTACGCGCCATTTGAAACCTACAACATAACGGGCTACGGAACTAATGAGGCAACGTATGACGAAGCCTTCTCCCCTTCCGACATCATCATCCTCTATGACGGCTACTGTGGAAGTACTTGCTCTATCTTCAGTAATCTGATGAAGAACGTCGGTGGTGTCAAGAGCGTCGCTGTAGGTGGCATTCCCCAGAACGGACCCATGCAAGCGGTTGCCGGTACTCGGGGAAGCCAAGTAAGGCAGCACGAGTCCATGGCCCAAGTTGCAGAACTAGTTCGGTCGGGCCTGTTAGACAGCAAGAACGGATCCCGCGAGGCCCTACGATCGGAGCTTGGTCTTACCGTGGCGCAGGTCGAGGATATCCCATCCGCTAAGCAGGCACCATGGAGGGTTGGAATGGCCCTCAACATTCTCGACCAAGTGTCCACGGGTAATCTCGAGGTTCCCTACCAGTTTGTCTATGAGGCAGCCAACTGTCGGTTGTTCTACACGATCGATATGATCCGCGACGTCACTGTTCTCTGGGAAGCCGCCGCAAAGGTTGCTGGAGGAGATACGTCAGCTTGCGTTCCTGGATCAGTCGACGGTCCTGGATCTGAGCGCAACAAGCCCCTCGTCGAATCCCCAGGATTCTCGCACGACGATATTTGGAAGAACGCAAATTCCACTAAGCTCTTGGCGATTAACAATACGAGCGGCGGCGGTAATGATGATTCAGAGTCGTCGGCTTCTCGAATGACGATGGCGGCAGGCGTGTTTGTTGTCTCATTCTTGACGGCTTTGTTGCTGTAGATGTTGGATTCTGAACATGATTCGGGGCACTAAGATTATCTTGAGTTCCCTATCATGGGACTCTTGGAAGTAGATCGCATTGAAACATATAAGGATGAGAAATTAATGAATAACGAAATATATCTTTGACTATTGGCGTGACTCCGTAGAGCAAGCAAAATATCTCGCTCATGGTAACCTAGAGATACTAGAATGGCACTCATACTTTTACGTTCCATTCCACGGGGATATTCTATAGTATGTGAAAACGATCACCCTCACCAACATAAATTCTTTCGGCCCATGGCGGTAGAGAAATGAGTTAGTGAAAATCCTAATCAAGTGTATATATCCTATAAACAAAATCCGCAATCTACTATCAAAATTCAAATCCGTCCTGCTACCCTTCAACATGAGGCCCTACTTATGGTGTTATCATAGGAACCAATTCGCTCGCGCAGGGAACCCGAGTCGTCCATCCTACCCTCATCTCATGCTAAGCCAATGTCAATCATCATGTGGGGAGAGGTTGAACCGGCCCAGTTGACTCGGCCCAGCCAATATAAACCACTCTAAGATTGAAACCCCAAGGCTTGAACTTCTCCAACATCTACATCCAATATCCGTCAATTGGCCAAAATTCAGCACAGGCAAGATGAGCCCCGAGACTCTGCTTGTCATCACCCCGTTCGCACCAGCGCAGGCATGGATTGATGACCTTCGCAAAAAGGTACCTGATATCAAGGTTCATGTTCATCCAACAAAAATGTACTCCAAGGAAGTCCCCGAGGATATACCTGTGGACGTTTGGGAAAACGCCACCGCACTGTATACTTGGAAAGCGTTCCCTTCCATAGAACTGGCTCCAAAGCTGCAGTATGTCCAATTGCATAGCGCAGGTGCCAACCAAATTCTTGGGCTTCCGTTATTCGAGAAGACGGACATTGTCTTCAGCACCTCCAATGGAGTCCATCCCCCTCAGATCTCCGAATGGGTATTTGCAAGCTTTCTTGGATTCCAACACCATTGTGAGTAGAACTTCCCCTGTTCGCATAGTTTAATTACCGCTAATAAGTTTCTCAGTCCATGAGCATCTCGAGAATCAGAAAAAGCGAAACTGGGTTGATCCCGACTCAGATGAAGACGTCGAAGACGCAGTCGGTTTAAGAGTGTAAGTGCTAAACCATGGGACGTTTGTTTTTTCCCTAGTAGAACATCTCGCTCATATCGTTTTGAAGTGGAATTCTGGGATACGGCGCAGTCGGCAGACAAGTTGCACGCGTCGCCAAAGCTTTTGGAATGGATGTCCACGCCCACACTCTCCATGAGCGTCCTACACCCGAGTCGCGAAAAGATGACGGATTCACTGAGCCGGGTCTCGGCGATCCAGCTGGTGAATTTCCCTCAAAGTGGTTCCACGGCAAGGAGCAGCTCAACGACTTCCTCGGCTCCGATCTTGACCTCTTTGTCATCACGCTACCAGCTACACCTGCCACCGCCAACATGATTGGGGAAGATCACTTTGACATTCTTAGCAAGAAAAAGACATTCATAAGCAACGTTGGCCGTGGTTCTGTGGTTGACACTGAGGCGCTAATTGCCGCTCTCGACTCTAATAAGATCCGTGGCGCTGCGCTGGATGTGACAGAGCCAGAGCCGTTGCCCGCTGATTCAAAGCTCTGGGGCTACAAGAATGTGTTTATCACGCCTCATTGTGCTGGCAATTCGAACCACTTCAACGAAAGAACATTCAAAATTCTTGCATATAACTTAGAGAGGCGATCCAAGGGACAACCTCCGGTCAACCAAGTCGACAGATCGCTGGGCTATTAGACTGGGCGGCTTACAAACGGAACCAATAACTTACCATCCCAAAGCTGTTATTGCGGATAAACACCAGTAATTGCAGGAAAAAAAGGTTGGCGAGCCCAATATGCAGAAGTTATGAGGCTTGGGGCCCTTGGTCCGAGCAGAGTTCAGTGCTGCATCAAGACGGTCGGAGATTGCCAGTATGATTGACAAAATGTGTATCCAAATATCGATTTTTAAATAATTTATGACTAATTAAAATTTCATGAAAGCCCTAGACTCTTGCAACAGCCGCAAGGCCAGATAGAGCGATCATATAATTTGGGTAATCTATTCATGCCGCTTGGGCTAACCTTACGATTTAGAATGTGTGAAAACATCCTTGTTATCGAAAGGAGAAAAACAAAAGAAAGGTCTATAGACTCTGTGTATGGAAGTAATAACCGAAACTCCTGGTGTCTAGCCGATTCCATGTGCAACTCCATAACCCAAGCCGTCCTTTTATTCCCCCTTAGTGAACGCGGCATCCATTGTCTATGCTAATTGGTATCGAGAGCCAGAAGAAAAGAAGAAGAAGTAAAAGAAGAAGAAAAACAATTTGAAATGATCCGACACAAACTATCACGCTCGCCGGAAGCTCATCGTCCTTTTGAATCCCGCGATGAACTCCCGCTGCCCCGTCTTGATTCTCGACGGGGGGCGTAATGAGCCAACTTGGTCTCTGAACTCACTGGACCCCTCCAATTCCACACGGAGAGGTTCTTCCTGATCTTTCTGATAAAGCCCCAACCCTGTTGTGTATTCGGTCGGGATGCCTTGCAGTGACTCCTGTAGTGATCGAGGATCGATTTCGGGTGATGATTTCGTGTGTAGTCCGCCTTGTCCTCGAGCAGCGTCGTCGGTCGATGCTTGGGTGGTCGCCTCGCGTGATTTTTCAGACGTTTCACCGTGTGCGCCGTGTGATAAGTCGGGATGATCCGCCATGAAGGGTGTTCTAACGGTGATGGCCTCTGGTGGAGTTTCTGACTCGCCATCCTGAGTATTGCGCTGGCTGCGCTGGCTGCGACGGCGACGGAGGAACCACAAGAGAACAATGACCAGGGCGATTAGGAAAAGGCCTCCGAGCACGCCTCCAACAGCAGCGCCCACCACAGCTTTATCGACACCTCTCTTTCTCAAGGACACTAGATGAACAGCATCTAGATAACCACAGGTATGTCAGCTCCCGTCCTCGTGTGCTAATAAAAAAAAACTCATTATCACCTACCGTCAAAAAGACGCTTTTTCAGCTCAGCCATAAGCCTGTTCGGATGGCGCCGGAACTGAGCAAACGACTGCTCTGATAATGCCCGGCAAGGTGAAGCCACTGGGTGAGCCATAGCCAGTCCAGAGAACAAGAACGCCGTAGGAAAGACGGGTGGTGATATCATGTCTGCGACTCCCCTGTCTGTCAAAGCCGAGCTTAATTTCCTTAATTTCGTTGATTGAGGCACAGAGATTCTGGGCGATATGGAAGGGTGAAATCCATGGAGTCAGAGGGGTAGGGGATAAATCCCAGGCAGAGACGCCTGCCAGGGACTGGTCTAGATAATAACATTTTCATTTCATTGTCGGCTTTGGATAAAGTGCATGCATCAGAAATAATCCGGTTGGGTGTGTGAGAGCGTCCGGAATTAGTACATGCAGCTTGCGTGAGATGGCACTGCCCCGGCTCCATCTTATTATTAGCATCCATGAGACGGCTCAATTAGGTAGTGCCCAGCGAGCAATACGTCAAGTGATTCAGATAAATTTATTTCCAATACGGCTCATTGCCGAGAGAAGATGTTTCCCTGGTTACTAGCACAGCCTGCCTCGTTCTCGTCACCATCCAAATGTGTGACGGGCCCGATATTGAGACAGTCCCGGTGCATAAAATATGCGCATAACTGATCGGGCTATTTTAGGGAGCAGAGCACGCAGTAAACAGTCAACCAACAGCCTGCGTTGCCCAGGCCGTTCATCAAAGCCAATTAATTGTCGCGTGATCGCTCGGTACATGTATCGAGGCATACGGTAGAGATGGGACAAACTGTTGTCTGGATGCGACTAATACTGATGACGTTGTCTGACGGGCATTCATCAGCCTCCCTCCAAAAGTAATCCTTCCGGAGAGATGCTACCAAAACACACTGATGAGCGTAATCAATGCTGCAAGAGCACATTGGTGAGTGCCACGACCACAGCCGAAGCAGCATAAGTCGCAAAACTCAGGCACTCAAAGCTAGGCAAGACAGTAATCGAATCCGCCTCAAGACCATGCTGAGAACCCATTCAAATCCGCGGATTCCCTCTGGATTGATTGCACATCCAGTGTCCTCCATATTACCTCATATATGACGGCCCCCAAATCGATAAAAATGCATACGAATTGGGCAGATGGGGCCTCGGTAATGCGGCACAGCCCAGCTTGTGCCATCAAAACAGGCAGAGATCATCCACCGGGACAAACCAAACTACCGCTCTCGTGCCTGTGAAAGGTCCTCATCTGAAAAGAGTCAGTCTCTCTTCCAATCAAGAGGGAAGCAGGCCATTGGAGCGAGGTGCTATGTCTATGTCATTTCGGGCAAAGAGACCACATTGATTTGTTCCATGGAATCGCGGAGGTCAATTAATTACTTCAGTGGATCATACAACCAAAGTGCCTATTTCTTCAGGTTATCACCGAATGGACCAACCCCCTTGTAGCCGCCAGCTGGATTTTGTATGTATCCAGATATCCGGATGTCTCACCTACCCTACAGTCCATGAATACGAAGAATGAATTCCATCACAAGGGTTTTGATTTCATCGCAACGACTCCCCTAAAGCCGATGTTATCTAGAAATACTTTCAGAGAGTCAGCTCCGGCTGGGACATCATACTGGAACGTTCTACAACTACTGGGAGGTATTGAATATCAAGGGCGAAGAATCTATCTTTGCACAATCATCACAAGACTGTAATATTGAATCCCACTACATGTATTCCCAAGAACTTAAACGATTAGGCAGGCTCCACATCCACATCATTACACATGCTCATAGCAAGCTCATAAAACTTGTTCTCCGTCAGTTCATGCGAGATGATGATTCGGATCGCGTACGGCGTCGCCATGACCGAGTCGATTTCGAGCTTTTCCTTGGCGACAACCTTCATCATGCAGGCCAGGATGGCTTCCATCGGGTACGCGAGGGCCTGGCGATAGGTGCAGTGAGTAGTGTCCGCGTGCTGGCTCTTGACGATGACATCGACGGCGGGCGGGCCTTCGTACTCTTGGTGGTCATCGTCGGCGGCAGTGCAGAGCTTTCCAGTCTTGCGGTCGATGTATTTCCCATCTACGACGGGGGTCTTGCCTTCGCCGTGCCAGCCGGGAGTGTGAATTGAGAGCGGATACATGGTGAGTTGGATGTTCTGCCTCGACGAATTTGATGGGCTGGTGGTCGTAGTTCTGCTATATTTTTAGATGATTCCAGTGTTGAGTGTGATGAATTTGATGGAGATGTGGGAAACAACAGATGGTTTGATTGATGAAAAAGATTAAGTTTTTCTGAATTCAAAGATCAGTACATGTACTTGCTTTAATTGCTGCGTCGTACGAAGCTGGCGCCGGGTCATCTATTACCCCTTTATCAAAGCAGGCAGCTGCCAGTCCCTTCTCGCAGCTGTTCAGGCTTATCCAGAGACTTTGTGTAGCTAATGGAAGACAGTGGAAAGCACTATTGCGTCACTGTGGTGATACAACAATAAGGAGCCCAGTGAAGACAGCATAAGCGGCTTGAGGGTTCGCTCTTCGCCGTTCGAAGTACTTCACTGTATATTTCGCCACTATTCATATATAGCTACTACTTATGCCTGATCCTATCCGGATGCTTTACGCCCGATTGTGCTTTTGACCGAGTGTGCTCACACTTCAAACGGTGGTAATATGACGCTGAGATATCAATTATCATTACGAAATGAGACAAAACGAGTTCCTTGGCGAAATCTAGACAGAGCAGCCCATGCAACCAGAATATCGTTCCAGTTGCACAACTGGACACTATCATGACTCCAGCTGCTGGACGTTTGGATCAGTATCACCCATCATGGCCTTTTACTGGTTGCTTATTTCTCTCAGCAATAGTGGCGCATAAGACAAGTCATGCTCGTTGAACATGATCATGAAAGGAAGAGGACTTCAATGAACTCTCGGTCCCGACGAAAACCTTACATCTCGGTTCGTTGCTTGTCCGTCGAGCTTCATATTGATTACGCATCGTGCTGAGGTCAGTCAGACGGGGCCGGAATGAATTTTCATAATTGCCATTCGTTTGGTGTATATGATGTTTCCGAAAGTCGGGATAAGCACGAATAGATCTATTGAACATGTAACCATCCAGATCATTGATGGTGTTTCCAGAGAGAGGACCGTGAAAGGAATGGAGGGCACATCCTTTCGACTGATGATGGTATAAATTCCCCTCTAACCTACTAAACCTTTCTATCTCCTTCAGTCTTCATCCTTCATCGCGACGAAGTAGTCAGAAATCAATCCAGATAAAGGAAACAACCTCATCAGCTCACTCAAGCACGTCCCCGCAAGCCTACCTTCAAGATGAAGTTCTCCGGATTTGCAGCTCTCTCTGCCGTGGCACTTTTCCTTGCCCCTGCCATTGCTGAGCCCATTGCCAACCCTCAAAGTCTTGACGAAGCCGAAGCTGCCTACTCCATCACTTGCACTGGTGGTCTTAGACCTGACAGGGTTTGCACCAACGGTAGAAAAACCAATGGCTGTCGTTGCGATAGCAGGGGCACTTACCTATGTGACCCTTCCAGCCTGAGGAAGCCAGGTGGACAGTGTGCCAAGTGCGGGTGCCGTAGGAACTGATACAGTATGTTTTATTCATTCCCTTCCAGCTTTGACTCCAGTGATAGCTAACATTTCAACTGACATAGGCGAAATGTTGACTGGACTAGGGATCGATTTGAGGATTTTGATTGGGGGTTTGATCACATATTCAACATATGAAACGTAACTAGGCTTTAAATCGAATGAACAACCTGCTAGCAGTTCTTGAGAGCTTCATGAATTCATCACCGTAACCAATGACCGAACTCAATAATCCTGTGACGTGCGTGATGCTCCCATCTCTTCAAAACATCTAGGGTATAGTTCCAACGTCTGTCTACTATGACTTCAATCCGTACGGGGACTCATGCTACCCGAGAAAGTTCGTACATTGATATTCTATTATTTATTATCTACATTGTTTTAAAACGCCGTATAGAAGTCAGCATGCTACCTAGTGTGGTAATACCTACGACTTAGAGGGGTCAAAGTAATGCGGGTACTTGGGCGCATATGTCTCGTTGCCGTAAACACTTCCACCGTAGGTGAGGTACCCTTCGCTCTCTGCGAAAGGAATAGCTATGATTTCCTGTGCTGTTCCGACAGCCCAGACGCTTTGCATACCTAGTTTACCTTAGAGTTAGTAGATGCCGAGAATAGCAGATTTCGATCCAACAAGACAACACTCACCCATAGTCATATGCTGCAGTGTATGGCAATGAATCATCCAAACTCCAGGATGGTCCACACGAATCCTCCAGGCCCGCCAACCAGACGGTACACCTGCGCCTGCGTTGGATGTATATCTGTGGAGCATGGTGGTGTCCCTTTGTACAGCCTCATAGCCTAGACTCTGGATCTTCCTCTCGTTTGCCTCCGCATCGTACGTGCCGTTCCCGCTGCCAATATCATAATAGTGTTGCCCGTGGGCATGGAACGGGTGTACGTCGACGCCACCCCCATTATTCCATAGCGATCCGTGATTCTGAAGAACGATCTCCAATATCTCACCCGGCAGTGCAGCAAAGGCTTGGACTCTTGGATCCCAACCGTTGTTTTCCAGCGCTGCTTGATAGTTGGGCATTGCTTCCTCACCTCTCTGGTAAATATCCACCAACATGGGCCGCTGGAACGTGTGCATGGTCCACGTTAGATTGTTCATGACCCAGATTGTTTGGTTCGTCTTTTCGCTTCCTATCTGCCATGTGTCCAGAGTCACACGGCGGGTGATTTCGGAGAGAGTTGGCATCCCCTGTCCGGGTTTCTTCGCATACAGCGGCGTCAGCTCATACTCAAGCCAGTCGTATGTAGCGTTCGTGAGATTGAACGGAGCGACCACTGGCGCCTTCACCTCCGGAATGGACTGGCGAAAGTCGGGCTTGGCGGAGTAGCGGACCACGGCATAGCTTCTGAAAACCGTGGGCCGCTCCCTCGTTTCAAACTGCATGAAATAATCTGTCTTGTTGCCTTCGTTTGCCAACTCATCTACGGTTTTCGCCCGGAACAGGACATCAAACCGTTGGCCCGAGCCAACCTGCATCCTGTCTACAGTGACCGGCTTCGTGAACTCGCCTCCATCGACCTGAACAATGGTAAAGCGATCTAAGTGGCCCTCCAACTGCATAACCAGATGCGAGAGAGCTGTTGCTCCAATCCAGCGGAACCTGTATATTTTCCCAGGCTCGACATTGATCACAGGGAAAGAACATGTGCTTTGATTATCGCTCGTTCCCGGAGTGTGACCCAGTCCGACTCCGATACCGTTCAGGAGAACTCCGTTTGTTTCGCCACTCCATACAAATGGCACCGCCTCCAGACCGTGCTCAATCTTTTTGTCCGTCTGATTGAAATAGTCTCCCCATTGGAGGGTGCGCTCCTCATCGTAGTAATGAGGATACACGCCGTAATCGTTCACTATCAGGGGGCCGTAAGCTGTCAAAGCCTCCATACCGACGTGGGAGTGGTAGAAGTAGGTGCCGCCATCTTCTTGCGCGGGAGAAACCTCGTAGTCGAAGAAATGCCCAGGCGGAATCGGCCACTGTGATGCGAATACGCTGCCGTCGGCAAAGGGTGCCATGCGCATTGCCAGCCCATGCCAATGCTAATCAAATGTGAATATTAGCTTGCCGTCTCTCACTTGGTCTCCGAGAGAGGCATCTTCAAACAATGAGAAGAAGCTGGAGAGGACCATTCTTACCATTGTGAGGTTGGCATCGAGCATGTCATTGTAGACGCGGATCCAGGTCACTTGGCCAGCTGGCAGCCGCAGCTCTGGCCCGGGTGAGGTTCCATTGATGACAGCGCTGTATCTTGTCTCGCAAGCGACCGAGATGTTTTGTGCAGACACCCTCAGAATATGATCAGGCTGAAATGTTTCATCGTGTGTTGTCAGCGTACAGGACGATAACTCTACCAATGCCGTGGTGAGCAGCGTAATGAGAGAGCCCAGCCGCATGTTTGATCCGGCAATGAGAGATGTGTATACACTTCAGAACCGCAAAAAGGACGAAAGGACTGGAACTCAATATTATTTAAAATCTCCTTCCCCGGGCTAAATAACCGTTGCTATTTACTGATGCGACGTCATGACACTCCCATAGCGTATCCTCGTGTCAGCACTAAGGCGTTGGGGCGTATTCGGGCTTCGCCAAACATGCGACTTACGCAAAAATGTCACTTTACTATCTTAAGAACTAGCGGACGCTGGATTTCCTTTTCCCTCCTATTTTCTTTTAAATTCACAAGGGGATGCTTCAACCAAAGCCTGAAAGATGCAGTGACATCTCCTTTAACAAAGGGGTAGCCGGGCCTGCCGGACAGGTCTTCTCAGTGACATTGCATAAAGTTTTCGGTTAGCGAATATTGGTTCTTATTAGGGGTCTTAACGTGCGCAACGGCCGTGATCTTGGGCCGCTAAATGGTCGCTAAATAACGATACTTTCTCGAGATTCTCCCCGCCTTGACCGCACCTCGTAGCGGAACTAGGCGGACTTTCCGAGCACAAGCAGAGCATATGTATAGAACAACGCATGTACTAAGATGGGCGCTAAATTAACCGACCTCTCAGATGAGATCGGCGGAGGATTCACTCACTCCCGAAATTGGTGCTAGCCACGAAATGACGTTGATCAAACCGGTGTTGGTAAAGGCTGACTTTTGATGAAGATCAGCGGCACTTCATGCAAGCCCCCATGTAAGCATGGTATGATACATGAATTACTACTAAAAGTAAAGGTCCCGAGAAAATGCTCAGAATCGCCAGAACGAGCTCCAAGATTCCCAGTCAAAATCAACATCATGTACATCGGGCAGCTCGAATGTATCCAGACTCTGCGAGTCCAGCGTCGCAGCGACCTGCACGTTCTGTCCGTTCCTCAGTTGTTGCTTATTCCACAGCAGTTCAATAAATCGAGGTAATGGGCTATACTCTATAACCCCTTGCCCATGAATCTGAAAGTATTTCCTCCGGGCTTCCCAAGCCTCCAGTGTAATTTCTCCCAGCGCGACAGAGAAGCTGTTCTGCTCGTCGTTGAGCAGCTCCTCGTACTCGTTGTAAAATTCTTGGACAAGTTTCCAAGCCATCTCCACGCGCTCTCCGGAAAATCGCCTCCGTAGCTCACTTATGATGTAGACGTTCGTTTCCAGCTGGAAGGTGGACGAGATATGCGTGAACAAATGCCGAGAATACTGGCTTCGTTCTCCTATTTGAAGCTTTTCCAATGACGTGACTGCAGAATTGAACGCCAAATCACCTTCATCCTTCTTCATGTATACTGCCCCATCGTGAGTGACGGCCCGGAATCGGGGATGGTGAGCCATATATCGCAGGCGAGACGAAGCAAGAATGGCCATGGCATTAGACAGAGCGTGAAGGGGGATATTCAAGTCCAGGTATTGAAGGTATTTTTCGTAGTAAATGGATTCCAGCTTATCGATCAAAGCGTCCTCCATCTCAAGGACTCTTTTGGATTTTTCCGGAGTGTTGCTGATGCCCTCAAACACCCGAAGGCTAGCGCTAGAGTGCCTCAGCCACTGGAAGATATGGAATTTGATGAGTACACATGTCATCTCTGTTGGGCCAACGTGTTCCGCGGGAGGTTCTGTCATGTCCGGATGGAGATCGGCATCGTTGACGTTCAGTGGCACACGAATATCGCCAAATTCGACAAGCGCAGGTGGTCGCATTCCGGGAACATGGCTTCCGCGGGCCCGAGAGTCAAGGGCATTGAGTTGCCACCATAGCCTAATGCGCATCTCGCTCTCGAAGAAGGAAACCTTTGGATGACTGGGTTTATGCAAGCCCATTTTCTGGCCGATTCTCACAGCGGTGGGGGTGAGACTGGATGTGAATTCTGAATCAGGATCCGTCAGGAGAAACAGTGCGAACGCTGTGAGCAGCTGTAGATCTTTCGTGGTCAGGAAGTCAGCACCTATCAAGGCGCTCAATGCTGCAACTCGGTAGCGAGTGATTAATGTCGGCCTGGGTTCACCGTAAGTGGCCTCACACTGAGCCGATGAGAGCGATATGACTGCGAGGCTATATATTGAGAACATCAAGGCAGCCAGAGGTGCCGAAATATTCTCGAGGTCCCAGCTGGCTTCTAATATTTGCTGTTGCATTGTGGGGACATGAACGATCTTGATCAAGGGGTTCACTGCTTCAACAAACTGTTGCCAGAGTCGATAAATTTGCCTAGGCTCGGGGTGTAGCTTATGGCTAGTAGAGCCTCCACTAGACATGATCGAATAGAGCGGTGGAATTGGATATAAACAAGGGTCTTCAGAATAATGCAAATAACGAGTAGGAGGAAACTTGAGCTGTGAGGGGTCAGGAAGCTTAGCCTTTCTTGTTCACAACAATGATACTGCTTAACAAAGGTTCATACCTCCATGGGCAAGTTAGTCCATAAGCACCTATGAACGTCAATGTCAGCTACCGGCTGAACTGGTACAAGTCCATGACGTGAATCAAACTCACCTCTCCCATTCGGCCGAACGATTATCGACCTGGGGGTCCTTTAAGGTCGCCAGGTTGTTCGTGCCTGGCGTCAAGCTCGGGCTTTCGCTACCACTCGTAGAAGACTTTATCTTCCCCTGTAAGTCCGATGGAATCCATGAGTGGCTAAAGTGACTAAAGTCGATATTGTTATCCCTTAAGAGGCATTCATATGCTCCAAGTCGGGCTATGAGGTCTTCGTCGGCGGCTCTCTTCCGGGGCCGTGGTGGCGGATGTTCCTCGTAGAGACATTGCACTTCTGCCTTGGAGCAGTTGGAGCAGGGATCCGCCTTGTCGCACTTGATCTTTCGTCGTGCGCAGGTAGAGCACGCATACTTGTGCTGGCCAGAAGAAGAAGCGGACATGGCAAGGCCGGGTCACGAGTTCAGGATATAACGGTGGGATTAGGGCAAGCACAGTCCAATCATGCTCTTAATTGAAAGCTAATCGTCAGAAGAGAAGTGTAGATGGGATTGCATTCGACAAGTTGTCCGATCGTTCATCGCGTTGAGTGAGGAGCAAATAAAGAACGGGAGCCTCGGGTCCAAACGAGGTTTAGTGTACGAGGCTTCGGGTCCGGGAACGGAACCTGCCACTTTGACACTGCCTGGTGTGAGCTCCAGTATGGCTGATACTGAGAGACCAGATCTGACCATCGATATTGTCATGTGATCCATCGGAGGAAAGATATCACGCAATTTCATAAGTTGCGAAGCGTAGCGGTTATGCTAGTAAATAATATTCGTCAGAAATATATGTATATAGAACGCAATCTAATACTAAATCACTCTCTAATATCTATGTGCTTGCCTCTCTATCACGGAAAATCCCTTCTACCTGTATCAACAAAATTTAATCCCCTGTTGAAGACATTGAATACCCAGAGTTAGCATGAAGCTCCTTCTGTTGCTGATTATGGCTTCGTGTGCGAGTTGAAAAAATCGATAATCTTGGGCGACAGGAACAGCTGCTTGTCCGAGCTGCTAGGATATGCATGCCCATGCCCGTTCAATTTGAAATGGGTCAGCAAGCCCTTTTCTCCTGCACAAGTCCACTGTTGCTGCTCGACATCGTTTCCGATATTCGAGGAAGATGAGCCCGAGCATTTGTTTCTCTTGGCCCAACGTCCGAGCCATTCGGGAATAGCTGGAACAGGTCCGCCAGCCGCAGTAAGATTACCATTGTAATTAATTCTCTTATCAGCTGTGCCATGAGACTCCAGGAAGGGAAGTGGTGAGCGAGCCGGATGGCAAGTCTCATCGCCGTTCACGTCGGTATACAGAGCGGCCGAGCTGGCGGCAAAAGCTGCAAACTGCCCACCGTGATCAGGAGAGCATGCTAACGTGTTTACAAAGCCGCCGCCGTTCGATTGACCTGCAGCGTAGACACGAGACTCATCGATACAATAGTTGTCCTTGATCCGATTGACGAGGTCTGTTGTGAAGACTTTGTCACTAACTCCTTCTTTGGCATAAGAAGGGCCTTGCCAATGTTTCTGATACGACCACTTGGTTAGCAAAACTGGTCCTCTCCCTTGTGGGTATTTAAAAAGGAAATCATCTCACCTCGACTCCCGCTGGGAATACAGCAACCATCTTCGAGTTGACGCTCTCATCAGAGAACTTTGTCAAATCCTCCATGTCCTTCGGTGTCTTGCCCGAGCCATGATAGGCAATAACCAACGGCTGGGGCGAGTTCACCTTGTATCCTTTGGGCAAAAAGATTCGGTAGGTGCGAGTTCCGCCGCTGCTCTCGAAGCTGAACTGCTTCGTTTCCCCGATGAAGTTGTGTGACTTTCCACAGCCCGATGAGGCGCGCTTGTGGACAGCAGCGGCTTCTGAGCCTGAGAACACAGAAGCAGCGCAGAGAAGGATCGAAATCGCACTAGAGAAAAACATGATGCTAGAGAACCAAGAAGAACCCATACAAAGAACGAGTATATTCTTGAAGCCTCATGAGGGCTTCAAGGGGGCTTCCAAACTTCATAAATAATGATTTCCGGCCCGGCTCTTGAATCCATGTTTTCGAGCGGCGTCGAGCGGCGTGGATCGCCAATGGTCAGATTTGTGGCGGAGGAGTGAAGACTCAGTGAAGGCTAATGACGCTTAACCGTATCATTGCCTAGTATTTAGTATTACTGTCAGATTTCTATGAATACCTACTCCATCCCGGCACTTGCTGGTCAGCTAAAGTGGTGCCGAATGGTCATGAGCCTAGCCTGGCTCCTTAATTCCGGTGTAACCCAACGCACATGGCCAATAATGAAGCATTCCCGGGGGCTCCGTGGACCTCGTACACCTAACTAGGATACGAATTTGCGGCTGACCAAACGATCCCGTAAGACGCACAGGTAACAAACCTCCTCGATGATTATTAATTACTACAGGAAGAACCAAAGTGATCGTTCGGTTATGAGGCCCAAATAAGCTTAGGGTTGGTAGACAAACGGGGCCTCGCGTCAGCATGCAGTTCAAAACCATCATTTGATATCCGCATGCTGGATTTGAGCATGACATCAAGTTGGAATCAGATGAAAGGGTCCTGGCACGGCCGACTGAAGTCGTATTCCGTGGAAAAGTTCCCTTTTCTCAAGTCATCATGCCTCATCCTACGAGTCCACTCATCAAGTTGTGATTTCCCATCCATGTGGTGCCCGGCACAACGGCGCCTTTGGCATTACTTTGTCAAAAGCCCATACCTAGCACCTTTATTTTGTTAAACAAGGGAAAGGGCTGCTGAATATAGGATCCTTTATTATCCGAAGCGCCATACACCAGCTGCTTGGTTCTAGCTATTACGAGATATCACCGGGAATATTTCCTTCCACATGACGGCAATCTTGGACTAACAAGGGCCGTCTTTTTTAGATTTTCGTATTCATTGTGTCGGAATGTCGGGCCTGGCGACTTCTATTGTTGTTTAACTTTACACTCGAACTCTCCGTCGGCGGGACTATAACTACCGATCCCGTTCTCGCCGGCCCCTCCAAGCATAGGTGCTGAAGCACATGACACTTTTGCAGTTCTTCATCAGTCAACCACTAGATGTCCTGTATTAATGTTCTAGAACTACAACAAAGCCAGCAGAGTCTCCGTAGAGTCAGATGGTACCAGAACGTGTCCTACCAAAGGCAACGAGAGAATTCGAATATAATAAGTCACAGTCTCTCTAGGTCTTCATCTGTTACTGCCTATGACCGAGCCATGAACGAGAGAAGGATAAAGGACACCTAGCGGCTGGCCTGTCCTAAACAACACCTTGGTGGTGCCCGCGCCACATAGATCTACTCACAGATATCGTATTGCAGAAATCAGAAGTACCTCAATTTTCTGAGAATATAACGTCTGAGCCTCTTGATTATTGTACGTAAGCCATAGGACATACCTAGCCAGTGTTGTCTTAGTAGGTTGACAAAGAGGGGATGGGATGTCTTAGATTTCCAACGCAGTTCATTTGTCCCTCCATAATTAGAGTCAATTTGCCCTATGGAAGTACTTGAGTGTTCGCGTACACAATTTCTTTGAAAAGTTAACGGAATTGGGCATGCGAAGGTCCTCCAGGAGATACCCTTAGAAGCAAGCCGGAAGCTAGATATAGAACCATCTAAAGCGTAAGCATGATCAATTTTCAGCCTTGTCCATATCTATGCTCGCAAAAGATTGAAGCACATGTGTCCCTTTGAGTAACAGGCACATCTTATAGTTCTTTTATTGCCTTTCCCGGTCGCTCCAGGCCTAAGCCACTCAAGAATGCCACCCTCACAAGTGTGCGCCCGCCAACCATCACCAACCCGGAAAACGCGCCCGTCTTGGATATATCCGCGAACGAAATCAACTGATCTCGGCTTCGGAGTATCTCTACCATGCTTAGCAGCATCGAGATGTCTTGTAGGATAAGACCAAACTGCACAGTCTTCCATATCTTTATGTCCGCCGTGTATCGGAGCAGGCTCAACTGCACGGTAGATGCGAAAAGCATGCTGCCACCGATAGGAAAGAAGAACGGGTTGAATGTAGATATTGGCAGGTCTTGTAATTGTGGGAAATGTTCGCGGGTTGCGCCTTCAACGTCGAAGAAGTGGATGTAGGCGACAAGGAGGGAGATGGCGCCGTCAATCCAAGTGAACAGAACGCGGTAAAGTCGGGGGATAGCAGAATGTGTTCCCATGGTGTCAGTCGGCGCGACTTTGGTCTAGACTTTGGTTTCGGGCCGTTGATTGCAGTGCATCCAACGAATTGGATATTGTTCAGTGCGGTTCGGGGTGAAAGCGCCGTTCATGGAAGCTCACGAGATGAGATGAAGCAGATGAAAGATTGCACGAGAGACGAGAGGCAATAAATGGGCCAACTCGCTGAGTCAGGGATAATTTAGCACGGAGAAGATGCTGACCTTGGCAGTCCCTAGTCAAGACTCGTCACTAAAATACACACACTAGAAGGAGGTCTATATTTAAATGCGGTTTTCAATAAAAGCTGGTCTCGAGAAATATCAAGTTGGTTAGATTATTAGGGACTTGTCTCAGGATGTCCGCCGCCATACCCAAGCTGATATATTGCTTCCTTAGTTATAACACTAACTCACAATTGAGTAGCCACTGTGTTCTCCCATAGGACAGCATGTGAGTATTGCCTTCTGTTAAAACAATAAGACGATAGACAAATATGCATCAGCCAAAGTCCAAAGTCCATAATGCACAGCAGCACTATTAGCTGACGTGCAAACCTCTATCCACCGGGGAGTCACAATCCTACCTCAGAACCATTTCTAATCATTTGCGGTTCCGTATTCTCGGACCTTTCCAAATTTTCAAGCTGCTGAGAAAGCATGTTACGTCCAAAGGTACACGGGGGGTTTCATTCTGCCCGCCTCCCACTTGGAACATTGTTTTTGGTTGCTATTGGTCAACAGGTAGGAAATATGGAGATCACTCACTTTACATCCGAGGGCCTCTGGAGATATCGCCAGCTGCTGGGGTATTGTCATGTAAGTTTCCCGCGTCTTATTACAAAGCAGACATCTGTGTACCTTATCATGTAAGCTTCACATGCGGCGGTGAAGAGATACTTGAGTATCATAATGCATAGAGCAAGTTCATAAAAAGGTCGAGCGTCTTCAGTATTTCAATGAAAATCGAACTCTATGCTATACATTCATACCAGTTTGTGAAGTAACGTTTCTATCAATATGCTCTCCAAAATGCTCAAGTCTATTCTCCTGCTGGCGCTCCAGCTCCAGCCTACAATCCAGGCCCCTCTCGAACCACGCGGAGTTGCTCCCCGTGATACGCTGCCAGTCAGAACCATAGCAGGCGTCACAGTTGTTGACACCCCAATCGTTCGTGCTGCGCATGAGTTTTCACGCCTCCATTCCTCCGACTGGGTTTACAGACATGTGATGCGTACTTGGCTCTACGGTGCTCTCATTATAAGCCACAACACGACCTTGAAGAAATCTGTGGATCTCGAAGTCCACGCCGTCGCAGTCCTGCTGCATGACCTTGGGTGGGATCAGACACCAAACTCGACTCTCATTAGCACTGATAAGAGATTCGAGGTAGACGGGGCAATTGCCGCCCGGGAATTCATCAGAAGCGACAAGCATGGAAAGAAGTGGGAGGAACTAAGAGTCCAGCACGTCTGGGATGCCATCGCACTCCATACACAGCCTGGGTTATATGACTACAAAGAACCCGATGTCAAAGTCACGGGCACTGGCATCTCCGCCGATTTCCATGGACCAAGCAGCGGCATAACGCAGCCTGAATATGATGCTATTGTGCAGGAGTTTCCAAACGCGGATCTCATTCCTGGCACAAATCAAACAATCGTTTGGCTCTGCCAGACCAAGCCTAACACGACAGTTGGTAGGTGACCCATCACCTCAAAATGTATATTGAATTATACTAACGATGTCCCAGATACCTGGCAGCAAGCATGGGGAGAGCACTACGTGGAGAATTATCCCCCCAAGGGTGTCTCTACTTGGGACCAGTTGATCCATTGATAGGAAAGAGATAGGGAATCGTGAAGTCCAAGCAGTCGTACTCCTCCTTCAGGGCAAGCAGTTAAATGGCATGAGGGTACTTATTGTGAAAAGTTCCGGGGATAATGTCCTAGAGATGGTAGCATTATCGTGGATTCGGACATGTTCTACAAAGCGATATATCCCAGTATTTCTTTCATTTCACTGCTTGGACGCGATATCGTCCGGGACATGTCCAATTTCTTGATATTTAGTCGTCGCACAAGCCACGTTTTCCCTCTATAGCCTCTTCCAAGGGTGGTGGTTGACTCCGGAGCGAACGCGCGAATTTCTTACAGCTCATAAATTGGGATGTTGGTCCAGACCACAACTTCAATACTGAAAATAAAAACTCTTCCTTGCATCATATTGAATTGTTTCAAAGGGCCTGCAACATATCCTTATATATGTAAGACGAGCCTCCAAGCTCAAAACTTCATTACAGTCATCATATTCGTGCTTGTGTTCGTATGCCCAGTATCGAAGTGAGGTTCTTTGTCTTTCATCTTCGCTTAAAATGTACCAACTTGAGTGATATAATTGGAGCGAAAGACTCCTCATCCCAAGGGAAGGATTGAGAGTACGGCTCCAGGTTGGTCGGTGACAGCCCCCAGTACATACAGTACGCCCAACCATGAAGAGGATGCACTCAGATGTTTTCATTCCTCCAGAAGGTAGCAATCTATCAGCCCTGGCCGTTTCACACCTGGTCCATATTAGGATCACTTGCATGCATTTTGAAACGTTCTGAGGACTGGGCACTGCAATTCCTAGACCGTGCCTCTACTGATGCTCCGGAAAAGGCTAGTTGGGTCTGACAGCATCATCATGCATCCTGTGATTCCATCGACGGGCGCATCGATGATGAAATGCAACATTGGAAGTTGCACTTCGGGAGGAGGATTATCAAGGAAAAGTGCTAGACCTCATCCGCCGCTCACGTCAAGAGCCATTATCGCCGATAGTCCGGCCACAGCATGAGGGCTGCATATAAAGTGCAGGCATGTGACGACATTTTGTGCTCATGACGGACAGTCTTATCCAACATGTTTTCAACTCTCTATCCTGCACATTGCCAAGTTTCCCCGCATGGGTGGGTGAGGTCACAGTCACACACCATCGTCGATCTGGCGGGAGAGTGGTTTAATGAGACAAAGTCACTCAACCAACGCCCTAGAAGAAATGAGGATTCCAATTCAAAAGTGCCAACCATCCTTAATCAGGGGGTAGTAAGCGAGAGCTGAATCTTAGGTCAAATTTCAGCGAACTATTTATCTATTTTTGCCCCGAGAGTCCAAGACACCATCCGACTCTTACAATCTCACAAATGTGTGATGGGCTCCACGTGGGTCAATAGTAATGTAAACAAGAGGGGTACCAAAGCGCCATAGTTCCGTTGGTCATCAGCCGCACCCATAAGGAGACGCACAGCTGTGCGGTACTACATTGGTCGGTTCAAAAATGAGATCGTCCCCTCAGGCAATGCCCCCTTCACTGCCCCCTCCCTACCACTAACTCAATTGCTTCCAGCTTCAAATGGTTTTCTGCATTCAAAATGAGTCTATTCAATACAAAAACAAGCCAGCTCGAGAGCTTCCAAGGCGACGAGACGCCGCCCTTTGTGGTGTTGTCACATAATTATAACCCGCAGGGCAGTCTTCACAGCCAAGAGCATAAATGGCTGCCGATATGCTCCTGGTTTCTCCAATTGGCTAAGATAATCGCTGATCTGGGGATTCACTATATATGGGTAGCATCGGTGTGTGTTGACTCGTCCTCGTCAGCAGCCCTAGAAGAGGCGGTCAATAGCTCCTCCCGAAGATTGAGAAGATGTGCCTTTTGTATTGTTTTTCTTCAGGATCTTCCAATTGACGGACCAGAGTTTGACACAAGCTCTTGGAAAAAATCTTCTTACTGGACCAAGGCCTCGGCGCTACCTGAATTCATTCTTCCCCTGGACGTCAGGTTCTATGACCAGCAGCTCAATTATCGTGGATCCAAGTCCTCGCCGGAACTTCTACATCTAATATCTAGTGCTTCAAGGGTTCCTCCGCAGGTCCTGAGGGACTCTTCAATTCTCTATGATACTGCACTGGGTCTCCGTATTTCATGGGCAGCTAACAAATTTGCGGCACGAGAAGAGGATGTAATATACGCTCTCATACCCATCCTCGGGATCACACTCCAGATCCGACAGGGTGAAGGTGCTCAGAATGCCTTTATCCGGCTCCAGGAAGAAATCTTTCGGAACACTACTGACGGGTCGATATTGGCCTGGCTTGCCAAACCCACCTCTCAGAAGATCCGCGGCCTCTATGCGCACTCTCCGAGCGAGTTTCTCAATTTCATCATTGCTTCCGGGAATAATACCGACCCCCCCAGATGGGTGGCACCGTTTCGATGGCCCGGACAAGTCTCATTCAGCAACAAGGGAGCCCATATTCAGGCTCCATCTCTCAAGGGTGAGAGGTTCTCTCTTATCGGCATCTGCAGTTCTCCTGGAAAACCAAACCCAGCCATTCGTCTTCGAGAATGGAATGGATTATACGTTCGAGTCATGGCCAATGAACATTTTGTCATGGGCCATAATCTCACTCAGCAAAGCTTCGTGGTTTCCCGAGACATTGGGCCACAGCTTTCTGCCAGAATTGCTAGTCAATTCGCCTACCAGGACGTTCACGGAACCGCCACCGGCAACTTGCCTTCTCCCCTACTAGAGCACCAGCTCTGTCCGCAGCCGCCTCACCTTCCCCTGAGGCCAAGGGCCAACCCGCTGGATGACGCTTCAGGGCCTCGGACATACTATCAGGGTCTCCCCCAGCCTGGGATGAAGAGACCAAGGCCCGAAAGATCAGACAGCACCAGTGATTCGTATGAGTCCGACAGCTCAGACGAAGACACAAGTGACAGTTATGAATCGGAATCTGATAGCGACGCTCACTCTGAGGTCTACTCCGAAGACGGCGACGAAAGAGTCCCAGCTCCCTACCGGCTCAGTCCAGAACATAAGTTCCAAGCCGAGCGCCCAGGTTTGCTTGATGAGTGCCACGCCAAGTTCATGGACTGGAAAGCCCTGGCACGCTACGTCAAACCTGCACAAGATAGACTCCCTCCCCGCAAGCGTGCAAGGCCCATGGACTCAGATATTGAAGACGGTCTCGACCAAGAAGACCCCGATCTTGTCATTCTCAGTCGGCACAACAAAGGCTTCTTCCATCTTTCATGTCCCTACTTTGAGCACAACCGCGAGAAATATCGTAGCTGCGTCATGAACCATGATCTCCAGTCTATTGGCGCCGTCATCAACCATCTGAAGGAGCATCATACCCAGCCGCCGTACTGCCCAATCTGCCGCCGCCCCTTTGAACGGTGCATGGAGCGGGACATCCACGTCCGCGCCCGCACATGCCGCCTAGGCGAGTTCGGCCCCGTCGACGGCGTCAACGAGCGCCAGAAGCGGCTCCTCAAGAAGCGCGACAAGCTCTCCCTGGGTGAGAGCGAGCGCTGGCGCCGGATTTGGGAGACCGTCTTCCCGGGCGAGTCGCCCCCGCGCTCCGCGTACCTCAAGAGGGGTCTCGGCAAGGTCATGTCGCTGGTCCAGGACTGCTGGGAGCAGCACGGGGCGAACTGGGTAGAAGAGTACTTAGAGAAGAATAATAAGCTGTCTAATAATCGAACGGACGAGGAGGAGATGGCGGTGGATGCGTTGAGCGCTCTGACTTTGCAGGATCTGAAGGAGAGGCTGGCCAATAGTAAGGCGCTGTCTGATGCGTGAAATCGGTATACTGTATCATCTGTAGGGCTGGCTGGGGCGGCGGGCTCGGTTGTCTTCATCGAGCTCAGGGGCTTTATCTGCACTTAATACGTTCACTGAGAAGCACATCGTCCAACAAGTTGAGGCCAGAGGCGTGTATTCTCTGTGCTAACTTCTCAATGTACCTAAAACTCCAAAAACTGAAATTACATTATCCAGCCCTTAAAACACAACCGCTCAAATACCATCGTGACATCGTAAGAAAACCATACAAATCCAGGTCTACTGGGAAGACCTTTGCCATGTCGTGAGTCCAGACTCTACGTCATAAACCACCGCCCAAACCCATCTCGCGATCAGTAGTATTTATGAAGACAGACACATGGCATCCCTGCGCCACAAAAACAAGCATTTCCAGGAATCATTCCACCGTTATCTTGCCAGGATCCAAAAGGTGACTCTCCATGGTCGGCGGGGGGCCTCATCTCCATCCTCTGCATCAAACTTTCGCCCACCTCAGATCCCGTTCCAGCATCAAACCTCTCTGGGAAGAATGTGCCTTGGTTCGAGACTGGTGAAGTTGCAAAATTCATATCCTCGAGCCCCAGTGAGTTAAGATAGTACCGCTCATTGACATCATAGCTTCCAGCTTGTGAGTATTCATAGGCGCAATCCTCTGCAGGCTCCGCTGGAGCATCGACGGTAAGTTGCGGGACGTCGTGAAAGTATGGCAGATTGCTTGGGCCGGCGTCATGTTCATGCTCGGTCTGGTCTTGGGCGCGATACTCCAAGTAATGGAGCGGTGTCGCCATATTTCCCAAAGTATGGGCCGAGTGGCGCGTAGCAGCATACGATCTTTCGTTTGGGATCCTATCCTGGACACTGACTTCCTCAGACCCTGCCAATGTCCTTGGCCCCTGGGGCTCATTTTGAGGCGCAGTCGACACCAAGGAGAAGATCCAGCCTGCAACCAAGGCCGCCTGAGAAGAACTCATGGAGATGGAGAGGGTCTCTTGAATAACTTGCGGCAGCTCCCTCTCGAGTGCCAGCTGAACGTCGCGGTAAATCACAGTCGCAGGCTCGCCAATACCCTCCATCACATAAGGTGAGTCGGGAGGCTGGTGGCCGGGGAACAGAGTGTCCCACATCCAGTACCATTTATCCAGTTCCTTGAGACCGCGAGGCATTGTCTTGAGAAGCGCAGCCTCCCTTGGGTCCAGCTCATCTGGCCTTGTCCTTGTGCTGCAACGCCTCGATGGCCGGTGGTGAGCTTCCCACGATTGCTCGTCCCCCCATTCCTGCCAGCAATTCTGGCAGTAATACTGCAGCAGGGCGTGGCATCTGAGCATGTGAAGCTTCACGTCTCCCGGGCGGCGGAGCTCGTATTTACCGTGACATCGGTAGTACTTATACGGCTTCCACTTATAGAAAGGGCACGCCCAGTAGCGGTCGCCGCCCGGGCTTGCGGTAGGATCATCGCCCGGGCCCTCGCTGTCATCACCTTCATCCTCGTCGTCTTGGCGGTCCCCTCCACCATTAACTCTTGATGATCCAGCGCCGCCCGAGGGTTTTCGGGATCTTCTTCGCAAAGAGTTTGGTCGCTTTCTTGGTGATGGACAGGGTGGAGGTGCATCTGCTCGTCGCTTGCCTTTCTTGTCGAGCGTAGCAATTGGGATCGGGTCAGTTGCAGGAAACCCCATGCTCTCAGGTGATGTAGGGTCGAGCGATGGCCGCCGTGGCATTTTGCTGCGAATTGTGACTTGGTTGTAACAAGTATCGTGTCTCTTTTGGTTCGATATGAATGAAGCCTGGTTGGTGTCTATTGAACCAGTTAGCAAGGCTCCAGCTGCCTTTCACAGCATCCATAGCGCCAATCAGCGAGGGGAATACTAGACTTACCTTGTCTGTTACTGCGCGTCTCACTCGCAGCTGGCGAGCGTGAAGCATCCATGGCGTGGAAGTCCCTCCCACACCACATGCTCTCACAAACCTGGGGACTCCTCTTCTCCAAATGGTTTGTCCAAGCCGTCTCCGAGACTCGAACAGGTAGTATTTCGTTTCTCTTTACAGATGTAAGCGTGATATCTAACGAGTCAATACCTATCTGCCTAATTGCTAACTGATTGGACTTGGTTTTTCTGGAGAGGCGTTCTGTTTATTGAGCCAGTGCGCTCCAAATACATGCAAGAGCGATAGCTTTCCAAGCACTAAAATAAGAGACAAATGGATGACTTGAGCGCTTCTGTTGATTTCAATAGATGTGTTGATAAGAAGGGTATCGGCTCTCTGGGAGGAGAGTGTCTGCATATGTATGGGGTTGGAGACGGTCATCCGTGTGTAGATGATGATGCTAGTATGTGTTGTTTTGCTGATACAGACATGCAGTGATAATGTGACCCTATCTCGTGACTACCTAGCTGTCGATTTCATCAAGCCAACCCGGGCTGATTGGTTTTGCACAAGTGTGTCGTCAGGCATCCAGTCCTATCTACAAGGCGTGCAGGTGCCCGAAAAATGCACAAGACAACACATCCAGTCGCCGATTGATTCCCAGGTCTGGTTTTTCGATTACGTCGGTCTAACGGCTTTAAGGCAATAAAGGGCACACACTATTCAGACAAGGGAGATGTTTTCAGCTCATTGAGCGCGATGATAGGAGCGGAAGCCATCCATGTTCTTCTATCACATGTCAATTTTCATGAAAAGTAGCGGGGAAAGTTGTTTTCTTTTGCTATCCGATCGATAATTGTGAGTCAATGCTCTACTACCACTGCCATGGCCGCCTTACTTTTATTCCCTCGCGGCTATTGGCAAAGAAAGTGCCCTGCTTGAGGTCATAGAAAAGGGGGCCCCTGAAGTTGGCTGCCGACTGGACCACGAACAATGAGGCGACAAGACAATTCCCAGTGAGAATCTCGATCACTGTTTTTTTGGTGTCTCTATGTCTCGTGGCACCAGCTCGTCCAATATTTACAACTAGTTGCTGCTTTTTGCTTTTTCTTCTGAGACAGCTGACTGCGCCGCTCGAGTGCTGAAAGTAGGGGAATTTCCCACCAGGTAGATCTACCCTATAGTTGGCGACCGAAGTAGCCTCGTGATCAATCTGCCCCCTTTCTACGTAAGTTTTTGAGTCTTTTGACATATTTTAGGTCGGAGAAGTCAAGGTAGATGCTTTTCCATTGGGCATGACAAGACTATCACAAGTGGCCGTTGGACGAATGGATAATTCCTTAACGGGAGGCTATCCGATTGGCATCAGCAATATGTGAGGCTACAGTTCATCTGCTCACTACGGACATTGGTTGGTTGAATCTTGGGCGCGCAGCCAGACAACACGGGCGAGGACAAGTCAGGGTATCATCGGCCCCCTAACCGACAAAGTGAGCAATTCATCCATCCCCCGACCGCCCATCTTCTTTGGCAGAGTGCGCATGAGGCTTCTTGGGATGGCGAGTGATTACATCACCTGACCAGGGCCTCTACGATCTCGCCCGCCTCACTGGAATAGTGGGCAGGGAAGCCAGTCCTTGGTAGTTCTGGCCCTACAATGGTTCGGGGAATGGAATGTCCTAACCTGAAACACGGAAGCGACGCGTCCTTGGATATGAGCGAGCAGGACCGGCAGCAGCACACTGGCCGGACTTCTGTCGCCCGGCTTGGGCACCATTGGACAGTGGAAAGCATCAAGAGCAACAGTGAAGCGCGAAACTGTGCTTACAGTCCCTGATTCAAAGATCCCTCTGCGTCCGGAGTGTGCTTTGGATGATTCCGTCACAACACGCGGCTTCAGGTTATTTTTAGCAGCGCTCCAGCCGGCCATAAACTGGGTCCTTTTAGTGGACGCTCTCGCTGGACGCAGCCCTGTGGTGCATCACTACAGGCCTCAACTCGCTAATCCACCTCCCTGAAAGCGCTGTTGCTGCGTAATTCGACATCAATCAACACGTCAAATTCATCACAAGATATGCATGGATTCGATGCAACGGTATTCCCGGCAAGAATATCTTCATTAGCTCTTTTACTACTAGTCATACTAATCGTGCCATATTAGTCACGCCCCTGCGCGACGGGACAGCACTTTGGCCACGCTCCTCCAGCCCAGACCCCAGACCAGCTGCTTATCCCGCGCTGTGACGGCCTCGATCAGCACGAGAGGGCAGAGAGGCGAAAGCGATAAAACTACAGCCATGGCCACGACCTACCCCATTTCTTCTGTTCTGTTTCCTTCTTCCGACCCAAGCCCACTGTGTGGAGTTTGACATTGCTCTTTTCTTCAATTCGATTCTTTTTCCTTTGTATTATTTTCTATTACATTTTCGACATCATGCTGGTCATGAACTTCCCCCTAATCCTGGCTGCCCTCGGGCTCGCCACCTCCGTCGTCGCCTCTCCCATCGGCATGAGAGACGCAAACACGGCTGTCGTTCGAGACGCGCAGCCCGTCATTGCCAGGGCCGTCCAGCCTGGAGCTGTCCCCAGGCTGGCCAGAAGGACCGGCGACGACAAGCCAGAGGTCCACTGCCACAAGCACCAGCATCTCTCCAAGCACGGCCTCTGCGCCAACGACCGCATCAGGCGCAACTGATCCGACACCCGCGAGGATGAAGAACGATGCGAAAATTCGGTCCTGGTAGTGGACGGCAACTCATGAATTCGCGTCGCCGGCCAGACGCGACGTCTTGCTGTCTGGCCGGCGGTTGGAAGAACAAACTACGCACAACAAGTCGGCTACATTCATCGCTGGGAATCGCTATACCACGTTGGACAACATCGATCGAGTCGGCACAGAGTCCCTCTACGGACAGTATCCAGTGCCCATGTCCAATTACCTGGAAGGCGACGCAGCACCTCGTTGCTGCCAGCTTCGATGCAACAATCCAGCGTAGCAGTGTCATCATCGGCACGGCCAATAGTCGCAGGGTTTGAGGCCCTGAATAAGTCTGAAGACCGATTGCAATATCGCTCGATTCCCAGCAGCAGCGGTTGAGACTTCAAATGATGACCTCATGCGACGTGTCGCGAGACTCCAGCGCTCGCCGGCTGATCCCGGACATTCAGTCATATCCGTGCCAGCTTTACCTACCATAACCTGGGGTTGCCTAGATACTGCTGTCGCACGCGCTGGTCGCGAAACGAAATACCCATAGCGTATCTGGGCTCCCTGAGACGGGAGACTTGGATTTGGCGTGTACCACAGCAGTGAGTTGGATTCACCGGTTTCACTGTGGGAATTAATTACGAGGTGGTAGTAGGGGTTAATGGGGTCGAGCTCCGCTAGAAAAGACAATTAATAACGCTATACTCTCAATGCTTTGTCCCTATGAAAAGTGAAGTGAAGTCAAGATCGTCAGTACTGAACATCCAGTCACCAGCTAACTTGACCGTTTGTCACACGAGTCATCATTTCCGTGTGAGTGAGAAGTGGCTGTTGGCAAGGGGATGAGCCTCCACAACTGTCTGTTATGACTCGCCAATTCAACTCCGAGTCCGCACAAGTTTCGCTCCACAAGACCCTGAATTTTTCCAGCCAAATCCGAGATCGCTTCATCCACTCCACACAAGTTCACTGTGACTTTGAGCAACTTCAAGCCGAAATACTAACTAGTACCTGTCCTTGGCGTATCCTTGGGTCTATAAAGACTTTCTTGTGGTTCGCATAACCTCCTCTGAAACTCTCTGCATCCCGAGTTCTCTCAATTGCGACTTCTCACCATGGCCTCAGCTCCCGTTGGGATTTTCTCATCCCTGCCCGAGGTGGAAAAGGATGAGGTGTTTGACCTGCTGGGTCAATTCCGAGTAGACGTGCATCCTCAGCGAGTCAACCTTGGGGCCGGCGTCTACTTCTCGGACGAGGGCAAATCATGGCCCCTGGAGGTGGTGGGAAAGGTTGAGAAGGCTCTGCACGAGCAGCAGGCCATCACCCGCCACGACTATATCCCCATCGAGGGCGACGACCAGTTCCTCAATGCCGCCCGCGATCTACTCTTCTCCTCCACCTTCCCCAACCCATCGGGAAGACAGACCTCCGACCCTCGCGTGGTCAGTGTGCAGACCGTCTCGGGAACCGGTGCCAACCACGTCGCCGCCAGATTCCTCGCCAACCACGTCCGTCCTCGCTGCGTCTGGGTGTCCGACCCAACCTGGGCGAACCACCATGTCATCTGGGAGTCCACCGGTATCACTCCTCGCACATATCCTTACTACAACAATGAGGATTGCACCCTCAACTTCACAGCCATGATCGACGTGCTGGAGAAGGAGTCCCAGCCAGGCGACGCCATCCTGCTGCACGCCTGCGCCCACAACCCAACCGGCCTGGATCCCACCCAGGAGCAATGGGTCGCCATTGCCGAGCTCTGCTCCCGGAAACAGCTCTTCCCCGTCCTCGACAACGCCTACCAGGGCTTCGCATCGGGAGACCCAGTTCAGGACTCGTGGGCCATCCGCCACTTCTACAACCACCAGCCACCCATGGAGATGTGTGTCGCCCAATCCTTCTCAAAGAGTTTCGGCCTCTACGGACAGAGAGCAGGAGCTTTCCACCTGATTATCAACGACACGTCGGAAAGCACAAGGGGAAAGGCCCTCGGAAACCTCGCGCAGCTTATCCGTAGCGAATACTCGGTCGCTCCCAGGTACGGATCGACCATTGTCAAGACCATCCTAGAGAGCGAGAGTCTTTCTAGAGAGTGGCTGGCCGAATTGCAGTTGATGAGCAGCCGCATCCGATCTATGAGGCAGGCTCTGTATGATGAGCTGACCCGTCTTGGTACACCTGGTTCGTGGAAGCACATCACTGAGCAGGTACGTCGAGCAAGCGCCTATTTTCTCTAAACTATGAGTACTAACAGATGCCAGATTGGGATGTTTTCCTACACCGGCCTGAGTGCCGCCGAGGTCGAGGCCCTCCGCAAAGAATACCACATCTACCTACTTTCTTCCGGACGAGCTTCGATTGCTGGCTGTAAGTGTATGCGCTTGACACCACCGACGAACCATTGCTAACCTTAGGTTTACTAGTGAATTCAAAAAATGTCGAATACGTCGCCGCCGCCATCAGCGCGGTGCGAAACAGGTCACTCCTCTGAGTACCTGGAGGTTTTCACGCAAAACTAAACGCATCCATGAAGGAAAATGGCCGAGGTTTGATGAACCCATTGCATCTTATAGATTAAGGAGTTTTGTTTCTATTGCCTCTTTCGTTAGAGGACTTTGAGGTATACAGGTGTTTGTCTTTCCATAGACCTGGCTAGAAATTAGAACTGCGGCTTGTTTTCTCTTGCGATCTGGAATCTGCATTCCGTAGTATGTGAAGCACGGGTAATCCGGACTGTAGTAAGGCTCTCTGGTCCGGAGTAATCAATGCATCCAATACCAAGCTAGAGGTAGATTTGGGCCCATCTAAGCCATCATACACATCACAGTCGAATTATCACTATGCCCCCTATGTACCTACCCTGTAGCACACAGCATTCAATTACACTTGCTGGACGTTGAAGCTATCACCTGACCTCCCCCCCCCCCACCTTTTAAGATACACCCGGACCACCTCCGGCTTTCACCCAGGGGTTCTCCTCGATCCAATGATCTGCAGACATTGAAACTCATTGGTTCCGCGGCATAAGCTTCACCACAAACTGGCTCGGCGACGCAATCATCTTGCAAGAATCCGATCACCTGCGACTACTATGTCTGTTGATGAGAGTCTCGGCAACACGAATGAAGTTTTCTCCCAAGACAGGACTCGAAAGCGTCGGATCGAAAACCGTGCCGAGTCAAGCTATCCACGGAAGCGAGCTTCTCAGGCTTGCTTCGTGTGCCGTGCTCGGTGCGTCCCTAGCTTTAGCTTCACTGGCCGACCGTGCTGACTGTCGTCTCCAGCAAGTCACGATGTGACAATGAGCGGCCCAAATGTGGCTTCTGTAGGGAGAGCGGTAACGAGTGCGGCTATCCCGGCACGGAATTGGCAAAGTGTGTACACCCTGAGTGCACTGTCTCTGTGATGCGGACTCTGATATGCTCTGTAGAATTGACACGGCCTCCTTGCTGATTCTCGACCATATTGCGCGATCCGAATCGAGGCTCTCGGCGCAGATAGCAAGTCTTCAAGGCGGTACACCTGCCACCATGTCGGACAAGTCTCTCGCGGAAGCGCCTGCTAGTGTTTTATCACCACGTTCTAAGGAGTGTTCCCAGTTTACCCATCCGCGCTATGGGCATAGCGGCATCAATGGCGATAGCATCATGACCTGGCCCGTCATTCTTGATGTGTTGCAGGCCCTGCCCGAAGTGGGGAAATGGAGGGCAGAGCCATCTAACAACAGACGAGACTGCAAACCACGGCATGAGCCGAGCCCTAGCATCATGTTGGAGATCAAATCGACAATCTCGACCGACTTCAACAGCTACGGCCATGAGCGGCAACACCAGACGGGCGTGACGTCTATTTGCCACACAGACAGTCTGGATCCAGAGCGGGAGTCGATGCTGATCGAGAGCTACTTCGCCCAAGTCCACAGCAAATCACCCATCTTTGATTCCGGCTGGTTCAACAGCGTCCGCAGCCAGATCTTACAGCAGGGATGGCAACCTTGCCACTACGCCGGCCCAAGCTCCAGCTGCGGACTGTGTCCAACGAGAATATGTATCTATCTCCTCGTCTTGGGTCTCGGTCACGTAACAGTCAGCGAGGAGAACCTTGTCCCCGGCAAGCCATTGACACCGTCTCGCTATTTCGATTTTGCTCTGTCTTGGATGGGGCCGACTTTGTATCACCAGACCGGTCCCTTGTGCCCCCGAGAGATTGATGGCGGCGACGGGGAAGATATGCGGGAGTGGATAGAGAAGATCCAGTGCTTGCTTCTCGCGGGCACACATTTCATGTGGTATATGCGTCCATGGGACGCCCGAAAAGTCTTCAGCGAAGCAGCAATGCTTGCTAAAACGATCATGCATCTGTAAGCAGCCATTCCTGCTTCCTTTCCCGTCTCATCCCCCTAGAACCTGACCTCCGTTGTCACCATAGATAGTTCTTCCCCGCCTGATGCAGCAGCTTACTTGATACTTCTAGCGAACATTGGTCAGATACGCCGGGATCACACATCACCGACCTCCGCTTCCGCGTATGCTGTGCAACAGCTAAAGCAGAAAGCGAGATTCATGAGGAGATAATGGGATTCGGGCCCGGTGGCATGTCAATACTCAGTTTCGCAGATCTAGAGAACCTACCCAAACCCCCACCAGATACCGCATTGAACGGACAAGGCAACGACTCTGTCAAGTCCCAGACTTGGTTCTATTACCTCGCAGAAGTGGCCAGCTGGAAGCTCCTTGACCGTGTTTCCAAGGCGCTCTATCAAGGTAGGTACTGGTTCTTTTCATCATAATAGGTGTCAGCTTATGACTGACCTACAGATATCCCACCATCCCCATCGTTGGCAGACTTCATTGGCCTCTACCCCATAGCCAGGGAGCTTGAAGTCCAAATCCAAGAATGGTATGTTCCTTGGCCTCTTGAACCTTCTGGCTACAAACGCTGATCACCTTCAGGGCGTCGTCCTTACCAATGCACATCTTTACCAACCCCTCAATGTTCCCCAATGACATCCTCAACACGGAACTGTCTCATCATCTTGCAAACCGGCATTTCCACGCCCGAATCACCACGTTCCGACCGTTCCTTCAGGCTATTGTTCTCCATAGCCCGGCGACAGTAGGCAGCAAGGACGCCTATGCGATGGTGTCAAATGGCGCTCTAAAGTGTGTGTTCGCGTGCATAGAGTTCATCGAGGCACAAGCATCCCCAAGGAGGCACTTTGGCAGCTGGCGATGCGGCAGGGGCATCTGGGCGGCCGGTCTGAGCGTCCTCGCCGCTGTTCTAGTCCCTGACCTCAAGTCCGCTATGGAGTGCTCGTATCCGCTTTCTGGATTGAAGGATCCTGTAGGGGGTGAGATGGCAGCGGGACAGTT
This sequence comes from Clonostachys byssicola, assembly GCA_902006505.2. Classification (NCBI taxonomy): domain Eukaryota; kingdom Fungi; phylum Ascomycota; class Sordariomycetes; order Hypocreales; family Bionectriaceae; genus Clonostachys; species Clonostachys byssicola. The sequence continues at coordinate 838,800 of CABFNO020001476.1, forward strand.
GCTGGGCAGGGCGGAAGCAGCACTAGGGATGGCTGCTGGCTGGCTTTCGGCATGGGAAGAAGAGAGTCCCAGCCTGGGACTGGCGGCCGTCACTCTCTGGACAGGGCTTAAAGAGGCTCGGGAAAGAGGATTATTCAACCATAATATCGAGTCGTAGTAAATCAAGCGTGTGATTATTTAGTTTTATAGTGGGCAACATATAAGAGCTGACATAGAAATACGCATGTGTTGCACACCAGGAAAACAAAGCTTTACTCGTCCACCAACAGGTCTACTTTCCCAAAGTGTTCATGTCAGTTAACGTTTATAATGTATTTCTACTTGTCTATCATCTATCCTTCTAGGTCGACCAGTGGAACGTCTTATCCACCGTAATTGCAACACGCTCACCAGTCTCGAGCCAGTCACCGACACCTGTGCTGCCGGCGAAGAGCACCGTGTACTCGCCAGCCTCCACTTTCCAGCTATGAGTTTCAACATCCCAGAAACTGAATGATTCTTTCGACAGTTGGAGCTGTACCGTCTGCTCCTCACCCGAGGCAAGCCGCCGTGTCTTTGCGAATGCCCTCAGCTCTACGACCGGTCGCTCGACTGAGCCTTGTGGGGGTTGGACATATAGCTGTACCACCTCGGCTGCTTCGACGGCGCCCGTATTCTTAACAGGAACCGATACAGCGACACTGATAGCATCGCCGTCGTGGATCAGCTCCTGCTTAATGGCTCCATAAGAGAAGTCCGAGTACGAAAGCCCGTGTCCGAAAGCAAACAGCGGATTGTACCAATCCCGGCTGCCACCGAAAGCACGGTAACCCACAGCCCAGCTCTCCTGGTAAACAATGCGCTTCTGGACACCTTTCTCTCCCTCCGTCTTGCCAGTGAGATCCCCAGTGCACGTGCCCTCCATGGAGCGAGGGATGGTGGTGGGCAGCCTCGCGCTCGGGGATACACGGCCAGTGAGCACGTCTGAGATGGCGCTGCCGTACTCTTGGCCGGGGAACCAAGCCTGGATCACGGCGTCAACCTCATCGATCCAAGGTGTGCAGTCAACCGCGGACCCCGCGTTGATAATAACGATGGTTGGGCCGGGCGAGGCTTTCGTAACCGCACGGATGAGGTCGTTCTGCCGTAACGGGAGGGAGAAGGAGACACGGTCGAATCCTTCAGACTCCCATTGGGTCGAAGTGCCGACAAAGACAACAGTCGCGGCGGCACCGGAAGCAGACACCTTGGCCGCTGCATCAGTAATGTCCTTGTCGTCGTCGGGGATGAGGGCGAGGCCAACGCGGCTTCCCTGCACATAGAACTCTCGGTTGATGTGGACGGGAGAGTGCTTGGCGCTCTGGGTTACAATGGTGAGCGTATATTGCTTGGAGGATTCGAGATGGATGGGAGTGTCGATGCGTTGCTCGAGGCGAGCGCGGTTGAAAATGTAATCCTCGGTGACAACCTCGGCACCTCGAGCCACAGTTCCCACGAGCTTGCCATCGATGTAGCACGTTTGTGAGCCAGGGCTGGTCAGGCTAAGGCGGTACGCTGCTGTCACAGGCGGCTGGATCACCACCGTCATGCGCGTGCAAAAGCTCTGCAAGTCAGCCAGTCCAGCGTGGATGTCCTCCATCATCATGTATTCAGACTTGGGGACGACTTCGTCGCGGAAGAGTTGCTTCTCGTCCGGTTCACTGCTGTTGAACCACTCCAGCCGCACATCAGACTCTGGCACCTTGATCTGACAAGCAAGATCTACCAGTCTCTGGACGGCTACGCCTTCCGAGTACACCAGCGAAGGGTACGTTTGGCGCAGTGCCTCGAGCGGTGTCGAGATGTGCGCGGGCTTCAGGCTTGCTGAGCCCCCGCCAAAGATGGATGGCTCGGCCGCTGGTTTGCCGACGACGGCGATACTATTCCCAGCGCTCACTGATAGCGGCAGTACATTGTTCTTGTTCTTCAGCAGCACCATGCCGTCTGCTGCGGCGCGACGCAGCAGGGCACTTGTCTCGGCGTTGGGTACGGATGAGAGCTCAGGGAGGGTTCCGCGAGCATCTTCAGTGTCAGACAGACCGATACGGTTGGTCTTCTGAAGTAGGTTAACTACACGTTGTAGGATCGTGGTTAGGTGTGCAGGGTCAACTTGGCCCCTTTCGATAGCCTCCGTCATCTTCTCTTGCGTGCGGAACTTGGCCTCGCCAGGTAGTTCGAGATCGAGGCCCGCGTTGATGGCCTCATTAGTGCTGTAGGTACCGAACCAATCCGAGATGATGACGCCATCGTACTTCCATTCGTCGCGCACGATTCGTAGTAGTGTTGGTGACTCGGAACAGTATTCACCGTTGACGGCGTTGTATCTAACCTCCAGTTAATAAAGAACTGGAGCATGGAGGGTGCTTGCGTGTTGTGTGAAGGGTTTACGTACGCGGTCATGAGACACAGCGGTGACGAGTGCTTGCAGAGAAGGCGGAACGGCTCGAGGTAGATTTCTCGTAGGGCACGTTCATCAATCACGCTGTCGCTCCAACGTCTGCCGTTCTCGACCTCGTTGCCGAGGAAATGCTTGGGGCTGGCGGCGATGTTCTGGCTCTGGACGCCATTGATATACTCTGCCGCGAGGAAGCCGGACAAATGGGGATCTTCGCTGTAAGACTCGAAGTTTCGGCCATCTAGTGAGAGATCGGATGTTAGCTTCTAATGGCATGAAAGTTGTCCAACATCTTGTGATTGCGCGACTCACTGAGGACATAGCGGTGGATGTTCACGGTCGGCGCCAGTAGGCCGTTTGCTCGCTTCCCACGGGCGTCAACTGCAATGGCAGATCCTACTTCTCGCAAAAGATTGCTATCAAAGGATGCTCCGAGGGCCGTGGCGCACGGGAAGCACACGGCGGCTTTGCCCTCTGTCCAGTTCTCTCCTCGGGCGCCATTAGGCCCATCTGTGAACTTGAGGGCGCCGAGCTGCAGCTCTGGAAAGTCTCTGGTTCTCCAAAAATCCTTGCCTGAGAGTAGACCAATTGCTTGATTGAGAGATAGCTCCTGGTCCCGGATGTTGCCTGGCGCGACTTCATACGAGATCTTGATGGACATGGCGACTCTGTGCTTGTTCTGATTTACGACAAAGAAGCTGAGAGGGAGAGAGAAAAAGGGACAAGGACGAGGGGGGCGGAGAGGCTTGAGGGGCGCCCTTGGATGGGAGAATAACAGCTGGAACTGTAGATTGCGCGATCACCAGATCATGCTTCTATGGAGGTCTTGGCCTGGCTTCCCCACGCGACGCGCCAGACTCCATTTGATTATTTCGACTGTACGCCTCCCCGGATGATGTGGAAAGACAAGAAACGCGAATGAAGAATGAGGCCGAAGTTCCTACATCGGAGCGTCTCCCCATCGTATTCAGGGACTATGCATGCCCTTGACTCGCAAAACCCCACAGCACATGTACCAGGTGAGTCGAAATCCTAGTTCCTGGCAATCTCGACGTAGTGGCTTATTTTGCTTCGGGGCATCACGGCAAAATTACCGATGCCCCTGACTCGCCAGTGCTCAGACTCTCACGAACCTCCACCCGTACCCCATCCATCCCCGGCAAGCCCCGGCCATCCCCAGAAAGTCTTTCACCCCACAATCCAGTTTTTCTTTGCCTTTGGTACGAGTTCATCAGCTGCACGGCACGTGGTCTAGATCGTTCCGGATGGTCGGGTTGGAGAGTTGCAATGTTCCCGGAAGTATAAGAGTCTCGGTCTTCCTCTCACTTCGGGTTCAACAGCTTCTTGCTCACGAAGCATTACTCGACTACCCTTTGTCTATTATTCCTTCAACTTTGTTTACGATCAATCTCAACGGCTTAGGGGTATCAACACTATGCAGGCAGTTGAAGACAAGGCCGTCTTGTCCGTAGACGGCGAGAAGCCGTTCTACAAGAACAAGAATCTGCTCCGGCTATACCTGCAAATGATTCCGGGCACGCTGATTGTCAGCGCTACCATGGGCTACGATGGTTCCATGATGAACGGCATCCAGGCTGTTGACCGCTGGAATATCTGTGAGTGGTCTATTCCGTTGGCCAAAAGCACAATTGAGTCATTGGCTGATTTAGCTTGAGTCTAGACTTCGGATATCCCACGGGATCTCTGCTGGGAATCATGAACGCTATTTTGCCCTTGGGAGCCGTCTTCGGTATTCCACTCGCCGCATATATCTCTGATCACTACGGTCGACGATGGGCTATGACTGCGGGTGATATCATCATGATCATCGGAGCCATCATCCAGACTAGTAGCATCAACAGTGAGTTGAGGCTCTTTTCCCTCGGACAAAGTTTGAACTTCCAGGCGGTGATATAGAGTACTGAGAAGCGGCCTATTACAGTTGCCATGTTCCTTGTTTCGCGATTCGTCATCGGCTTCGGTCTCACAATTGCCGGCTCCTCCGCTCCAATGTTAACGGCCGAGCTGGCGCATCCGACCTCTCGCACCACCATCACCTCGATGTACAACACACTGTGGTACGTGGGCAGCATCATCGCCGCCTGGGTGACCTATGGCACGTTCCGAATCAACAACGACTGGTCCTGGCGCATCCCGGCCCTTCTTCAGATGATCCCGTCCATTATCAACATCGCTGGCGTGTGGTTTCTGCCCGAGTCTCCGCGTTGGCTCATCGGCAACGAGCGCTACGACGAGGCCAAGCAAATCCTGATCGACACTCACGGCGAGGGCGACCCCGACTCAGAGCTTGTTAGACTCGAGTTCGAAGAGATCCGAGGCGCCATCCAGGCTGAGATGGCACTCGGTAAGCAATCTTGGGGCCAGCTTTTCAACAGCCCCGGCAACCGCTACCGTACATTCCTCGTCCTCTGCTGCGCTTACTTCCCGCAGTGGTCTGGATCCGGTCTGGTTTCTTACTACCTCGCCCCTGTTTTGCGCACAATAGGCATCACCTCGCAAGAACGCATCACCTTGATCAATGGCATCATCCAGATTTGGAACATGATTGTCTCCATGGTCGGTGCCAATCTGGTTAACCGTCTCGGCCGTCGTGTCATCTTTGTCAGCTCCACCAGCCTGATGCTACTCGCCATGATCTCATGGACCGTCTCCGGCAGCCAGTATACTATGTACGGGTCTGAAGCCGCTGGCAGCGCTGTGCTGTTCTCCCTCATTTTCTTCATGTCCGCCTACAACTTCTGCTGGAACCCCTTGTCCGTGGCCTACCCCGTCGAGATCCTGACCTTTCCCATCCGCGCCAAGGGTGTCTCTCTGCTGGTCGGAGCTGTCAAGAGCGCAAGCTTCTTTAACCAGTTTGTGAATCCAATCGGCCTTGAGAAACTGCAATGGAAGTTTTACATTGTTTATTGCTCCTGGCTGGGTCTTGTATTGGCCGTCGTCTTCTTCCTCTTCCCTGAGACCAAGGTAAGTTCTCCACCCATTGTATCTTGACTTCTTCAACACTCGGACGCTGACTGTGCCACAGGACCGTACTCTCGAGGAGATTGCCGTAATTTTCGATAAGAATTTTTACAAGACTGAAGATGTCGAGAAAACTGTGCTGGAGGACAAGTCCAGCGAGAAGAACGGCAACCTCACCGTCGAGACAAAGGAGAAGATCTAAATAACCGCTTAGCGCGGCTATCTCGACCGTAGGCCTACACGTTGATCAAAGTCACATTAGATAGCCATTTAGAAAAGGGGAATAATTACCTCCGTCATAATCACTGCTCCCAGAGACATGGGCCCTGTTGCAACGTCTGAGACTTTGAGTGACTGTTGACGGTTAAAACCTGACGCTGCAATACTGCGTACACAAAGAGGTGGCTATAATGGCCGGCCCAGGATACTTTGAATAACATGGACTCGTCACCAAAGCCGACGTTGTAAGCTTGGACCAGAACATGCTTCTAGGCGCTCACAACTCGCCCAGCCGGATAACGTAGGTGAGCCAATAACTGGAGAGAATGATGGCTCCATTCGATTCATGCTTCCCTTGCTAGCTTCAACTCTTTGGGTATTCGTAGTTGGGTGAAACGAACAGGGGTCGGGGTGTACCTAGTAGTCAGCAGTGCACTTGAGCAACTTTGCTTCTACACCGTCACATTCACCGGTCAGAACCGCCGCTGGTCGGACCCCAACTAACATCTGATTACTACTAGCGCCATGTGTCTGGGGAAGAGTACACATTGGGGCGCCGATATATGGGCTGACATGGCGTGAGAGACGGGTCCCGATACTCTCTCTGTGCCTGGGTTTGCAGATGCCTCCCTCATATCCCAAGACGCAGTGTGATCTCCTTGCAAAACCTACGACTGTCGGTCCTTTACATCTCTCTTATCCTTCAATCACAATGACACGCCCAACTACCGTCATCCATCCCCAAGGGCCCGTGCAAAGCACCGCTACTAGCGTATATGGGAAAGGAGATGTGCTGCTGCGAATTGGGTAGGCCGACATCATTTCGAAATTTTACAAGAAACACAGGACTAACATACCGGCTCATAGCAACGGTGGCGCCGGTTAGCACCCTCGATGCAGCGTTGCTGCGTAATATTAGGAACTCTCGATTGCTGACATCTCTTACATAGGTGCGACTGGTCTCGTGGAGGCTCTGGCTACCGACTATCTATCAACACTCTCGGAATCACGGTCGATAGCGTGGGTATGCAATCACTCGCTCAATACTCAGGTCGCCCTCTACAGAAGCCACATTGATTTGGCCTTTACTTACGAACGAGACCGGGAGCAGCTGGCGGCGTCCGAGGGTTGGTCTCGCACCGCGGGATGCGCATTCCACGACCACTTCTGCCTGGCAGGACCGAGGGACGATCCCGCAAACGCCCGTGGCGCTGCTACGGTGGCCGAGGCTCTTCGTCGGATTTCAGAATATGGTGGACTCTTCCACAGCAGGGCTGACGGATCGGCAACTATGGAGAAGGAGCGGCACCTTTGGTCGAGTTGCGGGTTGGAGCCATGGACTGACAAAGGGGCGACGAAGTGGTATCAAACCTCCCTCGAGACACCAGCAGGCGCCCTCAAGAATGCTGATCAAGCTGGTGCGTACCTCCTTACAGATCGCTCAACCCTTCTCAAGCAGACGGGACTAAAGACGATCTCCAATACGGTCGTGTTTCTGGAGCCGACCGGCCCTCATCACATATTGATGAACAGTTGCTACGCATTGCATTCGACACTCGCCCCCGAGGAGACAAAGAAAGCTGTGGCAGACTTCATTGAATATCTCTTCTCAGCCAGAGGCCAGGGTGTCATTGCCTCATACGGCGTGGAGAGCTGTGGTCTACCGCTGTTCGCCCCTGTAGCTGATGGGTTTGCCAGAGCAAGGCTGGCAGGAGGACGACCTGTGAAGGGTAAATGGGCATTTGGGGCGCGGCTCTAAGTCTGGATCTATATTGAAGGGTAGCTTCGAGTGAGCATTAACAAATGACGCTCTTGCCATCGAATTCACGAGTTTTACGTCTTAATTATGTCAGCCGATGATGCTCCCTACAATAGTCGTGATAATACAGGGACGGCATTTCTAAGAAAAGTAGCCAACCTCCGAGTGAATGATTTGTACCCGGCTTGACCTAGACACCCCGTGGCCGGCTCTAAGTGACAAGGGACATAGCCAGCTCAAGGACCTTTATTAGACACCGTGACCTCGAGAACCAATAGTTGCCAAATGGTGGCATGATCCTAAGCTAGTTTGCTCATCTTTCCCCGTCCATCTCTTCTTGGCTTATTATTAAAAAATACCCTGGTCTTATGCGCTTGTTTCTTGGCTATGATTGGTTCATGATCGCTCCCCGCATCGTTCAGACAAGTGTTGTCATCGGTCTATGTGCCGAAACCCCCCGAAACTTGATCCACTCTGACTGTGTGTTTGCCTCACGATCTTTTCTGTTACGCCCCCTGGCGTGAGCATATGAAAGCCCAACACGATCAGACTGATTTCTGGCCGATGTCGCGATGGACAAGGCGTTGAATGTTTGGATATCATGTAATTTAGCCATCTTCTTCCTTATGCTTGAGGCAAAAGAAGAATAACAAGTCCATCACCATGACGAGCGCCGACATCTTCCAACTCCGAGCCAAAGACAACAGCGTTGCAGGACGTTTGGCTCTCGTCACGGGAGCTAGGTAAGGCGACCACCCGCAATGCATGATCGCATTCTTTTACTGTTGTGCTAATGTGACTTTCTCTCAGCGGCGGTATTGGATCGCATTGTGCGCGAGCCCTGGCTGCCGAGGGCTGTGACGTTGCCCTTCATTATTCATCCAGTAAGGTGAGTAGTTTGGCCCTGAATGTCAATCTCTATAACTGAATAAGTCCATGTAATCTAATTCAAGCGGATTTCTTATAATACCAGGCCGCAGCGGATGCTCTCGCCAGCGAACTGCGTGCTCAATATCCTGGTCAGCTGTTCGTCCCTTGCCGGGCCGACCTGTCATCTCGTGAGGCTACACGAGACCTGGTCCCAAATCTGCTTCAAACGGACGTCGTTGCTGCAAAGCACAAGACCATCTCAATATTGGTAGCCAACGCTGGGTTAGGTCGCCGTATACGAGATGTAGCGGATATTGAAGAGAGCGACTGGGACGACATGTTTGAGGTCAACACACGAAGTCCCTTTGTCGTCGTCAAGTCCGCCGTCGCCGGCATGCGAGCGCAGAATTGGGGCAGGGTCGTACTTGTCGGTAGTCTTGCAAGCCAGGGCAAGGGGTTGAATGGCTGTCATTACGCAGCCTCTAAAGGAGCTCTGAGGTTCGTCTTGTCCGGAATGTCGTCAAGTCTCGAGTGTAACATACTGATACCAAAGCTTAGTTCTATGGGCCGCAATCTGGCCAATTTACTTGCGCCAGAAGGCATAACAGTTAATATAGTAGGATCCCCATCTCTACCTTTGTGTTTAGGTGGAATGTTGAAGTTAATTTTAGTACTCTAGGTCTCTCCAGCAATGATTACCTCGACGGGAATGATTCCGCTCCCGAAAGCCGAGTAAGTTTTCAACAAGGTATCCTGATAAGAATCCCATGGTGTATCTCTCAGCTAACTGGAGGCGTGAAGATCTTGGGATCGTACAGCTCAAAGCCTCGATAGTCTCCGCAACAACGACCCTGGCCTTGCCATTGCTTCCACCATCCCGGTAGCTCGCCTTGGCACGCCCGATGAAGTTGCCCAGGTGACAATCATGTAAGTTATTCGCCGTATCACGTCCAAAGTCGAGTCCAAGCTGAAGAATTTGCCAGGTTTGCCAAAACCGGATACTTGACAGGCCAAGATGTTCACCTAAACGGAGGGCTTCACTGAGTTAAATGGGTACATTAAGGCTTGCTAGTCACCCATTTTGGAGATTTGATGCTCACCTTATGTGTCAATGTAGCTGTGCTGCGGGCTTCAACCGCGGTTGAGGCCAGAAGATCTGGGGGTACTGCCGATGTCGGCCTACTCAATCAGCCGAACTTCCAGGGTGCCGTTTCGTAGAATAAAAGAGGACCAAGACTAATTCCGTGGGGCCCGTAGTTACTAGTGGACTTTTCAATAAATAAAGGCACCTGTCGCAAGGAGTTGTGAACCCCGGCTCAGCTACTTCACCAACACCTTCTTCGCCACTAGCCAGTCACGTATATCAGTATGGTGGAAAGAAAGCCATCTTTTCTGCAGATCCATAAGCTATTCTCCCAAGTGGTGGGAAACGAACCATCGATCCGCCTATGTTTGGAGGACGAGAGTGAGCCATGGGCCCATGAGGCCGGCGTCTACATCCCGTCAACGGGTGCCTTATTCGTCACCAGCAATCGCCTTGTTGGGATTGATGGACAACCAAAAGTCACTATCAGTAAATTAAACATTGAAAAGGAGCCATATGTGCGAGAAGAGATCGACTGCGGTATTGCCATGGCAAACGGAGGGGTAAACTACCAAGACGGCGTCCTCTTCTGTAGTCAAGGTACCAAGGACACCTCAAGCGGCCTATGGCACATGGAAACCGAAGCACCGTACCGAAAGACATTGGTTCTGGACAGCTTCAATGGGCGGCCATTTAATTCTCCCAATGATGTCGTTGTCCATAGTGACGGATCCATCTGGTTCACAGATCCCATCTATGGCTACGAGCAGGGCTTTCGACCACGTCCACAACTGCCAAACCAAGTCTACCGATATGACCCGCGATCCAAGGCCGTACGGGTGATGGCTGACGGGTTTGGACGGCCAAATGGCATATCATTCTCTCCCGACCAGGCGACCGTATACATCACGGACACGGACTTCATTCACGGTGACGGGTCTACAAACGCGTCGAGGCCGGCGACAATGTGAGAGACACAATGATGCTTCTTTCTCAGATCATTGACTACGCGCATTGCTAACGTGAATGCTTTCGCTTAGATACGCTTTCGATGTAGTTTTCAGAGGCGACCAGCCGTTCCTCACCAATCGCCGCCTTTTTGCCATGGCGGACAATGGGGTTCCTGACGGGATCAAATGCGATCAGTTTGGTAACGTCTACAGCGGCTGTGGCGACGGCATCCACGTGTGGTCGTCAGGGGGTGTACTTCTTGGCAAGATTCTCATTCCAGGAGGCGTTGCCAATTTCTGTTTTGCGCGGCGCGGCAGGATTTTAGCCCTTAATGAGACGCGGATGTGGGAGATATCTCTTGCACCGCACAGTCTGGGCTCACTTTTGAAGCTATAGACCGGTTAATCATGGCTTGGGGCGCCTCGCCTGGTGAAAGCGCTCAAACGTTCGTTGTGGCCAATTGCCAGAGTAAAGAAATGTGTCAAATCCGAGACTGTTCTAGAATATATCCCTATTGAAAGCAGAACACGTAAGGCATTGTAGGTTTTTCTAGGTATAAATCTATTTCTATAACTAAGTTTGCTGGATCTGGGAACTTCCCAGCATCTTGGCAAGACACTGATGAATGGTAAAGTAGTAGCTTTTTATTCAAAGCTTTTGACAATCTGAAGAGGTTGAAGGGAGAGGGTAGGAGCTCGAACAGTCAACTGAACACACACATTACTCAAATTAAGACCAGTCTCCCTCGTCGACAATCGACTCCCCACGCTCAGCTGCAGCCAACAACTCCTGCACTGTCCACGGCTTATATGTGTACCCGGGGACGCCATTCGTGTTCTTGAATGGCGCGCCTGATACGATGTGGTTTGCGCATTTGCCATAGTTGTCGTACGCGTACTGCTCAGGGTCGTGGTTAGTGACCCAGCGGCCAACCATCTTGGTCAACCGAGTGGGATCTTTGTCCATAACATCCCAGTTAGTGTTATGGTACAGCTCCCGCGTCTTGAAGCCCATCCGCTGAGCACACGCCACACGCTCCGCTCTGAAGTTCTCGTCAGCAAGTTGCTCGTTTGCGGAAACTATAGGTCTTACCTGAGAAGGTTGTGCACTCTGACGGCCAGAGGTGCGTTGCCTTTTCCGGACAACTGCAGACATGCTGCGAGCGAGTACGAGTCTTCGAGGGCCATCGTAGCACCGCTAGCAGATGTGGGCAAGAAGGTATGCGCCGCATCGCCTATCTGGATGACCCTTGCCTTAGGGGATGCCCACGTCTCTCGCGGATTACGCCACATCAGCTTAAAGTCGACTGCCTCGCCACCGGGGGCGGACTTGATGACCTCGGAGATGTATGGCTTCCAGCCCTTGACGTATGGCAGAGCATGCTCGATCGAGGTCTGTTTTGTCCATTCCTCTTCAGCATTGCCGTTGTCCTAGGTTCGTTAGATTCGCTACGCAGGGCCAGGACAAGTTCAAACGGGTAACATACCTTGTGCGTAAGCATGAACACCATGTCCTCCTTGGTTTTGGCAACTATTATGTGTGCTCCAGGACCCATTGTCAGATTTCCCTTCGGCTCAGTTCCCTCAAATTCTTCGGCTACTAGGGGGTTCTTCATAGCCAACTCAAGTGGGAAAGTAGCACGGAACATTGCGAAGCCAGAGCTTATAGGCACCTCCTTAAAGCCTGAGACTAATCTCCATGACTTTGAACCAATGCCATCAGCGGCCACGACAATGTCCGCTGTAATGGTGGTACCATCCTCGAGAACGACACCAGCATTATCATCAGTCTCGGTGTACTCAGTTACCAAAGTCGAGAACCTGACTTCAATACCAAGCTTCTCTACATAAGAGTGAAGCATGTCATGAAACCTTGAGCGGGTGCTAGAGAGCGGGAACTCGACGTTGCCAAGAAAAGTCCCGTCATACTTGTAGATGTGCCCAGTCTTTGAGATCGGCGATTCTTCGCACCATTCTTTGAAGCCGGGCCAGTTTTGGGGAGAATGGAGAGCAGATGCTTGGATCGCAATTAGGTCACCTATAAATTGTTAGAAACGCCTAGAGGTCGTGGGGTTTGGGAAGAGATTCGTGCCGTAGTCCTTGAAATCAGGTCGACGCTCGAGAATTTTCACATCGTGGCCTTTGCGGTATGCTTCAACTGCGAAGCTCAGTCCTGCGATCCCTCCACCAACTACGAGGATGGATAGGCCGCTTGAAGGGTAGCGTTTCATGAACGGGATGCCGTTGGATGACTGAGTGTTTTTGGCCATGGTGATAATGGAGAGTTTAGGTTCTAGAATGATGCAGGATGCTTGTTGATGCCATTCATCTCTATGGAAGCCGTCATCCATACGGCACTTCACCTTATATATCTGCTTTCTATTTCTCATGTACATATGTATTGTGGCTACCGTGGTGATGCAAAGCAACACTTCTCGCACTTGACGCCGGAAAGTTCTTGGAATCCGTTCAGATGACTATGTAAGCGGCATTGAGGCTGAATTTATTCTGGCGGTGATGATCAGTGGATCAGCTGCAGCAGTGACATTCTTGTTCTCCATAAGTGTTAAGAGAGATAAATGCCGCTGCATGAATGCCATTTCCGGAATATTTCTCATCAATCAGTCAATCTCGGAACCTTGGTGGGATGGCTCTTCCCGTATACGCGATGAGCGACGATTTACGGCCCGTAACCTTATGTACCCTTTGGCCTTGAGTCTTGACAGAGACCTGCACGGGTGACATATGGAGACGACTCCAGGAACGAGAAACTCTACGAAGCAACCGACCATATCACACCATATGATTCAGCGCGGGAACGGATTAGGCTCAATACGAATTAGCCAAACTCTAAAACCATACGATTTGCCGAGGCTAGATTTGTTGGCGTTTATCTCTACCGCATCAACGTCACATTGTATTGAAAACTTATCCAAAGTTGGTTTCACCGCGATTATCAGTCTTCATGTACAATTCATGTGGTCTTCTATGTAGAGTATATGCATGCATGTTGTCTATCCTAGAGCGCAATCTTGTCGCTAAGCCAGATTCTGGTACTCTGTGCCATACGGATTCAGCTCAATGCTGAAGGCAGATAGATCACCGAATGGTATGGCACCAGAAGTCCACTTGGCAACAGCATCATCGAGAGCTTTCAAGTGTCCACTTTTACTGAGATCAAGCGGCTGCTTATCATTACCGACCAGTTTGAGCCTGATACAAGTCAATATATTTGTGCTCTCGCAATGTAACCGGGCGCGTAGGAACGAAAAGGAGGCGGAAACTTACTGTAGTCCGGCTGCCATAACCGCCTTGCCGAAATCATCCTCTCTGATCAGCACATCTATGGCACCGCTGGCACTCCCAGCCAATATCTTCGCCGGGAGGTCAAACTCGTGGGTCGCCGGTCTTCCCAGCCCCACTCCATCCACAGTCTTGAGAGCATCTGCTAGAGCCTTCGCAGACCTCAACCCTCCAGTGACGTATGCCTTTGTTTTGGTCAGGGCGGGTATGATTGTTTCAGCAAACTCGATGAAGAAGGCCTCCCTCTTCTTTGAAGATTCCCGGACGTGTTTGAATCCGGAGGATTGGTAGGTTCCTCCGGAGAGCTCGACAAAGTCAAATTTAAGTCTTTCGAGCTCAGCACAAAGCAATTTACAGTCTTCGGGGGAGAAACCTTCGTCCTGAAATTCGACGCTGTTGACTTTGATGCTGAGAATAAAGGCTGGATCAGGGACGCGCGCTCGGATAGCATGAGTGATCTCAGTGATCAGCCGGGCGCGATTGAGGATGCTTGTCCCGCCATACTCGTCGGTGCGTTTGTTCGTAGACAATGATAAAAACTGGCTAATGAGGTAGCCACTGTATCGCGTCAGCATAGTCTTCAGCCACGTAGCTACCCAGATTGCCAGTACTTACTGTGCTCCGTGTAGCTGAATACCATCGAACCCGGCCCTATATAGGTATTCGGCGGCATGTGCAAACCCACCAATAACGCTCTTAAAATCGGCCTCCTCCATAGGTCTCGGCTTCGCATATGTCTTCCCAGCGAATTCTGCCTCGAGGCGCACATCACTCGCAGAGATAGGGTGTGGCTGGATGCTCTCCGGTACCTGTCGTCCTGGGTGGCTCACCTGAGCAACAATCAGGCTTCCCTCCTTCTTCGCTTGGCTTGCTAAGTCCTTGAAAGCTTCGAAACGATCGCCAGAAAATGGAGCATCTGGCGGAATGATGGTATTTTCAGCTGCTTCTAGCTGGTCATAAGCTATCATCAAATTGCCAGTGAGCAGGACGCCGAAGCCTCCCTCGCCCCACCGGCGGTAAACATTGACCAGCTCGGGCAAGGGCACACCACGTTTCTCAAGAACATCAGGGTCGAATGTGGCCAGATGTTCGGACATTGCAGCCTTTATAAATCGGTTCTTGGCCGTCCTGCCGCTGAATTCAAAGTGAAGTGGCTGGCCCAATGGGCTAACGTCCACCCCTTCGCTAGTATATCGCTTTGACATAATGAATGCTATGTCGGCCAAAAATGATGAAGTGGAAATTTTGAATTAACCGCTCTTGACCTAAGAATCAGTGAATTCGAGGGGAGGTCTCAGTTACTTTATACCAGTGGTATCTGCCGAGGCGTGGCATCCTTTCACAATTCCATCTTCATCTGTCTACTCACTAACTCACTCTAATGCTAAACCAGGATGTTACTCCGCGAAAGTGGTTTGTGGTTACACTAGACTCTTGGCTAATGAGAACATGGAGCGCGCGCGCGTAGATTTAGGATCGTACCCGAGTGGGCTTACAAATTTTATTCATACATTATTAATCTATGTCCATTCTCCACGGCAAACGGGCCAACGAAGAGCCCGAGCCACACTTTGGGTGAAAGGTTGAGCCGACTCTTTCTCAGATCCCGGAATGGTCCCTAAGTATTCTCGTAGAAATAACAAGTAGGTCCTTTTTCATTGGTTTGGACGGGGGAAGTAGTCTTGGGTAGTAGCTGGCGGCCGATGCGTCGGCCGACGCAGGGAATCCAAAATTGTTTCCGATTCCATGAACATCTGATCAGCATCCATTCACCCACCCACGGCGTACGGAACTGTCCACCCATGCGCATTGTTGGCGTTGGCATTGGCACTATATCGCAGTAGCATGCGGGTAGTTATCATATTCGACACTTGGCTAGCATAACGCAATATGGCGTCACCTCGGCCCGAAGGTGTTAACGTTGGCCTACAACCTGAGAAGAACTCGTACCATTTTGGGTCGCACGGACTTCGTGTGGGATTGAGGTGGAAGATCATTTCGGACTCTGAGATCTAAATATACAGGATCTACGAGCAGTGCCTGGGTAATCTCGTTGTATTAAAATATTAAGTGATTACCATCAAGTTGCAACCTCCTCTTCGCTCATTGTTTTTATACCGATGAGCGACCATCCACGTTCAAGGGTATATTGGCCAGGTCGTGAGTAGACTTTTGCATCGTTTCCTCTTTTCCCTCAGTTTAGGCAGTCTCAGCCAAGATATCTGGGAGATATGAGGTACTCTGTAGCATCGGCCTAAATTCTTTGTTGGCGAGACTCATCTTAGTCTCATTCCTTCAGTCTTGTAGGTACCTTACGGTTCGCTTTGAAATTCTGAACAAATTCTACCCCTCACTGCTTTTTAGCATAATTTTCCCCAACACCTAGACGTTGTGATCCAGTCTTCATTTTCTGACTCCTCTTGCTCTAACTTCACCCCTCTCCCCAATGTTCAAAACCTGGCGACAGTCCGGGCAGTACCACTTTGTTGTCTCGTCTGGGATCTCCTCCAATCCAACACATTCCCGATGGAACCATTCCCCTTTACAACAATCATCATTCTCACACCGAATCATCGAGCCAGAACCCACGCGATTACAAATACAGTAGCGCGGCTCGTTTAGGTCAATGGGGTTACCATCATCATCCACATCCTCCGTCTCTCCATCCTGAGCCTTTTCCCTTCTGGCAAACGAGTGTCTTCTGAGCACTGTCCCCCAAAGACTGTCGTTGTACAATACCGCTGATGAATAGACGGGGCATAGAGCTCCCGAAAGCTGAAAGAAGAATAAATCCGAAAGCAGAATAGGTAGCAGATTGCTGATAAGGATCACATATCCATTAGGTCGAAATATTAGGTCCCAATCTTTTTCTTTTCGATGGACGCCGGCTCACTTCCTCATCCCCATCTACAAAGTGGCCCTTCTTTATCTGATGCTGCCTGAGGTTGTCTGGGCGGTTTTTATACTGGCTCGTACACCCTGGATATGGGCAACGGTAGATCTTTGGTGGAGTGGTTGCATGCTGCAGCTTCTTATGCTTGGCCATGCTTCCCGGGAACCACCGAGGATCTCCCTCTGGACGGTAGCCGCAGATTTCACAACAGCTGTCGGATTCCGTCTTGGACCCATTTGTAGAAGCATGCTCTGGGGATGGCGGTGATGTTGCTGCAGTGAATTCGTTGTACAATACCCAAGGCGACACTTGCTTTTTCCCCAATTCGGCAAGCAGCTCATTACAGCTCGCCTGGTTACCCGCTGTAGAATCTTTGGAAATGGTGTGATGTGTGAAGCACTCTGTGATGTTTTGGCTTAAATCGACCCTATCGCGGGGGCCCATCGGTGATGCTCGAGTAGTTGAGCGATGTTGTGGCTTTTGAAGCCAGTCAGGTCGTGGTTCTGGGGTAGGGGTGTGACGCGACATTCGTGTGTACTCCCATTCACCGATGGGATTCATCTCTACGTCAAGTAGGTAGTTCGGTTGAAGGCTAGCAGCCTTTCATAGGCTGAGGGTTTATTGTGATTTCTCAAATAAAGAGGGTGCCCTGGCGTCAACGGGCTCACTTTGCCTCAGTGTGCACCACCGTTTCAATACTCATGAGCGATACAGTTTCGTCTTGAAGTAAAATGGCACTGTAGGTGAACACCCTTTCTCTTGCATGTCATGTGAGTGACTGTTGGCGAGGAGGGCTGGTCGTGAACGTGAACCTTTCCAAGAATGAGTGATCGGATTGCGGGGTTTCGCGTCGTAAGTACGTCGAGATACAGCCATTTATTGCCTTGTAGCTGCCTCGCGCATGCATCTAGCCAATCGTACTGCTTATTTGCCGTCCAATCAGCCTCATACATTGGTTTATAAGGGTGAGATTCCATTTCTTCTAACAAGCGCTACAAATCCCATCCATCCGCGCACCATTTTTTATTTTCAAGCAATTCTCGACTCTAGAAAAAAGAATCCTATCCTTAGCCTGAATTTATCGTCAGGTGTTTCTTTTTCTATTTGCACAATCAAATTCATCACGCTCTGACTTGGGTGAAATACGTTCCGAATGACCAGGGCGCTAAAGTACTGTGACTAACAGAATAAATTATTCTATGTATGATATGTGTATGCTGCTAATATATATCCATGTATACTATCAAGACTAATTACAGTTCTAGCTGACCATCGACCGAAGTACAACCACTTCACTCAGATTTCAGCACAATATCATAACTTGAGTTGTGCACTTTACTTGTAGAATTGGGATGGCTCCTGGAATGAGATTTAAACCTCCCCTCTAATTCTCCTCCATGCCTTTTGCCGCATCTGTTCGCTCAATCCATACGTGACAGCATTCACTAAGCCAATAAACTGCGTTGAAGCTTGCAGAGCCTTGAGCCATCGGAGAGATGCCCCGTTCAGAGACTCAGTCAGCCGATTCGCGATCCCTGGAATCCACAAGATGATGTACGCTATGGGATATCCGTTTAGTAGCAACATCTTGCTGAGATTAGGGGGCGGTGGCATCAAAGACTTGGAGGGAAAGCCCTTAACAGGGCCGACTTGCAGCTGATTGGATGTTGCTAAATCGGATACTTGACTCCTTGCTGCTTCGGTTCGTATTTGTTGTGGCTCATCGACGAGGGGCAATGAGTCGGGTTGCAGAGCCCGGTTCCTGTCCGAGTTTTGAGAGTAGGGCCCTCCTACGATGGAGCTGTCATAGCTCGCTTGAGAAAGATCCGTAGTGACACCCCGGATTCTCCTGAAAACCCTCTTGAGATGGATGTAGATACATGTGTAAATTAGAATCGTCGCAAAGAATATAAACAGGCGCCAGCCGTGAGTAAGCGAGTATCGCAGATCCAGACGGTCAGCTCGGATCCAGCACCAGTTGCCGCTTACATAGCCGACCCCGTTCAGCGCAAGCGCGATGTTGCCTAAAAGGAGGGCTCGTGTCAGCATATGCAGGTGATAATAGATCCTGTAAGCGAGGTAACATACTGGTGATGAGAGCTGGTGCCCAAGCAGCTATGCAGAGCAGCGCTTGAAACCGGGTCGAGAGATTAGCGACGCGATCGGTCTTCAACACAGTAAGAAGAACCGTGAAGGATATAACAAGGATGTTTAAATCAATCGTCTGCACGCTGAGCTGGTTGATGCAGGCGTTGGCGATACACGCCGCGTCTGGTTTTGTCTCGCCGCCTGGCATTCGACCCTGTGCGAGGAAGATGGAGCCAGAGACAGCGTTGGACAAGGTGTTCATCGCGTCTACTCAGATACAAGTTGTCAGCTCCCGTGAGTTACAATGAAGTCTGCTACTCGGCGTACCTGATACAAGCAAATTGATGATCAGAGCATGGCGAAAATGCCGTCTTGGTGGACGAACAATCTGGAGCACGATGGCAGTTGTCGAGGCGAGGAACGAGAGCCACGATCCAACCAACGTCGGGATTGCGACAACAAAGTCGACTGTCATGACTTGCGCAATGTTATCTTTTTTGTTTACGTTCGGGTGCTTCGCATGACTTTCAAGAGTTATAGGGCTGGTATTTGAGGAGCAGCAAGCTGCACCCCCTTGATGACCACCCATGGCCCTACGAGGCGATGCTGTGTGATCTGTGACATTAATTGGGCTGGCCAATCTACTAGCTGGATGCATAGAGGATCCGACGTATTGATGATGAGAGCAGATATCTTACATTCTAGGGTGATATCGAGAGTTACAGGGGCAGATTCTCAAGGTAGTTGGTCAGTACCGTCTGAGTAATACTACCCAGCTCGGATGGATATATTTCTGCTGAGCGCAGCCTCAGCCCTAACTATCTTTGTGCAAGCCAAGCCACTGCGCCTGTTTGTATTAATCTAAGTAGTTTCCCATGTCAAGCGAGATCTCTATCGGGCCTTGGAATACTAGCATAAATCTGTAGCTCTGCAGGTAGTGAAACAGTCAGTTAGCTGAAGGGTTGTTACTAGTCCTAACGCTATCCCAAATTTTGAAATGAAGTGTATTGCTTTAAGCTTTTTCGAGCTCTCTTCAGTTTACCTACGAATAACCTTTCTTGGTGCAACACTATCTTAAATAAGTTAGCCTATGAACATCCAATCTCTCCTAGAAAGGGAAGAAACTAACTATTTAAGCTTTGTTGGTTGCTGGAATAGGGTAGTGTGGATTTTTGACGGTTTGATTAGATTATGTCAAAGAGCTGTTGAAGAATCTCCAAACGGCATGTTAACCAGCCGCCTCTAGGTGTCAGAACAAATTCTCATTGCTCTTTCGCTTTCTCATTAGTGTCAGATGTCCACGCGAAGGCCCTCAAACAGAATCAATTTGTCTTAAGTCCTTTCTCTGATGCCATGAATAGCCCCCTGTCTTTAATGGTCTTTTATTCAACGCTGGAGGCTTACCTTGATATTTTGAAAGTTTTAATACCAGATCATTAGCATTTTCAGGGGGAAAGAACTCCATTGGTTCTTCCAAGATGGATATAAAGTCGTTTGGGAAGACAACAGTTCGTCTCAAGTGAACCCTGGTAACCAATTGACGGGTCTCCGCTTCAAACAAGCTTTTTCAAATCAATCAAGGTTATTCAATTACTTGGCGGTATAGTAGGGATCGGCTGAATGCGATTTGCCGAGTAATTGATTGATTGACAAAAAACCAACATACCCATGATCTGGGGCCCTTAAGTCGCCGACCAGAATCCATAACCAACCATACCCTACCGCTCTTTTATGCCTTATTAATGAGTGATTAAGCGGCATTTGGGAGTTAAGCTTCGAATAAAATCGGTTCAAAGTGGATCGTACCTCAAGTTCCAAGTAACATCCCTGGAGGGACGGAGAATCCTTCAGGAGACGAGCTGGGGTAAAAGCAACTCGGTCGCACCATCCCAAACAAGCGACAAGATGCGCATTGTTCTGGGACAAGAATGTCACAGAAGTCGCAAGCAGACTCACTGAGAACTTAATGAAAGAAAGGCTAAGACCAAGACACCATTGAGAAGAACTGACTAGCGGTGGGTGGGTGTTTTTTACATCGTAACCCCTACCACCCTTCGGTTCAAGTTGTCGGAAAATCAACACAATTGGGAACATTGGCTCCATCGTCCAACTCCACTGAAATCTAAATATCACGCCCTACGAACCCGCCACTGGTTTCAACGGTTCCAGACCCACCACTGTGTGTCATGCAGCCCCGTTCATATCAAGTGTCGAATATTACTTCCACTTGCTTAAACGAACCTGCTCACAAACAATTCATCCTGAGTGAGAGATCCCCTCGGCAATTCGGCAGAGCTAAGGGCTAGCCGTATTCCAACCAATGTAAGACGTCTTTCCTACCCAACTCACCGTCGAGTTTGCACCGAGGTACTAAACCTCCCAATGATAATTTAGAACCTCCGGGCCGTTTCTGCAAATTAGGCAAGTGCCAGTAGCAAGCAGCATGGGTTGGAACATCTTTTGAAGTGTCAGTCAGTCATTGTAGCAATACAAGTTAACACATTGAACAGAAGTGTCGTGTATCCTTCCGTTCAAATCATTGCCACCTGATCATCGCGTTCATGCTTACTTAACAAACCACATTTACACCAGTAGCGTTTTCGTGGGAGAGCAAACTCTACAATCCGCAACTGTTTCACTACCCTTACGTGGACGTGCAAAAAAGGTACAGTCGTAACCGCCTTGATTGTTGTTAAACAAGGCAGCAAGGGTCTTATTTGAGACAACTCCGGTGACGAGGGTTCCAGACCACCCGCTTCTATGTGACGCGCGTTTCTCGGCCCACTGGTTGCTCCATATCCCTTAATGCATGAATATAAGAATACTCAGTCTCTGCTCTGTTGCAATAGAGATCCAACCATCTCCTCTAAATCCAGTCATCTCTTAAGACAATTACTACCAGACCCTCAAACACGCTTCCATCAAAATGCTTTTCACCAAGACCTTCGTACTTGCTCTCCTCGGTCTCGTGGCCTCCGCCGTTGCCACTCCTACCGTTGAGGAGCGCTCCGGACCAGTCTGCACTGACCAGCCGGATCCTACCACGTACTGTACCGATCTGGGTTACCAGTACTGCTACGGCCACTACGGATGCATCTAAGCAAAGCACCAGAAACGAACGATATCTCAATCTATCCCCTAATATTGCATATACTCTGCATCTTCTACCGCATATTCGAAGACCTTCTCATGTTCATGTATGGAACTCAAATCAGTGAGAAGTAGACGAAGATCACCATTCGTGCTATCAGAGAACTTCTTAGCACAACGGTACCCAGATCAATCTAGGTACAGACTACTGAAAATAAGGGGATAGTTGAATATTTGACAAAGGCCCGGAATCCACAAGTAGCTATTCACAAAAGCGAAAAATAAAAGTATTATGGACATTCCATTCTCCGGCTGATTGATGTGAATGAAATGTGCAGTTGGGGTGGCTTGTTCCTGACGGAACTAGACTTTATATCATCTCCCTTCTTGTTGGACTCTATAGATCCTATTCTCTTCTTTAGTAAATGAGCCACAGCCTAGTTTAGAAACGGAGTAGATATTTTGAGGATCAAGTCAGGACAAAAGAGCCACGGCCGATGAAAACAGACTGATTATCATAGTTCGTGTAGTAGTACGATGGCTGACATGATGGAGGTATGTGCCTTTCCCTTCACTGTTGATTTGAACATGCGGCCAATCGTTCAGGTTGCAACTCAGTCCTACATCTAGGGAGGGAAAACATAAGTCGATAAGCCAAATGTGAAGCCCTTTGACCTAGCCAATGGTACATACACCAACATTCAGAGTGTAGTCGAAGGCGACAATGCATCACCACTGTAGCTAGTAGGAATAGTGCTCACTAATCACCAGAGCTCGATCTCAAGCAGGATGATCCGTAAGTTGTACAATTTATATTCAGCCCGGTAACGTAATCTCCTATTTTCATCATATGGGGAATCGACAACTGCAAGTTGTATGTTCTTTAGCCCTCTCCGGCACTTTCCTCAGTTGCCAGCCAGGTGTACTTCGCTCCCGGGTGATCATCACGTAGTCGAGGACCTAACCCATCGTCAAAGAAATTCTCCCGCGTCGTAGATGCTGCGTAATCATCCCAGAACACGCCACGAGCTCGCAGTTCGGGAAGAAGCCACTTTGAGATATCCTCAAAGTCACCTGGATTAACAGCATATGAAATATTAAAGCCGTCGATGGTAGACTCATCAATCCATCTTTGCAAAATATCGGTAACCGTCTTCGGTGAGCCAATAGCGCGAGGATGCGGGCCGCCGAGAGCGAGTTCCTGGGCAATTCTCTTCTTCGTCCACTTTACCCCATCAGTTCCTGGAACAGTGGCCGACCACGAAGTGATCATGCTTTGAATTGCGCCTGGGCCTGTAAACTTGAAATCCTCGTCGTCTGACCACTGGTCGAGATCAACTCCAGTCCAACCGCCGAAAAGGGTCAGAGCACCTTCAAGGTCAATGTAGTTGAGGTAGTCCTCATATTTTGCCTGTGCCTTTTCATCCGTCTCATCAACGATGATCAGAATGCCACCAATAATCTTTATGTGGTCTGGGTTCCGGCCCTGCTCAATAGCTTGCTGTCGGATTTCGTCGACTGACTTCTTAACCTTATGTGTCTCCATGCCGGGAACGAACATACACTCGGCGTGCTTGGTAGCAAAGGCTTTACCCGCTGTGCTGGCTCCAGCTTGGAAGATGAAAGGGGTCCTCTGAATCGATGGCTCCGTGGTCAAGGGACCAGCAGTAGAAAAGTGTTTCCTGAGAAGGCTTAGTTACCACCTATTTCGAAGTATGGACCGAGGTTGACATACCCTTTGTGGTCAATCTGACGAACTCTTCCTGGGACTGTGTATTGTTTGGTTTTAGTATCCTTGACAACGGCATCGTCTCTCCAAGAACTCTCCCACAGCTTGTACGTCACAGTAAGGAATTCATCCGCAATCTCATATCGCTCATCATGGGCAATTTGCGTAGGAAGCCCAAGATTCTTCGCAGCTGTCTCCAAATGACTGGTGACAGCATTCCAAGCTACGCGACCTTTCGTCAAATGATCAAGTGTAGCAAACCTTCTTGCAAGCAAAAATGGGTTCTCGTATGTGGTTGAGGCTGTAATTCCAAACGACAGGTGCTTCGTCACTGCTGCCATGGCGGCCACGGGTAGACTTCGCAACTAGTCAGTGGCCACATTACGTTAAACACTCGGGTAACTTACAAAGGATCGGTAATCGGGAATTGAGCAGCGCTCGGTAATGACGGATCAATGTTACCAGCACCCTTGTATACCCCATAGTGGCTCAAGACATCTGCGATAAACAGTCCATGAAATTTCCCATCTTCCAGGATCTTGGCTAAATTTGTCCAGTACTCGATATCTGTGTATTGAGCGGACTGATTACGAGGATGTCTCCATAGCCCTAGACAATGTCAGTTTAGCTCAAGAAGCAAAGCGGCCATAAGTACCCGGAGCTAGGTGCCCTGGCGTGCTCATTGTAAAAGCGTTCAGGATCCATTTCTTCGGCTTCCTTTCGTCTGCTCTCGTCATGATTGTTGTCAAGTTGCGGATTAGAGTTGTGCTGGAACAAATCTGGCACACGGAATTAGACAAGGCCAGGGATCATACACAGTATTAGCCAAGATTAAGAAGAGTTTTCGGACATTTTAACAAATTCATACTAACACTTCCACGTGTTTGTCAATGTGGATCATGGTTCATAATACATCTAAGGTGTTATCTTGGCCTCAGTCACACCATTGTCTTGCCCCATCGTCTGTTGACGATTTCAGATAAGCACTTGACCATGGAACCTTTCTATATCCATGGGAACCAATGGAATTGACCAAACACATGCTCAATAACACTTTCGATATAACTTACCTGTCCAATCATAGCAACGGGAAGGATCTTGCGCCATATGGTGAGGGCAATGATGCAATGCGAAAGATCCACCTACGAACCCTGGAGAACTGCACGTTCATATGATGAACCCCAATAATGAATCAGAGGAAACTTATGTAAGAGGTCCATCTAGCAAGGGATTGATGGAATAGAGATCTGCCCACACCGCCGAAACTCTCCGATACGTCAAGATCAGGGGATCCCTTTTTCCAGGTATCATTTGACATGGTTTCCATGCAAATGAATCCATCACAATGCTAGCGGATCAACGATAAGCCACCCGTACACACTTTAGAAAGAAAACCAGCTCATAAGAAGCCACTACTGTGGACGAAACCCGGCATGGGATGTATGTCCTCGGCCTTTAAAAAAATAAGAACCTCAAGCAGAGCTTTCTTCTTTATGCCTTGCCCTACATTAGAAGGCAGGGAGACGTTCGGCGATTATGTTGAACGAGGATCTTAACTCGTTTAACCTGCTTCTCCACATGAGCTCTACGGCTTTAGTTGGAAATAACATTGAACTTCTCCATAGCCAAGCCGAATGAAACTCGCCTAGGTGCATCTTCGGGTCTCGCAATTTTGTATTGCGAAGATGTGATCAGAGCATTAGGTAACCTAGTTGCCAAGTGATTTTCTAAATGGTGCCGTAGATATAAACCTAGAGATAACAAGAACCACACAATGTCACTAGCGAGTCGCAGTTAAACGGGCTCATCTTAGTACTTACAACATCTTTTTCAAAATGGCTGATGTGACACCTCCATTGCCACAAAGCGCCGGCTACGGTGTAATCGTTGGTCTTGGGGCTGCTTTCGCTCTCGGTATTTACCATATTTCTTCACTTACCTGTTCAGAGTCCTCTGACGAAATGAACAGGAATGATTTGGGTCACCCATCTAATGAAGAAGGCTTTTGATGAAGATAACAAAGCCACAGAGACGTAGGACAATTCACTATCTACGAGTAGCACCCCTTACTAATACATAAACAGTTTTATGGTCGCCAACCGTTCTGTCGGGACAGGACTAACTGCCGCCGCAGTTATCTCATCTTGGCTCTACAGTACTGCACTTCTGGGCGCCACCTTACTCACATACAAATATGGGCTGGCACTGGGCGTCTGGTGGGGAGCTTCCGCCAGTATTGTCATCTGTCTCCTGTCCTATATTTCCATCGAGGCCAAACGAAAATCGCCGAACGCACACACGCTTTTGGAACTCGTTAAAACGCGTTACGGCACCACGGCTCACATTTTGTGGGTGGTTCTTTGCCTCCTGAACAACACCCTGGTGTTCTCAGCCATGTTACTAGGTGCAGCCACTGCAGTCGCGTCGCTCACTGGAATGTCGGTCATTGCGAGTACATATCTCTTGCCAGTAAGTCTACAAATGATCCGATCCTGAACAGCGTGATGATGACGAGGGTCAAGCTTGGGGTTGCCATATACACCTACTTCGGTGGTTTACGAGCCACATTCCTTACCGACTACGTTCACACATTCATTGTCATGATCATCCTGGTCTGGTTGACGATTAAGATAATTGTGGCCAAGGAGATCGGCTCAATTGGTGCTCTCTATGACGCCGTCATCGCTGCAGACAAGAATAAGCCAGTCGAAGGAAACTACAAGGGCTCGCATCTAACCATGAGGAGTGACGAGAGTCTCTTCTTTGGTATTTTGCACGTCATGTGAGAACTCCTTACCATCTCGCGTGGCTTGTAATTATCTAATTGGGTTCTAAGTTCAAATATCGGGGCTGTCATAATGGACACCGGGTTTTGGCAGAAGGTTAGACCGCCAACTCGAAGACTTAGATGAAGCTACTTACTCACGGTGCCTCAGGGATTCTCAGCTGATGTTGCTGCTGCCGTTCCAGGCTATGTTCTTGGCGGAGTTGCCTCTTTCTCTGTGCCATGGACCGTTGGTACAATCGGAGGTCTGGCTGCAATTGCTCTGGAACCAACGCCAGCTTTTCCCATCTATCCGAGGGTATGTCCTATCCATAAACATGAAAATAGGGAATAACGCTGATTATTTCAAGACCATGACTGCTGAGGAGGTCAGCAGCGGGCTAGTGCTTCCATACGTTGTTCAAGCCGTCTCAGGAAAAGCAGGTGCCGGAGCTCTTTTAGTCACGATATTTATGGTAAGAAAAGCGAGATTGCCAGAAACTCGACCATTCGGACTGACTCACATACTGAAGGCTTGCACATCTATTGCCTCAGCGCAAATGATTGCGACCAGTTCCATCATTAGCTTCGACATCTATGGTACTTACATCAACAAGGCTCCAAATGACAAGCAGCTTATCCGCTGGTCTCACATCGGAGTTGTCACCACTTTGATCTTCATCTCAACTCTAGCGACAGCATTCCACCTAGGTGGTGTAGACATGAGCTGGCTACTCTATGTTATCGGCAACATGATTAATCCAGGCGTCTTCCCTACCCTTTTCACTCTTCTTTGGAGAGGCCAGACAAGGCTGGCGGCTATCGTATCGCCTATTGTTGGAATGATCTGTGGTATCTCTGTCTGGCTATCAACCGCCTGGTATTACTACGGGAAAATATCAATCGCTTCTACTGGAGCAACGAAACCCAACTTGTTTGGCTGCCTCGTTTCCTTTTTCGTCCCGTTACCCGTTACTCTCCTCATCTCTTTAGCCCAGCCACAATCGTTCAATTGGTCCAACTTCAATCAGATAAAGAGCATCAAGACGGAGCATGGTCGTGCCGCGCAACTTGGCACAGACCAGGCTGAGTGGTTCACCCCCGAGAGGGTCCAGTACATGAAGCGAATGAGCCGCTGGGCAGCCTTCTGGGCAATATTCACTATTCTTGGGCATGCTCTGCTCTGGCCTCTGGCAATGTACGGTGCCAAGATAGTCTTCTCAAAACCGGTAAGTTGGCTGGATTTCAATGTATCGTGGATCACTGCTAACATAGAGACATAAACAAGTTCTTCACCGCCTGGATAGTCTTCGCCTATATTTTCCTCTGGTTTACCCTCATCGTGGGCAACTTTTATCCCCTTGTTGATGGAGGATTCAAGAGTATATGGATTGTTATCAAAGGGAAAAGAGGCGGACACGAAAGTGACCAACCAGTTACGGGATCCCCAGACTCTGAGTCATCCACCGAGGAGCAAAAGGTGCAGGCCAAAGTTCAGCTTGAACCCTCTGAGCCCTAAATACAAGCTTCTAAATTTTGGGAGGCTGCGGTATCTCCAACTAGAATAAACAACGTCGATGTCGGTTTTGTCTCAAGAGGGCATCAAGAGGGAGTAGTGGGAGCAGCAGACGAATTAACTCTGACGCAACACCAATCAGGTACCATGGGATGGATGATAGCCCATAGCAGGACATTGTATGTATGGCAGGACCGCCCATACGATTAGAGGCTGAGCACAATACGCAGGGATTATTCAGCAAAAATGCTATATATAAACCTTACAGATGTTAGAACATATGAACCTGCACTCTTTCATACTCTTCTCACTTTGGAGCACCTACAGTTATACAAATCCGTCCTAGGAATATCAACATGCAGTCCGAGGTCTTATTCACTATCGTCTTCGGTTCCATTGCTGCTGCACTTGCCATCATAACTATCGTCCAGAGCTATCTACAACATAAAAAAAGAGGTATGTGAAAGTCCGCATTCCGCCACATTTTGGTAGCAAATATATGAAGCTAACAAAGTGTTGAAGAGCGTAACACTGGAATTCAACAGACAATTTGGCTTAGCTTTTGGCATTCCCCGACTGAGAACGTTCCCCAGAGCAACTCCGCCAACAGAGCTGCAGAGGGCTCCGAGTTGTAGGCCAGCAAAAGATTGGAAGGGTACAAAATTGCACTGAACCAAAGGATTGAAGCCACTTGAGAACCTAATCTAGCTTATGCAAATTGGAATATAAGTTGTTGCCTTCAATCTTTCTTCCACCACTCGCTGCGCCGCGCCAGTTGTTGCTACGTAACGTGGCACACATGAAAACTGAAGTCTCGCACTCAAGCTCGATCCAGACTAGAAGCATCGTGGAGGATGGATACATAGAAGTAACGAGTGCGATGGGCAGTGCGATAAAAAGGTAGACGTATGCATTGTGATGGCATCGTCCGGAATGCCAAGGTACCTGGTGCGTTGAGTTTAGCTCGCAGCGAACCAATAAGAAATCCGATGTAACAGTGCGATGACTGCGATGGCCACAAGGAGTGCCATGTGCAGTGCGCTAAGAAATGCAACTATTGAATTGTGATGGGCACTGCATAGCCTGAATCAGGGCGTCTTGCAGCGAACCAATAACAAAGCTCCAACCCAGCCGTGCGATGACTGCGATGACTGCGACGACTGCGACGACCCTATGCCCTGATTGAGGAAGGTTGGCACTTTTGAATTGGAATCCTCATTTCTTCTAGGGCGTTGATTGAGTGCACTTTGTCCCATTAACTCCTGCAGGCCGCGCCAAATCAACTCCCAGCCCAGATTCATATGGTCTCATCTTTTTCTTTTCCCGTAAAAACATCAGCTTCTTTCTCTACTCACTGCCAAGATTCGAAGTCCCACACAACGCCAAATCAACAAGCCATTTATTTCTAAACCGCAACATTAAAGTTCACCTTGCCGGCTCCCATAGCGGGGCAACGTGCAAAAGACAAGCAACAAAATGACGGACGGACCCAGACGCCTGAGATACAAAAAATGCACTCAATGTAGGAAGGACAAACAGAAAGTATGTTCCATGCATCTCTCGTTCTCTGCCTGCTGTTCTGTGTTGACCAGCCGGCTAGTGTGAGCCTCAAGATCGCGTATGGCCTGGGCAGAAATGCGATCGATGTGCGCAGAAGAATTTCGATTGTTCAGAAAGTGTTCTAGCTGGCCAGCAGGCGAGCTCGCCCCCTGAGCGTACATTACCCATTGATAATGGGTGGGACATGAACGAGGCCAAGCTGACTTTCAGTGACTACGTTGAACTGTGAGTCCGAGCTATCGGAAGAGGCGATGCGCTAGCTAAATCCAATACAGGTCGAATCGAATTACAGCTATTTCCTTCAGTTTCCGGCATCTTAACGACGAGCCTGATCCAAATCTCCCTCAGCTTCGCCAAAGCGGCATTCTATTACATGAGGAAGTCTGCTCAAACCGGATCGCAGTATTCCGAGAACTTCAGCAGGCGGTGATAGATTCAGAATCTGACCAGATGTCGTTTCTTCTTCTATCTCTTTTCCCGTTCCTCAACCTTGAGATCGAGTGTTTCGGTTGTCAAGACTGCCAAGACAAACATATAACAAATGCCTTACCTTCGTTAGTAGAGAAGGCAACGGCCCTCTCGTATTACACAGCTATTAACATCCAATATGTTATTTTAGAAAGGACAAGCCCATCGACTTCAGACGCTGTCACCGAAGAATCTTATTGTGATACTATATCCAACATTTTCACCGAATTACCGAAAATGAAAGCGAAGAATATCCTTCCATCAATTTCTCCAGGACACGTTGTTCTAAACTGGCTTGGACCAGAGGACTTGTCGAATGAGCGACTCATTAAAAAAATGGGTAACGAATTCGACTCGTATGGCCGAAGCATTTTACATATAGGCCTTGAGAATGATTGGATAACAGATAAGAACATCTCTCCTCTGATGAGTGTTGTGAACGTCAACCACCAGGACAGTCTTGGGAGAACCCCATTAGGACTTGCTTGCTCAAAATCAGACGAATCTATCGCCAGCATTCTTATACAGCATGGTGCCGAGCTTGACATTCCAGATAAATGCGGGAGGACCCCGCTATCCTGGGCCGCGCAATATGGCCTCACTTCAATAATGCTACCATTAATCCGGGACGGGTATCGGGACAATTTCTCCCCTTCTAAATACCAAATTCAGTTCGACAGAAAAGACGATGCAGGGAAGACGCCACTATTCTACGCTATCGATGGGGGACATGTGGACATCATACATCTTTTGCTGGCGACTGGGAAGGTTAATCCGTGGCCAAAGTCAAGTGATGGCCAGCTGCCACCAAGAATATCCAATGGCCTTACTGGAGATAATCAGATATTAAGCATTTTTCGATACGCCAAGGTCACTCATAAAGATGAAGTCTCTCTATCCGCGTCAGAAAATAACGAGAGAAACTCATCACCATTATTGCCTGCCGTGGAGGAATCGTATGGGATGGAAGATGATGAATTCACAATGTCAGACTGCTCAGACGACGAATCTCCATCTCATCAGAAAAATCAACACGCGAGTCTTGGGTTGTCACCGCCTCTCCCGAGAACTCGTACAGATAACCCTATACCAGAAGTCGATCGCATCGCTATCCCTCAGGAATGCAATAGGAAGAGGGAATGGGCCGAGATAAAATCATCATCGGGACCAGGATCAGGAGAGTTTTTGAGAATGCTCAACGCAGCTAAACCTTGGCGTGGGTCGGTATCTTCCTCCAAGGCTTCCTCTTCGATTCATTCTTCTCTCTCCATACGTACCAAAGGAGTCGAGTACTTGAAAGGTTTCCGATGCTGCGGCAGAAATTGGGCAGATCTTCATCAATTACTTGAGCACCAAGAAACCGCTCATCCCGAGTCAAATCCTGCGCCCCTTTCGCGCATTGTGCTGAAAGAATTGATTGAAAGTAAGAAGGCATAGCGAATGCCTTGCCAGGCTGCTAGACGTTGACCATTGCCGAAAGGCATGGCGGAAGTGAAACTTGAGTACAGTGCTTGAATTTGACATGAAGTTTTATTATTTAATTATATGGACTCATCGAACTTTTATTCTAAGTGAACATCATGGGTGTAATACATGTGAACCATTCAAATTTCCAATCATCAGCTTCAGACAACAGGGCGAAGCTGGGCGAAATTGGCTTCGATGGGCGAAATTGGCTTCGATGGGCGAAATTGGCTTTGAACGCAATTCGTCCTTCAACTGCGACTCCCCTGTGAAAGCATATGGCCATCTATAGACACGTGAGGGATATTATTCTTGATAACAAGCGTCAGAAAAGGCCCTTCATGACTCGTCAAGCTCGCAACTCTGTAGTTATCTCCAGCTAGGTATTTTAGAAGTTCCGATTTCCGAGGAGGTGCAGAGAGCAACGGGATGACGTAAGGCGATAAGCTTGGCTCTTATCGCCCATCGCGCGCGTCTAATTGGCCAGTGCTCTGTTATCAGCACGCTGGTCTTATCTTATCGATTATCTTTCCAAATCCGGACGCATTATAGATGCCGCCATCGGCCCCCTGCTTGCCTCAAGAGTTCCGTCCAACATCAACATCCCGCCGTTTTACTAGTATTCTACCCGTTCCCCTCGCTGGTTCTTGCCGTCGCCAGCTTCCCTTCCACCCGGCTCTGCCCTACTCCCTCCCCGCTACCTTACGTCGGTTACCGCTCCGCAGCGAGAGGAGTAGCGATGGAATCGGAACCGTTGATCGCCGGGCGGGGTCGCGACGAGCATCTTGGAGCTGAAGAAGCGCTCCTGTCCTCAGAGATCCTAGAACCGGCCAAGGAGGCACTTCCACTCGCTGAAATAGCTTCTGGAGTATATGCGCTATTCGTTGCAGGACTGGTAGCCTCCACCTTGGGCGTGAGTTGCACCCTATGATAGCCATCATCGCTCCCTTCCCACTCCCTCCCTGGCTTCTCTTCTCTTGTCTTGTGATGTCATGTACGGCAACATGCGAAACATTGCTAACGCTGCTCTTCTTAGGCCATATTACCGCAGGTATGACGCCGTTCTCCGATCGACCGATTCATTTACAAACAACAAGCTGACAACCGGCTTCAAATACAGTTAGAGGAATATTATCAACTCTCCGACAAAGCTATATCCATCATCTTCCTCTGCCCCCCTGTTGGGTTCTTCCTCGCCGCCTATTTCAGCCGTTCCCTCCACTTGAAATGCGGTCGTCGTGTCGCTGTTATAATTGCGCCAGTATGCCAACTGACCTACGCCTTGACTGCCTCCCAGGCACCCCCGTTCCCCGTTCTCCTCGCCTCCCTCGTCGCTGTTGGCTTTTTCGGACTGATGGATGGATCGCTCTACGCCTGGGTCGGAGGGATGAAGCCCGCCAAGACGGTCATCGGCCTGCTCCATGGCGCATTTTCAATCGGTGCCGCTTCTGGGCCTTTTCTAGCAAATGCCATCACCTCGGCTGCCCATAGACCGTGGTATACTTGGTATTATGTTCTGGTATGGAAAATCTGAGGTAGAGTGATATACGACCGAATCCGTGGCTAATTTGATTCTCCCAGACTGCCTTTGTTTTCCTCGAGCTACCATGCCTAGCGTATTCGTTTTGGCAACATGATGTCGAGTCATTCCACGTCGAAAACGGGCGAAAGAATATTCGAGACGAAGCAGAACCCGATGAAGAACCGAGTCCTCAATCCAGTTTTAGCTATGCTGCCACGTGGATTGGAAGCGCCTATGTTTTTGGGTTCATGGGCGTCGAATGTGAGAAGCATTCCCCCACCCAGATATTCAGTCCAACCTAAACTAAACTCTCTTCCGCAGTTACCGTGACAGGATGGGGCATCGCATACATGAATAGAGTAAACGAAGGCTCAAATTTGCTAGGGGGCGCTTGCGTCTCCCTATTTCATCTCGGCCTAGCAGCAGGGAAACTCTCTCTGGGAGTAATGACAAGATATGTGCAAGTTCAACTTCTGGTCACATCTTTTCTTTGCCTGGCTCTTCTTTCTCAAGTTGCCTTTGCAGTTTCAACCATCCCAGCTGTCTCGGTAGCTCTGATGGCTTTGTTGGGCTTCCTCCTCGGGCCCTTATATCCCTCTGGCATTATTATGATGACACAGTTGCTCCCAAGGGAAGTGCAGGTTGCGGGCATTTCCTTTGTCAATTCCATGGGCCAGATTGGTGCAGCGTTCATGCCATTTGTCTTCGGTCTTATTTCGAACCGTTTTGGTATTGAGATGTTGGTGTATTATGTTTGTTTACAGCTGGCTCTGATCATTCCACTTTGGCTCTGGTTCTTTAGACTGCATTAGACATTTTTGTTAGAGATCTTGTCGTTCATTGCCCACTAGATGACTACACTCCATCACGGCTTTCTCATATTTCATACGCCTTTAGATGTTTTGGAGATAACGAAGTTATTTGATGATTCTGTATATAGGTTCTTATTGATGCTTCTCAAAAGCTAACATCATTCATCAGTCCACTGAATAATGATGGGAACTTGAAGCATATATGTACCCTCATTCATCGTTCGCGTGAACATCTCTAACTAGCTTAAGACGCCGTCGGCGTTCTTGCCACGAGTCAAATTGAGAAGGGGATTCAAATGCCCCTTTCCAAAGAGAAAAAGCCTAAGTCGCAAGTCACTTCGAATCTCAGACCGCATTTCCATTCACCGATACCGTCCTGATTGATCTCGTGTCGCAAAACACATCGGGAACTCTTCCTTGGAAAAACGCCTGCTCGTCCCTGTGGACCCCATCAGTAAGTTTCGAATCTAATAATCAGAATGTGATCAATCTTACACGCTAAGATAGGATATTTCCTGACATGTAGTAATCTCTTTCCGGATAGCTGATACTTGGGAGCGGCAGCCAGTAGCACTGGTACTTGTACTGGTGAGGCGTGCATGGCGAGTCTCGGGGTCTTGTCCCCGGAAAATTCTCAGGTACGCCCGGAGTGACAGTAAAATAGAGATAATCAGCCCTGAATGAGCGTCTGAAACGGCAAGAGCCTCTGTGAAAAAACGTAAGTTTCGATGGGTCAAAATTCCTAAGCAGAAAGAACGTACCGCCGAAAGGAAGAGAAGGGCTCGGTGAGAACACAGATTGGACGATGAACCACCTAGCCAAGGCGATGCAGAGGTTGCTGAACCCGAGGCAAAAAATAATACCAGTGCTAATTCTCTGTGTTTTCGACATGTTTAATCGATTAATGTAAACCAGAGGCAGAACAAAGACTAGGTTGGTAAAATTAGCAACTGGGTTTCGTATTGCCACCGAGTTATCCTTACTGAGAAGGCCACTGGCGAAATGAAAAGCCCAGCCCACATTATCCTTGACAACGACACAACTTGCCTCGCAGGGACTATCAAGAGACCTAAACACGGTCAGCTACCCCAGGCATTTTTTAGTGATGGGAAATAGGCATACCAGTAACAGCCGATGCGGCAATAAAACAGGTTCATCAACACAGTAGTTGTGAATCCAATGATGCAAAAGCTCGAAAGAGCGAATAAGGAGGTCCTCGTCTTTCCCATATGCTGACCAAATATCTCAAAATACAATGCAATTAGAGTACCCTTATTGAGATATTGTTCGAGATAGAAGGCAAAGTATAAACTGAAGAACGTCTCCGGATTCACTCAGTTGTGTTGATCTTTATAAATACTTGGCGATAGTATCCCACGTACCTTGTAAACCTGGACTCTTTCTTCAACTGATGACTCCCAGCGATTCATCTGAAAATCCACATCTGGCTTGTATACTTTCATGTGGTATAACCAAGTGTCAGCGGACGTTAAGGAAATAGCCGCGACAAAGGCTGCAAGCATAAAGTAGTCGCTAATCACAAATCCCGATCGAAGATGCCGGATTCGTAGATTCAGTCGTGCGATGAGGAGGATGAGCGCAATGCCAATAAGCGTCCATTCGACGGCCTGGGTTTACATCAGTCTCTATCGTCTTTGCAGTACGGACTAACAGTGCTCATACCAAAAGCCCTTTTCCAGAAAACATAGTGATGTCGTGAATTCTTTTGTTCCAAAATGAACAATTCAAACGGCCATCGGCACAATGAAGGTCGCAACCCTAAGCAAGTATGCCATTCCACTTCACTGTTCATGTCAGAGCGGTAGGGAAGGTTTATTAGATCTTGGCACTGGGAGATATCTCATTAGCTTTAATGTGTCTGCTTAAAACTCGTGGCCGTCAAGGCCCACAGTCGCTTCTGGCAGGAATGTTGGCTTCAGTTGGCGCCATGTCAACATCTTTAAGTTTGGCACCAACGAACCTTTGTCGAACTCCACCGAAGCCGATTAGCTCGAATCGAATCGTCGTAAGCGAGCACGTCTTTTTTTCTCCTTCTTATTGGGGTGATGCAAATTTCTTAAATTTATCACGACTCAAAGTCGACAGTCGCCAGCCAGGGGCATCGTCGATCGGACTAATATCCCGCCATTCTGTGTCAATTTGTCCCCGTTGTAGTCAGAACTCATAGCCAAAGATAATTAAGACAATTCAAAAATATGCATTTTGGTGTTCATCAACATCAGCCCCATGGCTAGACACAGTTGGTGTGAATATTGAGCGGGGCGTTGCTTTCTTCAAAGCAAGTAAACTTTCTATTTAGAAGATCGGTGGCTCTTCCGATCCAGTTGACAAAGATGATCGATACCGATCGTCGGGCTAATCTAAAAGCAATAAGTCAGGGTCCATGAAGTAATTCTTGTCCAGAACCTCTGCCTGGGTAGTCTTCACCCAGACCAAGGTAGCGATTTCGAAGTATCTTACCTTCGGCACCATGGTATCCAGCACTTGAATCATCCTCTTGCTACGACTTAAAGTAAACTATTACGCTCCATTTCTTCTATATTCAATACCGTCTCAAAGTATGCTTATCCCTTTGTTTTGCCGTATTAACCTTACTACAGAGTTTCTCGACAACGGTCCATGCTACGGCTGCGAAGTTAGACCGCCGCATCGGGTTAATCAACGATCTCACGATCTCTACCAGGCCCAGACCTGCTTGCTTCCTGTCCGTCGTTTATTACCGGATAGCTATCCACTCGGCAAAAAGTCAAATCTGATGTAATCCAGCCACCACAGCTCGACGGTGATATTCCGCGCTCCACTACCTCGTGCCTTAGGAGTTCGGAATAATGGTCAAATTCCTTTCACACATGAGATCTACAGGCTAACACCCTGTTTAGTATTAGATAGATCTTCTCTCAGTTCAAGATCTTCCACCACCAGGTCTACCGGCTTGGCTTCGAGATGTTTCTAGTGCGGTAACGTTTCCCCTTCGATTGTTACCAAACCTATAGAACCATAAATGTCCTTCGACTTGAGATTGCATGTCCCTTATCATATTTGTATTTCAGAGTGTCTTATAGACGAAAACCCTAGTTCCAAGTCTCTAGAGTTATCTCAAAGTACCACGTCATCAAGAAGTCTATCTCACCATCAAGTTCGGTAGTTTCAACACAGGGCTTCAGTGTCAATAAACTTTAATCCCAGGATAAAATATATATAGCGGGAGGGTTTATTGCCTTGATACCAGCACGCCATCACAAGATGGTTTATGATCTGCTTCTAGTCGGGATATGACTATTAAGGCGATTCAGTAATTGCCTATATTTCAAGATGCAATCTCAGTCATCCGTCCCATCCATGTCACTAGTAAATGATATGATGTTTTCGTCATTTAGGGTCACAAGAAAGATATCGATACTATCTTAGTTAACAGGACACCAATCAAATAAGGAAGCCGAGGTCACATACCTGGCCTACTTGGTCCGATACGACAGCGAATTGAAGGCCAGACAACCTCCCCACTTCTGCACCTCGACCTTTAGGGAATCAAAGATTACCAGACTGTCGAGTACTAATAAATCCTACACTGTACAGGGGGAAAATGACTCCCGGAATCCCTCCCTCAACGGGGCAGCCGCCTGCTATTGTCCCACGAGTGGCTCAGCTTGACAGGCCAGAGCCTGTTTCTTCCCTTCATCATCATCAAAAGCAGTCACAATGTCGTTATTAGCTCTGTCAACCGAGCTTCTCCTTCTCATTTCCTCACACCTCGATCTCACAGATATTAAGCATATGCGCTTGTCATCGAGAAAGCTGTCTGCCTCGATAGAACTACGAATAGACCGCGTCTTCCTCTCGGCCAATCCGCGCAATGTCGAGGTCTTTCTGGCCATTGCAGCTCACGAGACATTGCGCCGCTTCGTCACCGAAATTGTCTGGGATGACGCAGTTTTTACTCCCCTTCCACCAGCAAGGCCCAGTCACGATGGCCACTCGGAGGATGATCCCTCAACTACATGGTTCGTGCAGCATTCTGAGAGCCGGAGACTAGAGATCGAGCAAACGTGGTCAAGGAGTAAAGAGGACGACATGGGCCCTCGCGGGAATGGGCGACCCCAAGATTCGTATGAATACTATAAAGAACTCGTCCGGGCGCAAGATGAATTACGCCAGTCCGGTGGTCATGTGAACGCCCTGCATATTGGTGTGAGCCGGTTCCCTGCTCTTCAGCGGATCACCGTCACTCCCGACGCTCATGGTGGTGTGCACAACCCACGATACCCATCCCCCATGGTCCGCGAGTTCCCACACGGCTTTATTTATCCTTTTCCTCACCGTTGGACTCTCGAGGGCCCTTTCGGAATAGTGAACAATCTTGAACTCTCTGACCCCTGGCACCGGCTTACAGAATCAGAGAAAAACATGTGGGAAGGCGTGCGTACCATTTTCAAACTGCTTGCCGCACCTTCACACAGCGAGTGCAGAGTCACCGAACTTGTCTTGGATGCAGGTATTCTCCCGACCGGGATCAGCCATCGCATATTCGAAGAGCCGTGTGATGAGCTCCATGACTTAACCACATTGATCAGCCGCCCAGGCTTCCGTCGCCTAGACCTAGCTATCGCCATAGAAGGTCAAACTCACCAGGGCTCTCTATTTAGAAGTGGGCATTTTCAGCAGGCGCTGAGCGGCGCAAAACACTTGGAACACTTCAGGCTACGGACGAGTTCAGTATGGCTACAAACAATCGATGTGCGGGCGAGTATAATCCCCAACAATCATATCCCTCCCCTGATTCATGTCTTTCCGGTTGAATGCTGGCCGCGGCTCCGCCATTTTGGTCTTTCGGGTATGTGCGTTCGGTCACAGGATCTAATTGCTCTTCTCGGGGCCATGCCTCGCACCCTGCGCTCCGTCGAGCTGGACAGACTCTATGTCCGATCTGGAAGGGGGAGCTATGGGCATATTCTTGCCCAGGTCAAGTACAAGCTGCGTTGGCGTCGCCGGGAAAAGCAGGATCGGATCAAATTGACCATCTGCACATGTCAGAAACTGCTTATGAGCGGACCGTTTGTTCGCGTATCTGATGAAATCCAGGATTATATTTATGCGGATGGACCTTACCCCTTCCAAGGGAACGAGTATGTCGGATACGAGCCGGCATCAATGGTGAAGTTTGAGTTGGGATTCCCATAGTTAGTAATTGTCATCATAATGAATGTTTATAGACATCACAATGCCACTTAGGTATCTATTTGCTTTGGCTTCGTCATGGTGTGCCTATAAACGTGATCACCCGAATCACAGAAATAATACGCCGCCGGCAGCAGCCCAGTACCATTCTACTTCCCAAGATCATGCTTACTTATCATATGGCTTTTGTCCATAAATAACAACGCTGTAAAATCACTCGTTAGCCATGTCATCAAGAGAAAACTAGAACTACTGTGGTCAGTCTGCAACTTACATCTGCCAGTAGGCATGAATACGGGGGTCTCTCATCTCCTTGCGAACAGCGGCGACAAAAGACACCACCTCCTCCTTAGTCCATCCCAGGCCTCTCGTAAATAGAGCCATACACAGACCCTCCAAGCCGGCCTCGATGTTAGCAAGGGTCCACAGTCCGACCTCCTTGTGCTTCTTGTCTTTTGGCCAGGTATTGATAGGCCACTTGAAGTTCTTCTGTTGAACATTCTGGTACCCAAAGTCGACGAGTCGCTTCTTGTGGTTCTGCACCTCCATCCAATCACGGCTGAGCTCAACACTAGCCTTGCGCATGTACTCGTTCCATTTGAAGAGATTCAGATCCTCTGTCAAGGTCCCATCGTCGGAATCACCTGGGAAGTAGATATCAATCATTTCAATCCACCCGCCAGGTACCAGGTGCCTAATTAGGTTGTCAGTTGACTGTAACTCATTTCATTGTCGACTCTAATAATAGCATGCCATGCTGGGTCGAGGGAGACGCATTTTATGCGACCTACCTATCTGCTTGCACCAAGTAGTTGTCCCAGCTCGCGAAGCTCATGATCATCATGCGGCTGAAGATGTAATCAAATGGCTTCGTCCATGTCCACTCTTTCTCCAGATCATCGACTTCGAATTGGCAGTTGGGAGGGACGCTATTAAGTGAAGCGCAGCAGTCAGCAAGACAGTGGCTGAAGCAAAGTGTAAAGGCGAGGACCTACAATTCAGGTTGGATTGGGCTAAGATCAACTCCAATGACCTTTTGAAGCTGTTAATATTGATATACCTCCGTGTCAAAGAAATAGATTCACAAACCGTGGCATCGGGATGATCATCAGCTACGTAGGATGGTCAGTAGTTCCTTTGATGGATCAAAGGAGTCAAAGTCATACCAAACTCAATAGCCCATATACCAGTTCCGGTTCCAACATCAAGAACGCGCTTGGCACTATCTGCGCCTGGGGCAAAGTATTGGCGTCCATCAAATGTGACACGAAAATGGTGGTTTTGGATATCTACATTTCTCATGTTAGTATAAACTCATCAGATAGCCTTCAACCATTGTGTGAATCGTACCAAGCCGGTCATTCTCCTCCTAAATAATGAACCTGAAATCAGTAACATATAATCACATGCTCCAATACTGCGAGCAAAGTGCTAACCTCGTCATTTGGCAGGATATATTCTGCCATAGAATTAGCTATGTCCCACTAAAACAAGCCGAGACAAGACGCACTTCCTTGGCTTAGCGAATGATACTTGCGACCGTTTTCCATATGATAATGGTAAATGCTAGACCGTAATGACTCAGAGGACAATTGATCGTCGGTCTAGGTAATCGACATGGCGTTAGTCCGGTTTTCACAAGTCTGGCCACGATGCTTCGTGCAAGTCATGGGCTGGTTAAGGAGGCATCTCACAATTCCAAGGGCAGAGTCTCCATCGTCATCATCGATAGCTTCAGCTTCCTAATCATGACAATAGAAAGGTTTGCTCATGTCAGATTCATGCTCATATAGACGTGGTGTGACCCCCGGGGTGCCTACCAACGCAGCAATGTGCGTATCTCCATCGGCAGTGGTTTCTTCGGCCACCGTGGTTTGGGGCGCAGAGCTGGTGGCCTGCGTGGCCACAGGGGGAGACGCCATCTCAACTTGACTCACGGGGGGCTTGGTCAGGAGGAAAACAAGCAAAGAGATATACTGTATCACGAGCTCAGAATCGAGACTGTTGAGTGAAATGGGGATGGGAAACTACGTAAACAGCGGGTGCGCGGCCCCGAGCACCTTTCACTGCTTATGGGTTTCCCCGACCTAGCTATGCATCATGTGCCATACCAACTTGATCTACTGGCTACTGGGGTTCAGAGAAGGACCCTGCGTTAACGAATTGGATGGGAGTAGCCCTTACTGGGCTTATGTGCGCCAGGACCTACCATGTTGCAGATGAATGCTGGCCTAATGCGGGCACAGCACATCGGCCGCTCAGCCAAGCCTGCAGACGGGAAGGGTGGTACGATATCCGTCCTGGTCTGGGCTTAGGTGGTGAGGGGATGGGGGAAACGTGTGGGTTCCTTGATTCGCAACACGTGCGGGAAGGCCCCCTTCTCCTCTCTTTGCCTGGCCTCATTCCCAGGCTTAGGATCCCGGCCCGCGCCGGAAGCCATGGATCTCGAGGACGCCAGGCAAAGCTTATTCCATCGGGCATCCCAAGCCCAACTTGACCCCTACAGCATCCATCATATGTGGCGGCTGGGCCACACTCAGCTCGGCATGTAAAACTGCGGGTTACTCAAGTCCTTGAGAAGGATACTGCTATGGTAGACATGGGTTGCTTCCGATGAAACCATCCGTTTACCTCGTGTAGCAGGGATGTAAGGTTTGTGGTGGGGAGCTGGTGTTTTGCAGCAGGACATTCTTCCTTTAAGGGCATTGATAAATGGCTTGAATAGCACTGGCTTTCTTGCGGTTGGTCCTGTCGACAGCTAAATACAGTTTTCACTTCCCCCAGCCACTTAGCGAACCCCGTAGATCTCATCATAACGTGCGCGCCTCAGCCGTGTAGCTTGGTGTAGGTAATTGATGTCCACTCATTCCTGGGCCGCTCGCAGTTAACATCAGTGGTCAATTTCACACTTGCTGTCCTAGAGATACATGCAAAAGATATGTCGCTGACTGAAAGGGCAACGGCCGGGGCAGTTCACCAAGGTCTGGCACTCACTCCGGCTCGACCTGATTCGAGAACGATGCCGTCCCCGTGCATAAGCTACTGCGTCCAGCCTGTTCCATGACCGGCGAAGAACAAGGATAAAGGCGATGCGCTGTTCCCCCTCCATCCCGTTGCCTTTGACTCGCCATTCACAAGAGCGATGTCCCATCCTATGATGCACAATGCATCGGGGCATGACGCGGTCAGCAGCAATCAAGGTTTCGGTCACCGTCAGATGTCCATCTTAGCAGCGAGACATCTGTTGGGGAATGTTCCCAGTTGGTTCAGTCGTGCATATTGATGACGGGGCTTTTGGCCAAACTCCACCACTAAAGCAGCGTCTGCTCACTTGATGCTCACCCATCGTCGATCAAAAGGTGTAACCGGAGCGTCCGTCGAATGACAATATCCGTGAAGCTTAGCGAGATCCTGTCTCTCGCCCATGTCATCTCTCCCATGGCTATCGGCAGATTGAATCCCCGTCTCTCAAGCTCATACCGCCATTCCCAGGGTGTTCCAGAAGCAAACCCCTCACCCAGTTTGCAAAACCATGCGGAATGTTGCATCTGCATTCACTAGTGGGAACATGCCATCATTACCACAAATCTGGCAATTAGTGCCGACACCTCCCAGCCACTATTCCGACCGTCCTGCACTCGTGAAAATACATACAGAGCTCAGTGTGCTAGAACCATGGCCATTCAGTGTAGCTCATTAACAAGGGCTTGTTTCGCCAGTTGACTTAGCCATGGGGGTTACAAGGGCTGCCACGTGAAGCGACAGGCTACATGCACATCCGAATCCCCTCGGCAGATGGTGAGACCATTGTTGTTCTCCGGAGCCGATAACGAAGGAACTGTGTCAATTTGATACGAATGAGACA
The DNA here is from genome assembly GCA_902006505.2 of Clonostachys byssicola. NCBI lineage: Eukaryota > Fungi > Ascomycota > Sordariomycetes > Hypocreales > Bionectriaceae > Clonostachys > Clonostachys byssicola. Next base: position 881,347 of record CABFNO020001476.1, read on the forward strand.
TCATTCCCTAAGCTGGACAATCTTACAGTTCTGTCCCAGTGCAGATAGCAATGTGAGTAGCTTGCTGCCCATCAAATGGATTTTTAACGATGCATGTCACAAGGTATTTCGGACACCTAGTGTAGATGAGGAGTATTTGAATTTATTGATTTTCTGGGTTTTTAAGAAGTTTGGGTATATATCTATGAATTAAAATTGATGAGCCATAATCATCCCAGGCGCCTTTCTATACAACTTTGCCAAATTGCCAAATATTGAATTTACTCGTAGTCAATGTCCAGACCACGCTTGATAGCAAAGTCAATCCAGTCAGAAACGGCGTCGAGGTCACGCTCCTCCATATCCTGCAGGTCACGGCCCTCCAGGTCAGCGAGGTCGTAACGCTCGTAGATCTCGTCAGCGACGTCACGCTCATCAATCTCATCGGCGAGGTCGCGCAGGACGAGCTCGTAGACATCGTCGTCGAGCAGAAGATCGCGCTCGTACATGTCGTCGATGTCGCGCTCGCTGAGCTCGGCAGCGTCACGCTCATAGATATCCTCAACATCCCGCTCGAGCAGCTCGAGGTCGCGCTCAAGGAGCTCGTCGATGTCACGCTCCTCAAGAGCTTCCTCGAACTCTCGCTCCTCCAGATCCTCAACATCCCGCTCGTCGAAGAGCTCGTCACCAAACTCTCGCACAAAGAGCTCGTCATCGAATTCGCGTTCCTCGAGCTCATCGCCAAACTGGCGCACATAGAGCTCGTCGTCGAACTCACGCTCCTCAAGCTCGTCACCAAACTGGCGCACGTAAAGCTCGTCGTCGAACTCACGCTCCTCAAGCTCGTCACCAAACTGGCGCACGTAGAGCTCGTCGTCAAACTCACGCTCCTCGATCAGTTCATCGAAGTCGCGGGCGAGGAGCTCTTCGAACTCGCGCTCCTCCAGGTCCTCGTCACGCTCCACGAGTTCCTCAACATCTCGGACCTCGACCTCCTCGACATCGCGCTCGTCGACATCGCGGACCTCGACTTCCTCGACGTTACGTTCATCCAGGGCCTCCACCTCTCTTTGGACGAGGGGCGCCTCATAAGCAGCACCAATGCTGCCTTCCGCTCGTGGAGCAACGTCCATACGGGGAAGGGGGGCAGCAATTGCATGGTCAGCCACGCCGAGAAGGACGGCGGCAGCGACAGAAAGAGTAATCTTCTGGGAGCAGACCATTTTGATTGATTTAAAGGGGTTGAAAAAAAGGTTGATTAAATTAAGAATTGAAGGTGGTAAAAAAGTTGATATTGACCGGCAATATTGTAAATTGATTAAAAAAGGGAAAATTGAAGTGAAAGTATCGTAGAGACCGGCTCTAGATGTGAAGATGGTGCTGTTATGGGTGAGGTGGGTGGTTGAATGCTGGATGCTTCATCTCGGTTTGGAGGCAGCGGGAGAGCAGTTTATATATCTCGAGATGGAGAGTGACCAGCCCTGGGTCGCGGGAAGTAGTCGAGGCTGTGGAGAAGGCACACGACAGCAAAACGACGCGATCAGCAGAGTGGTGGCAAGGGATGGCATGAAGGCAATCCACCTGTTGGCGATGCTTGCCATGTCCCGAGGAGACGAAATTACCTACAGGCTACCCAACACAAGCACCGAGCTGCCCATACACTAGGCATGTACCACGGAAGTTAGTCGATCTGTTGACTTTGCCATGGGTGCCGCTCCTAAACGGGGCCTCAATCTCAGCGAGCTGAGGGGCACTCAAGGCGAAGACGGACACACTGTGGGCATTCGGCAGTCATCAGCCGCGAGGCATGCTCCAAATAGGTCGCTACCCTGGCGTAGTAGGTAACTAGTCAGGGACGTGAGCCAACAAGCAGGATCTTTTCTCTGCCTGTGACGGGGGTGGCGACCAAGGAGCAACTTCTGGTCCCAACAACGCTTTCAGCACAGGCCCTCTGTACCGGGAACAGCTTATTAAGATCCGCTTTGGTATGTTTTTTTAGCAGCTGTTCATGCTGCGCTCAGTGGGGAAATGCTGACATAGCCCGGGCTGCTCAGTCGGCTGTTCATTTTTAGAACAATCAGCAGAATCACTAACCACGCCAGGAAATGCCCGTCCGTGGACCAAGTTCTAGACAAACAAACCTGTTGGTTAATCTGATCAAAATAACAGGTTATTTTCTGCCATTCATCCACCAACGAACGGGTAATGTACGTACTGTGTAGCGTCCTTCTGTGATGGAGTGTCCGTTGATCGATCTAAATATAGAATCTTGGTCTCATTTCCTCCAACACTTTTGCGGATTATCGCCTACCCTGGACCCTCATTAGCGATTATCATCAACGAGGCATTCTTCATGAAGATGGGAAGAGATACGTTTCTATATCTTCTGATTTAATACTCTTGTATGATTCACTTCAAATGAAACTTAGTTTCTCTTTATATTTATTCTTTCTCTAGTTTTGAATTGGGCCCTGTGTCAAAGACGATTGGATACATGTATAATAAAAGATGGAATACGTACTGAACATTTCAATGCTACTCTACCTACCTTAAGGTTCAGTAGCAAAGATTAATATACATGATACATACTCTGTCGTCATCATTACCATATTTCCGATGTCAATACTGCACTTGTGTTCCTTGAGCAATCCAAACAATCGCATCTTCGGAGAGTCACCGTCCGCAAGTCCAAGTGCAAACGGAGTCTCAGATTACTAAGAACATCAACAAGGCAAATTCCTTAGATTCCTCCCAAGCGAGATCTGCACTACTCCTTGGTACATGATGGATGCTGAATGCCTGGCTACACCAGGCCGAGCGACGGAAGGAATTGGATTTCTTGGCCTGGATTCCACAGCGCACTGCCCCTGGTGAGATCTCGCCTCTCTTTCGTAGCACGTCAATCCGCCAAATGCTGCTGAAGCGAACGACTGAGTAGGTACAGGTAGGATCAACTACCACCTTGCATCACGAGTAGCTCAATTCACTTACAAATTCTTCAACATGATAACTGTACTATTTTGGAATTTCTTACGAACATCGCTTATCCCAAGCGATGAGCGACGGGATTCTGAGTCCAACACGTGACACGACCATTGCGTGTTCGGATAATCATTCTTCATACTCCGGTAATTGCTCGTTGCGCCGTCACAAAGCGCGATTCCACCTACCCTGTAGCTACCAACATGAACTTTGATACGCGATACGCAGACACACAGCGCACGTGCTACACTTCCTAAAGATGATAGTGAAGGATATCCGTCAATTTCATGGGCAGTACCTGGTAAAACCTGGGCTGCGCCTCGCCGGCTGCAGCGACAATAATGCATGGTGGCTCTCGTCCTTGCATACATGCTATCGCAAGTCCGTTCACGAGGTAGGTATGTCACTTGTATTTCTCACACGTTGTTAGGTCACGTCAACAATGAGCTTTAGTTAAGGCACACACAAGTCCCGTCTCTATTTCAACCTTGGCCTAACACGTATTGGATAATTGTTATGAATCGCCAGCAAAAGCACAGAGAGCTCCAGGGCGACGAGTCTAGACCAGCCTTAGGATCGTCTAGTGAGTTTCGTAACCAGATTCCAGATTGCCTGAGAAGGGGCCCCGCATTTGAAGTGTGGCTTTCCCACTAGGGCGAATGGCTTCCGGGGCGATGTCCGACTAGGCCATGTGATGAATCACTGATCAGGCACCGTCTGAGATTCTCTGCGCTGGACACATGGTGAAAGGCACTAAACGGCATGAAGTGTTTGTCATGGGCTTTTGCCAAACGATCGCTTGTAACTTATTATTATTAGCGGCATTTTCCCACTGTTGGCTGTGTGTTGTATGCAGGGCTAGCACTGAATCACCAACAGAGTAGGTAGTTGTCACCAACAAAGTTTGACGAGGTGTTGGATGAATTAAGACGCATCACGACAAAGAAGAAGCCGAGGGTATCTTGTTTTGACCATAGTAATGTCCCGTATCGGCAGGTGGCATACGGCTCGCATTCCACAGGCACAGAGCGCGCGCGCTGGCGGCGAAGCAGCAGAACAGGCCGTCTTTGTCCAGTGGCACTGTCAGATTTTGGACTGGCCGTGGGGTCTCTCATTTGGCTCACCGGAAACTATGGTGGCCGGACCTTGGCACTTGGCAGGCGAACCATGTCCTCTCCACCAGCAGACCCAGCCCTAGGTGGGAGCCCTCTGGATGAGAAGTCGGGGTCCAAGCTGGATGACGATCAGTTATTGATGAAATGGTCCTCTGGAATCCTCAATGGAGGTGAACTGAAGTCATTCAGACGCTCATCACCTCGGACTTTTCGTGCTGGGGAGATGGGCGCCAGATGTAAGCAAGCGGCAGCGACCTGAAACCCCCGGCACCAGGCACAGGTCTTTTGCTGTCATTGCCCGAATCGGGACATATTTGGTGCCATTATGAGGTTACATGGAGGGAATACTTATTGCTGAAATGGCGCGTCCGTCAGCAGCGCACCGGCGGCTTGCCAGCACTAAAGACGCACGACGATCCAATTAGCCCCTTTAATTGCTCGCCTCTCCGCAGCGTTGTACAGCAATGGCCAGGCAATAAAACCAATCCAGAGCCCACTCACGCCACCTACGCACCCGCCTAGAGGGTCTCCCCGTTTGGTTGCTCGTTCCTCCGTCCTGACAGTCTATCCTTTCGCCAGTCCCTTTCCTGGCCGTTCGTCATGATGCCGGCTGGAGCAGCGGCACCACCAGTCTGGCTTCGAGATGGTATTACGATAAGCTCGGCCTGCACCAAGTCGTGTGGTGAGTAAATAAACCTAGCGGGTAGTTCCGACAAAATGGTGGAAAAATTGTGCTGATCTTACCGCCTCCAGACACGGCCTTCGAAGTCGCCCAAAACTCGACCAAAACCGACCTCTGCGGCGCCGATTCGAAATTCCAGAATGCCTATATCCCCTGCTCCCGATGTATCGAGAAGCGATCGCCCGGTGCCGTTCCGTCAGATTTATTGACATACCTCGCCTACTGTAATATCGACGTCGACCTGGTTACGAGCTCGTTGCGCATGGGGGATGGCACCACATCGACAATAGTTAATGTAAAATATGCGCCCACGGTGGCGGCGACCGTTACCAGCTCCGTCGACAATTTCGATACCGTGGACACGTCGAGCGACGAGCCTAAAAGCAGTGAGTGGAATCAGGACCAAGCAGTCGGCGATGGCATGGTAAGCTAATGGGTACCCTTTACAGAAGCATGGATTGCCGGCCCCGTGTTCGGTGCGCTCGTCGGTGTCGGCATCATTCTGGGTGTCGTGTGGTTCTTCTGGAGACGAAAGCATCGCAACGAGCTGGAAGAAGACACGGGATCGGAAGTCGCAGTATCTCACAAGCCCCCCAGGTCTGAAGCTGCAAGATCAGTAAGATCTGGGACGTCGCGCAGGGCAATTTCGACCAAGGCTATGTCCGAGCAAGCCAAGTCCGAGATTATGAGCGACGTGGACGCCCAGAGCCTACACCCTCCCTCGACGAAGCATTATTCGGTAAAGAGCTCGCCGCCGCCCTCGCTCAACAGGCGATACTCGGAGATCGACAGCGTTAATATCCACGAGATGGTTGGGTCGCCGGTCCTCCGATCAGTGGCAGAGAGCGTGACCGAGTCGGCGATGGACAACGAGGTTTCCACGATACACACGCGGTATTCGGAGATTGACGGTCGAAATATCAACGAGATGCTGGGATCGCCCGGCGTCGCTTATTTCAAAGACATCCCGCCGCCGTTACCGCCAAAGGACAAGTTCAGCATCGGCCGACAACACGCGGAGATCGACAGCAATAACATCCACGAAATGGCAGGCTCTCCTGTTCTTCAACCTGTGTACGAGAAGCCGGCCAACGAGGTTCCCGCGATAGAGATGGAACACATGCAACAGTTACAGCAGTTCGAATCGCTCGACGACGATCTCGACGAGATGCCGGTACCGAAGAAGAACAAGTCCCGAGATAATACCTGAAAAGAACAAAAATCCAAATACTACATTTCAACGACCGATATGATTTTACGAAAGTCGCCTCAAGTTGCTGGTCAACGTCGAATCCGTCCATTCATTCCTTCGAGTTGAGCACCAGACATAGATAAGTATTATGGCATGAGTTGGCTGGGCGGTTGGGGTTTAATTGCATGGTTCACTTCTTGCTAGGGGGACCCCAATGCCCGTTGGGACGCGTAATACAACAATGAGATGATGCACCAAGAAACGGGTGTTGTCATATATAACTTGGCCTGTATTTTGGTTTCTTCTTCTCTGGATAAGAGAAGAAGTAATCATGAACATGGCCCGTCGGGTATGGGGTAATATGAACCAACCAAGTGCAGCTTAATAGGAAAAGGCTAATGAGCCCTTGGGGCCACGAGAAGCCAGAGGACTTGATTGCATTGTTAGCTTGGCTATTTTAGGGAGTGCAGTGAATAATTGCCCACTGTCAGCGCGTTCTTGCTTGATTTGATACAAAGAGCTGGCGTTTGCAGTATAACTTATCTTGTGTACAATATCCATCCGCTTATCGGGAGCATTACTTCATAGAAAACTGATCAAAGGAGTTTCGTCACCAATTGGAAGTTCTCACCACATATTTTGGCCCAGCGATTTCACTGCTCAAGGGAATGTGTTCATAATTTCCAACTGTCGGATCTATGTGTGGTTCGATATTCACTTTTCCTCGAACGCAGGCCAACACGGCAGTCTCTTTACACAACAAGGCTCAAATTGCTAGTAGCATTCAGAGTCGACTTGCCATAGAAGATCTCAACACCACCAGTCCAGTGGTTCAGGTACTCGTCATCCGTCACATGGCCCTTCTCCACCATCAACTGGAGCCACTCCTTCAGGTCGCCTTCAAACTCGCCTTCAAAAGGAGTGTTTGGCTCCAGACTGAACACCTGCTGCCCTGAAGTGGAGTGAACACCATAGTAGAGCTTGAAAGTGTGACCGAACAATTCCAAGGTGTCAATCGCGCCGTCATTCCAACCCATTGCCCGTTGGTCACCCCAGATCTTGAGGAATAGCATGAACTCTTTGGTGTTGGGTTGTTCACCTACATCTTTCTCGACAGATGTCATCATGTCGAAGATATGAGCACCTGAATGACATTCGTTAGTTATTATAGAAATCTATCATGGGGGTAGAGTAAGAAGAGTAAGTGGTGTATAAAAGAAGAGAGCCTACCTTTGAAGTCCTCCTCAACAGACCTAGACCACTTGAAGTATGCAGGGATGGACTTGATATCACGAAGACGGGCCTTGTCGTCGGGTCCATCGCCAAAGTTGGAGTATCCCTTGCAGATGTTGGCCGTGTCCTCGATCTTTTGAACATCTGTGGTACTGGTCCACTCAACGAGGTTCGTTCCATCAGATGCCTCGAGCGCTCGGACGAAGTTGGTGCACTGTGTGCCCACCATACTCTCCGAGTTGTACATGTTATTGGAAAGGCTCCATGGCATGCTGGTGAAGTGCAGCCGATCGTCGATACCGCATTGTTCCGTGGCAGGGACCTTGACGTCGACCTCCGTGGCGCTGGCATACGGGGCTGCCGAAGTCTGGCTTGCGACTGGGTTGGCGCTTGACGCAGAGGACGCAGGGACTTGGCTGGCGATCGAAGACGAGGAGGATGATACCGCAATTGACTCTGCAGATGAGGAAGCTACAGAGGACGAGGAGGATTGCTCAACGAGTGTCGTTGTGGGCTTTGGCTCCTCAGTCTGCACATTGGTGGTCGAGCTAGACTGAGCCTGTGGTTGCGATAGAGAGGTTGGTGCCACAGAGAGAGAAGTTGCTGAGCTGGGAACAGTGCTTGTTGTTTGCGGGGGAAGCCCAGTTACCGTGACGGTTTCCGTGACAGTAACCAGTGACCTGCACAAAGACCCCCTGGAACGTTTGCCAGCCGCCTGGGCGGCAAGTGACCCGAGGACAAAAGCAGAAATGAGTGAACTGCGCATTTTTGGAAGGTAAATCTGTGCAAAATGGAATGAGTGTTGAGAAGAGAAGGGTCGACAATAAGCGACAACACGGGTTGTTGCATAAGGAAGAAGTAGAGAATTTCGAAGCCACACCAAAGGGCGATCACTCAGCGACTTATACAAGAATCAGGAGCTGATACTCCGTCACGCATGGACAGCATGCAATTCAGAAACATCATATCCCGGAACACCCGTTGTGATTCGATCGTTGGCTGTGTGTATGCTTATTCGCCACAATGCGTGTTTCATGAGCAAGGACAGGCGCCTGCATGCTAGTACCCATTGTCCAGCTGCTTGGTTGGTAACCGGCAGTGGAGTACATGGGGTCCCGTGTTTCAGAAACGATGGAAATTTACTGATAAAAAGGAGAATCAGCAGCAATAATTTCCCTCGTTTCATGGGTTTATGGACTGTGGTCTGCGTTAACGGGGGAAGGATAGTACATATTGATCAAGAGATAAGGTTTTCAGCGTCCCGGATCATCATTTAGATGAAACGTCACTTGCATAATCTCCCCTATTCCGCATCTTGTTGATGCGTTGATGGGGTGGAGAAATCGGCACGCGATAGTTATTATTAACATCGGTAGTTGAGCACCCTGGGATATAATTAAAGCTTGCTGATCATAATACTAAGTAGACCCTTCGAGGATAAACACGAACTCGCTTTGCGTAGACAAAGCAACTTCTCTCTATCCGCCCTCCTTATACTCCTGCCACGTCACGGTCCTCGCTGAAACAAGGTATTATACGACGTTACTCCTCGATTGATGCATCTGCTTAAGCCTACTACTGAAGAAGGGTGTAACTACTTGGGGAACAGAATTGATGCTATGTGTACCGAGCCATATTTGAGAAATTGAAACTCTGCCCCGATGGATCAGGACAACCTGATATTATGCCAACGAAAACAAGCCCACACATTGTCTCCGCTCTAGTGTTAAACTCACCTGAATGATGGCTTCTTCGTTCAATCGTTCAATCATTCATTGATATTCATCATCATCATTAGAACTTGGATGCCCTTCTCATCGCGGTCCTCTCGTTGCAGCATTCCTTCTACCGTGTCAAAAATCGAATAGATGGGCCGTTTCTCGGCTCCCACGTGCATCGACTCTGGCTAGAATAATATATATAAGACTAGTTTCGCCCATAGGTTTTGGCGAGCTTTGGTCAGCTACTCAACCCAGAGCCTGTCTAAGATTATTCAACGTTTCTGTTGCAGCAAACAATTTCGTCGAAACCTCTAAGGGAATCCCATTTTGATAAAGCGCAGCTTCGATCATCTGGTTTAGCGGATCAATGTTTGCGCGCACAGCATCGATTCGCCTCTGGAGATCATTTCTCTCTTGGCGCAGCTGCCGATTATCACGACGCAACCTCTCATTATCATAGCTTAGGAAGTTGTTGGAAAATCGCTTTGAATGGAGGTGTGGCATAGAGGCGGGTGCTTTGATGGTGTTGAAGGAGTCAAAGGCCTCGTCTAGGCCACCATCGATTCGATGAGAGCCCCGGATCGGTATCGGTCGAGGGGCAGAGGTCGAAAGAAAAGACGGCATAGGTCCGGGATCGGGACTCAATACCATACTGGGACCGTTATGTGTGGATGATTCCAGAGAAGGGAAGCTGGCATTTGCAGAGAAAACATCCTCGAGCACTATTGGAGAAGCACAGGACGAGGATCGCAGCGATGCATTTTCATACTGGACACAACTAGTTGGCTGTTAGGGAGAATCATTCTTGAATTGAGCATGGGTGATTGTCTTAGCATACAGAGAACCCATTGTGGAAGTTTGCCCTGCAGATGGCCATGTCGAGGGTTGAAAGTCAGACTGCTTGCTATCTGCTTGTAAGGCGGCTAAGACGGCCTGCTCGCTACCTCGTTCGGACAATGGTGTATAATCTACAAAGAACGTATTAGTTGACAGCTCGAGTTTTGTTCCATATTGTGCGCTTGAGTCGACCTACAAGGGCTTATTAAATGGTTCCCTTGATCATCGCAGATCTTTACGTGCGGTAGGAGAACCGTAAACAGATGATACCATTTCTCCTCGCCCCCTCCCTCGAAGCGTTGGCCACGGACATAGTTCGTCTGATACTCATTCATCCAATATCCTTTCGGACGGGCTTTATAGATGCAATCGCCGGATTTGGCGTGCTCTTTTAATGCTTCGGGCTTGCCTACAAACGAGGACCAGCACCGCCGACAACGAACCGATTCATCGTGATTACGGAGAATGTGCGATCTTCCCAAGAGTTAGTACGATCTGGGATTAGACTACCTTGACAATTGGGAAGCTCACTTGACTCTTGAGAAGGTTTCTGCCCCTCCTCCCGGATTCTTATTACTCGGCATACAACAAAGAGGACATCCTTCTGGATCCCATTTGTTGTAGGGACAAGCGTAGCGCTGAGATTTGGGGACACCGGGAGAATCACCATGGCTTATCTTTGCGTGCTTAAAAGACACCGATGGTGATGTGTTGATATTGTCCTCCCGAGCTTGAGTGATACTATCACCAGCTGGTGCGGCACTCTGCCCACGGAAACTCTGGTCGGGGAATTGCATCGAGCTCGTCGGCGGAAGAGCGGAGAAGATCATCGAGTCGGAAAACGAGGGATGGCCCAGCATCTGGGATGGGCGATATGTTAGGGGATCGGGATCTCCAATGTCGCCTAGAATGTTCCCCGATACATAAGCTAGGGACTGGGCTAGATTTTCGTCCAGTTCATGGGCGGCTTCTGGCCTCAATTGAGATCCCTGTTGCAACGGTGAGGGAGCTCGCGAGGTTTGGTTTGACGGGGTCTGCGGAAATGAGGCGGCAAAGGCATTTGCTTGCGATACGGCTGGGGACTGCAAGTCAGCGCTATGGTGAAGGAGGGCACTCATCAGCCCTTCGGGTCGTCTCTGCATCGCGTCTTGCATCTCAATTGAAGCGGCTGTGTAGAATTGAAGAAGCTTGGTCCATTGCTGCTCCGAAATCGTCTGGAATTGGCCACAGGCTTCTGAGTCGCGAATAGACGAAATGGAAAAAAGACACAAACGCTGGAAAATCAGATCAAAAGACAAAATGATTTTCGAGCTCGGGCGCGAGATGGAGATGATGATTGTTTTATTTATCCACCATTTTGCTGGAATATGCTGCTATTATTTCATGTGACAGCCAGGATCACGGTCACGGGCACAAGACTTGCATATTTCTGGAGCGGTACATGGGTCGTATTGGTACTAGAAGGTTTCCAAGAGTGCACACAAGTGCAAGCTAAGCTTGATTCAGACAATGGAACTTGTTTAGTTGTTTGCCGCAGCTGCTTACATGCATTCCGGCAGGTTACACGGAACACGGCTAGTCCGTACGACCGAGTTCATTCACGACCTGTTAGCACAAGTTACTTTGTTCGTTCCTTAGAAAAGTAGAAATAAAGAAGGGAATATATATGTTGATACGTAGATGCACTGGAAAAATATTGAGTCCCCCCGCGCTACTCGTGATTGAGAGCCAGAGCATTCTACGGCAATTCTTGTTCGGTCCACTCATTGTATGGATGCCAACTTACAGCGGGTTAGTTACTGGGCATACCTACTCTGTGCTGCCAAATGTAAAAGGAGCATTGTGGAACACTGCTCGCTCGCGGCCATCCCACAGAACCTTTGTTCGGGCACTGAGATTCTTTGGAAAACCCGAACAGATAAGAGCACGGAAAGAGTGCCGAAATTCTTGGGCTGTTTCCCACATCGCCAGGGGAAGTTGATTTAGTCACTGAAAGGTATAACTGAGATCGGATGCAAGACAGACTGGGCATGCAGAATCAACGAAGTATTTGGAAAGTCCGACAAGAGAGGAAGAAAAATAGCGGTTGTAGTTGAACAAGGAAAGAAGCTAAATTTAAATTTTCAAGCTCAAAATCTATCCTGTGCATCGGGTTGAGCACTCTACTTTAACATCTTCAGACAGAACTTGGCTCTGAATACTTGTGTCGTCACGTCCTTGAGAGCAACAGGAGCCTTTTGAAGTCCGTATTGATTACATAGAAAATGAACAAGTGCAACATATTTGTTCTCCGTATGGGTTTGCTGGAGTTGGGTCGCGGAACCTTTAACAGTTGCGGTACCTAGGTACCGCCGGGCTCTGATATAGCAACCTGTAGTTAAGTTGTTGGAAACAGCAGGGGAACGGACCAGTGTCACTGCCGTTAACTGTTGACATAGTGACGCGTCTCCTCACTCCGTCCCTTAGTTGACTTCTTTGCCTACTCCTCTGATCGCTTCCTCCTCACTACTTCTCTGATCGCTTCATCCTCACTCCATCTCACCCTGCAGGTTCATCCCCAGCTTTCAGCTTCATCCCCAGCTTTCAGCTTCATCCCCAGCTTTCAGCTTCATCCTCAACCTTCAGACTGGTTCTCAACTTCCGATTTCCTGTCAACTTTCCCTACTTCTCATTTTCCAGCTTTGCCCCAACGCCGAGTTTGGATTCTTGTCTCGAACGATTACTACACATCCACCCACCGATTCCAAGATGATTTGCTCGAACTGCGCCGAACCGGGAGGCTCCATCACATGCCCAGAATGCGAGATCGAGGATGTAGGGCATATCCGAACATGGTATTGTTCTGAGCAGTGTCGCTCCGACGACCGACTCAACCATGAGATTATTTGTAATTATCGTAAGAGGCTCGGAAGAGCCGTCGTGGTTCTGTCAGAAGTTTGGGATAACTTCTGTCGCCAAACTTTCACGAACAGGTATCGACTTGACAGGGTCGAGGGGAGCACGATCTATCTGTCACGGCAGAAGGAACTCGCTGCGACGTCTGCCCTTATGGGCCACCCTATCTTCCAACAGTTCCCTGAAGATATCATGACTCAGGATGCAGGACTCGCGGCAGAACAAGCTGTCTTGTACCACAACATGTGCGTTGATAGCCTTAGCACTGGCTTGCCCCTCATCAAGGCTCTCCTTGAGCGTAAGTCAACCCATCCTTTGCCAAAACGTGAGAGTATGCAGAAAACTAACATTGGCTTGCAGCCATTTGTCACAGTTTGAGGGAGATTAGCGTTTGCCCGAAACATCCCGCGATTAAAGCTGTCGATAACAACGAGATTGTCGAAGTCGATCACGCGGTACTTTATACAAGGCTTCATAGCGGCGAAGAGTTCGTCATAGACCTCACCGGAGCCCAGTACGGCTGGGAAGAGAAACTGTATACCTGGGAAGAGTTTAAGGAGTACAGAGGCACCGTCCGTTACGTGTTGGACCTCGGGGCCGCCCGAGCATTCACGACGAGTTTGATGCAAGGGCACGCCATCAACTCAGCGCCCCGATCAGCCTGCGACATTCGTCGCTTGATCTGTGAAGAGGTCGCACAAAGCATCACGAACTATCTTCAAGAATCCGGCCAGACTGCCGATCAGTTGATGGGCTTAGACCTCGACCAGCAACGCAACCTCATAATTCGATCCAAAGAAACTATCGCCAAGTCGATCGAAGCTCTGGTAATTCGATCTGGAGTAGGCAGAATGTGCCTACTGTTCGAACATGGCATTTCTACTCCAGTCGTCGTTCGAAGCGAAGAGCTTGCTAGAAAGATGGTAAGCGTCTGGTTCACCCAAGAGGAGGTCCAAGCATGCCAAGGACAGTTTGAAGCACTTCGACTTGAGATGCAACATCGCCTGTATGAGGAGGAGGTCTAGGAGCTACTTCCTTTCTCCGAGGCCCATGATAGCTGATCTCGGATGCATTGAACATGGCTTGATGATTTTGCCAGAGAAAGATTGAACCCGGAGTGACAGGGCGGAAGAAGGATTAATCTGTGGTTGAGAGAAGAATGAAGACTGCAACTAGTTGGGGATTCTAATCACGAGGCTGGAGTGAGGAACGAACGAAATGTTTGAATATGAAAAGGGTCGTAATGTAGTGAGTCAAATGACAAGATCCCAGTTACTTTCGGGTATCTCAGTACTTCAATAAGTCAGTGGGTAGAAAGGATCTCTGAAAGACTCTCACTTGATATATGTATAATCCCAAAAGCTTATAAAAACTGCATAAAATTAATTTTTAATCTCAGGTAATATGATACCATTGATAGCAATCAGTATATGATTGATACCTCCTTCAGCATGACGCGTTCTGACGAGCATGAGGTGGCCCCGACATAGACATGAAGTTGGAATTCCAGTTTTCATTGTTATGACTGATGATGCTACACTCGAAAATACCCTTTACGAACAATCTGACCGGGACAATGCCTTGACCCTTCACACCACCCATCAAAATCAACAAAGAGAAACCTGTGCTGCATATCTCTATGCCCTCTCTTGCCCTGTGGAAACTTATCGGCAAACCGGGCAGGTATAGGTTGAGAACCAACTCAAGGTACGCGGTGAGAATGTAATCGTTATGAAGAAATCATCATGGAAGAACCAAAAATTACCTTGACTGAAAAGCCTTACACCCCAGATTTTGTCCTTCGACCCAAACCATCCTCATATCCTACACTCCTAGCCACTGATCAATACATAATTTCGTTACCCAAGCCGTCGTAAAATTGCATAAAAACGTTCCTCATAAAACCGTCATAACATTAATCAAACACGCTAAATGTGAATTATATGAGATTGCTGAGTTCCACTCGCAAGATACGTCCAAGGAGGTGGGGATGAATGTGATTTGTTGCTATATGGCTTGGTGAGCGTATCGTAGAACTCATAAAGGAGAAGATGTAATAGGTATGAGCCTATCATTCTGTTGGGGGTGAGCATTGCGATTCTCTCTTGACGCGCGACTTTGGCGGGTTCAGTAGGCATTACCCTGTCGCGAAGAGAATGGATTACTGAAAAAACGTGATGGGTTGAAACTTCGTTGCCTGGGGGCAGCTGCCTGAGATGCTCGAACCAAATCGCGGGAAAAAGGGTTGCTTGTCGGGTAGTTTTGTTGATTCTGTGTGATAAGTTGCGAGCCAGACGACTGCTGTTGGTCCCAAGAAAGTAGCGATCTTGGTGTATGAAAGCTCGAGAGCTGACCCATCCTACTTCCAACGCGACTTGTTTCTCCTCCTCTAGAGAACAGAGAATGAGAATAATTCGATCGGTTGCTTGAAGAACGGTGTTGTACACCCAGTTCGGACCTGTCATTTCCGTCTCGCATTTTGATATTCTTACCCTCAATGTGTACAGTTCTGTATTCCTTGGAAGGAAGTTTGCCTTGCCTGGGTTCTTCTCGTCCATTGTTGCCTTCGCAAAGACCATCAGTTGATCGGATGGAATCATTGTCGGCCTCTCGATAAGGGGTTGGTTGGGAGGCACGCCGCGCAAGAGCCATTGAAGAGTCCAAATTGACTGGTATAGGCAGCGGCCGCCTGGAATATCGCTCGAAGACTCTTAAGATCTCTTCGTAAACGGGTTTGTGTTTCCCAACCTTTCTCGCTCTCTGCACCAAGCTGAAGGCTGAACGGCCGTGATGGACCTGGAGACAATCGGCCCCTTTCCTCATGAGAGCTTCCACAACTCGTGCATGAGGGCCAGCCAACTCATCGCAGTTGGAAAGACATGCGAATTCTTGCACCGCCGTGATCAGTAATGGGGTCGGTTCCCCGGCGAGTCTCTCGTTTCGTACATCCTCCTTGCGCAGACGCCGGGTAAGATATTGGTGCACTCCACACGCCACCATCAAATGGTTAAAGTTGGGGTGCGAGATGCTGGGAAGAAAGAAGGTGGCCCAATGGTCGTCTTCTCCAAGGGAGCCAGGTCGGTCGATGAATGTTGGGTTCGTATAGTGGTATGTCAGAGCGCTTCCAGTTGAGTCCACCTCGTCCAACAGTTCAATCACTTCCCTGACGTTACCTTCTACGTCCATACACCGAACGGCGTATTTGATCGCCATTTCAGCGTGGAACCAGAACTCAGACATTGAGAGTGACAAAGGGTCAAGTCCCTTGAATTGAAGAATGTTTGCTTTGCAGAGCGACAAATTTGGATCGAAGCGGACAGAGCTCATGCTGACAATCCAGTCCCAAATGTGTGGACTCTCAATGTAGTCTTTGACGACACGATGGACATATTTTATCTCCAGATGGGATATGAAATTGGTGATGGTGTTTTGTTTTGAGGATGCGTCACTTGTTTCTTCCTCGTCGGCTTCATCATCAGATTCATTCCCGCTTTCCTCCTCAGATTCCTCATCGCTTTCATCGCTGTCGTCTTCGTCCTCGTTTGGTGCGGCAATATCAAGCAAGCCTTGACATCTGTTGATCAGTGTTCTCCTCATTATCCTGGACAATGACTCTTTATATTGGACAGGCATCACTTTCGCAGACGTCATTTTGGCTAGATTGATGTCCTCGAGATCTGCTAGGGCGACGCACAGAACGGTAGCGAAGTCGTCACAGGATCGAACGATCTGGAAAATCCGAGATGCATCATCTCGCTCATCTTCATCCAGCGAGGCAATAATCTTTTCCACGATTCTCTCGATGTCTCCTGGGAACAGTTCACCAAGCCGATTATCGAGATCGCCGATCCTATCTCCGTTTGACAGGGCATCGGTGAGATATTGCACGGCCAACTGGGCCCATAGGAAGCAACCATCTGCCTTGTGGGAAGTCTCTCTCATGAGTCTTTCAAAGTTCTCCGGCTCTCTCTGTCGGAGCTGGCAGAACGCCGAGCTTTCCTCAAACTTGGCCTCTACGTAGTGATCAATATCGGCATCGCTAAGGTCCTCTAGGACCAGGTGCGGCCTTCCCATGAAGGCGCCGTGAAAGTGTGGCCAACGCCGGCTTGAGATACAGAGCTTGAGGTTGTTGGTCTCCTCCGCCAGCTCCATGATGAGATCGATAAGCTGTGGCTGCTCTCCAGAATACTCGTCGAGCCCGTCGATCAAGAAGAAAAACTTTTGATGTTTATAGACATCCATCACAAGCGTTTTTAGGGCGCTGAGTAGCTCCTCCTCGCTCCAAGGGAAGTCATCTTGGTCAAAGAGGCACGCGACCTCCCACCGTGCTGGAAGAACTCTCTGAATTATCGACGAGGGGATCGGCATGAGGCAATCCAGCAACAGTGATTGCAGTAGACCTTCGATGGACATCTGCATATTCTCTCCACTGTTGCAGAAGTAAAACCTCGCCTGGAGGTAGTTCCGGCCGCCACTCCAATGTCTGAGAAGATTTCGAGTCTCTAGACTTTGATGGATATGCTTCATCAGGGCGGATTTCCCAGACCCCGGCTTGCCAGTGATCCAGTATATCTTGCTCGTGGGCCAGCGCAGGAAGTCTCTAAAGCTTGACCAGGGCTTATCATTGATGACCGGGTCACGGAAGACCCAACTAAACGTGCCCTCGTCCGCATCGGGGATCTGCCTCTCGCGGTCTTCCATGTTTCGGAACGTCAGTCGATGCAGGACCCTTGCCCGGACGCCGCCCTCGTATGCACGGGCCCAGGTACCCTTGGGCTTGAGGCCGAGGAACGGAGGGAGCATCGCGTTGGGGTTTCGTTGGTTCTCGAGTATGCAGCGCACGATGAGTCTTCGCCAGGTGTCCCCGAGCCTGTTGTCGTTTATGAACCGATCTCCCACCGAGACGCCGCGATCTGGAGCTGGTGGTGGCGCATCTTCGGAGGCGTGACGGATGGCAGCTTGGACGCGGCTCAACCTGGAGGCTTCAAGTCTTTGGGTAGATGTTAGCGAAATCTGCGACGAGCAAAACCGAGGAAAAGGTATTAAAAACAGTCATATACCTCAGGCTATCAATCGTAGTACAGATGGTTTGGTGACGCAAGGAGCGTAAGCCTCTATCCAAGGCCTGCACCTTGGAGTCGCTCAATACAACCCGGAGGGCCTGGCGAAAAGATCGCCATTTTGTCCCGGGCCCCGCCGCCTGGAGAAGTTCGATGGCATCTAGAAGCTCCTCTGCGATACCTTGGCAATGACTCGCGGTTTGATGCTGTAGGATGCCGATGTTGGTATGAGTATGTTCGCGGTGTTGGGATCGCAGCGACTCTTCGATTTGGCGGCTGCTCGACAGGAGACCCTTGGCGATGGAGCCCAATTCACGATGCTCCAGAGAAAGGCCATTCGGTGGACTGTGTCTAGACTGGCTCGAGGCGATGAGACGGCCAACGTATTCGATGAAGTGAATAATTGCCGCTGCGATGTACAAGCCGTCCATGGCGACGCGTGTCAGGCCATCGGGCGTGATGGAGATGGAAACAACTCGGTGGGCGGGATACGGCTCTGTAGCAGCGACGGATGGGCATTAACACGTCAATCAGGGAATCATGCGAGGATGGATGGAGGGATGGATGGGACGGGATAGGACGGGATGGGGGGTTAATAATTGTGACTGGCTGTCACATGAGCAGAAGTGAACACATGCCGTCACCACCGTTTGCCAATCAATCAGATGAATACGATACACCGAGGGGACGCAGGCGAAGGGCTCTGCAGCTGGCCTCTTTGGAAATAATCATGCTCCAGGCGTCAGCTCACGCGTCTGAGTGCATATTGGCACTCACTATGCCAAGTGTGGGCTCTGATGCATATCCCACCTCCAGCTGCTCACCCAACAAGGTAGTATCGCTGCTTAGGCCGTTTAGCGCCTGTCCATGGAGGGAGAGAAGAGTGTTTTCTATTTTCCTGACTGCACCATCTGTGGAAAATGTCAACAAGGTTAACATGTAGAGTACCAGTGAGATGAGGACATTCGCGACACTGTCCATAAATGGCCTTGTCTTCAGACACTAATTAAGGCAATGCTCATACTTGAATACTTTCGGCCTGGCTCCATTAAATATCCGTTTCCCTCCGTAAGGGTGGTATTCCCGTGTTTTACTAAAGTCACCAGTTGGCCAACCGCACCTGGTAGCATGCTATTTGTATCAACATTGCTTAGTGACAGCCCTTGGTTGGTTCCAAAAAAATGCATGAAATGCAACTTCACGCGTAATAGTTACGCTGGAAGTGGATAGGGGTAAACATACCATGTCTTGATTCCCCGCCCGTCACTTGACATTATCAGCGAGTTCAGCTCCTTATAGAACCTAAAATCTTCGTGCTTCTATTGGATTTGGTAGGGATGATTACAGTAGACCCAAGGGATACTCGAGATATCGAAGCATGCCTTCGTCTGTAACAGAACTTTAGGCACAACGCATACAAATGCCTGTTTTTAAATCTACTCGCGCTTTGGATGTATGAATGTTGGTAACAAAAAACCGGCGTATACACTGATCTCGTTGTAAGCCGTGTGTTGAGAGCCATCATTATTGTGATGGAAATCTTGACTATGTACATTCTGTCACGCAGTGTAATGTGGGGGAGAGTAACATACCCTCGTATGAAATCCCACAGGCCGCCTTTTATAAGACGCATGTTTCTTTCTTCATTCAGCAATCCATGAATAAAACCCTCGCGAAGATCGATCGTCACTGCCAAGAAAATATCTCAACATGGTGGGCCAAACCCCATGTTTGAGGAGGCTAGGCTGAGCTCGAGATATCACCCCTGTAGTGTCAAAACCGGGGTATTTTATGCTCCACTTGGTCATTTTCTTAAAAGTTTATATGGCACGATTTGAAGTGGTGGTATCACATGTTAAACTCTCATTGGACTGCAGAACGGTCTATCTTGATACGTGTTCCTTCGAATAAACAATGGCTGGCATCTTCGTGACATCTTCGTGACAATCCTTGGCTAAAACATAGAAAATACATCCTTTGTCGCGTTGTATACCTCTTCAACGCGCCTGCTAGCCGGATGGAGAGGCAGTTGGATATCTCAACTGGCCTGCGTTTTATCTGTTGATTCTATGTATTAGGTACCTATTGAAAAGATGACATCTTACAGCTCGCTTTGGTATTGGAGCAGTACGAGCCATTCGGCTTCGAGTCGCGTAGCACCAACAGACCCCTCCCTGCGTTAATATTCGTCCTCTTTCCGATGCTACCCAGAAACCGTCGCACGAATTCATTACCGTGTCTCGGAATAACACAGGCAAACATCCGATGCAGGACTTAGTCAGCATTCGCCCAGCCTCTTCGTAAGCGAGAATCAAGCGGTGATTGATCACTTGATTGTTGAAAGAGGGGCGGAGCACCCAGCCGTGTCTCCCCAAAAGCTCAACATCTTTTGCTCTTGGGCATCACTGAATAGTCCCCGAGTGAGGTTGCAGCGACATATCGAATCAGACGAACCTACAGTCAGGACGAATGAATAAAAGAAGACGGCTCAATCGCCATCACGAGATGTCTCCGCCGAGCGACGTCGCGATGGGTCCCCCCCCAGATACTTGCATGATTGACCGCATCCCGGATGAGATTCTCATCCACATCTTGCGCGATCTTCTCACCGGAGATGTGGCAATAGGCGACACCAATCCGGAACAGGCGCTCCCAGCAGAGGATAATGTTGAAAACGCGCCGCTCTGGTTGGAGCACTGCGTTGACATCCCGCGCTTCCACATGACCAAAAAGGTCCCCGGATGGGAATATCTCCCAGACCTCATCCTGGAGGAACTAATGACGAAGCCCGATGGCCAGGACGCAATAGATGAGCGCAGCGAAACCACACCATGCCCACCCCCAGCGCGTCCTTCCCAGGTCAAGCACATCAACGACTGGCTCATCGTCAATTCCACCTGTCGGCGCTTCCGACGACTGGGCAAGCCCGTCTTCTTCGCCGAGAAACGCATCATGGTGTCGGCAAATCTAGGAGAGAGGCTCCAGCAAGGACTGAGCTTTCTTGATTACCCCCCCGAAAAGCGAGCCGCCGAGTATGTGCGCCATCGAGAATTCGCGATTGAAGATCTTGCTGCGAGACGTGTCAGGAGGGAAGTACGCAGGAGGCAAGATCCTAGTGAGGCGACTTACACTAGAAGCCCATCCAAGCCCGATATCAATTTTGGACCGACGAAGCTGCTTGGTCTCAGCGTCGAAGATCAAGCCCTCGTGCTGGCTCAGACGCAGGACATCATTCTGCTGGGAACACGACTGACTACCCCGTCTATGCTTGTCGGACTGCCAAAATTCCTGTCTGCATTCCCCAGACTACGCAGTTGCTGGCTGATGCTGGGATACGAATCAGAGGCCGAGAGCGGAACATTCAAAATCCACAGAGCCGACAAAGAGAACGGAGATCATGTCTGCGGCATCGCTGCACAGATGAGAGACCTGCTCCTTGATATTGGACTCAGCCCATCGTTGGAACTGGCGTTTGCAGTCAGCGACTCGTATCTTTGGGATGCGCAGGAGCACTACCTGACCAACGAGACGTTCTCCTTATTGAGGGTCAAGAAACAGATGATGCGAAGAACAAAAAAGCTGGATCCAATCCCAGACACAGCTTGAATTTTTGTTAACAGCTCTGAATGGTGTATTGAGGCGAATCGAGGACAAGGAAGGGTTAAAAATCACGGAAGTTACGGATTGTTTTCGGGTTGAGGTTTGGATAAAAAAGAGACTGAGTTACGCTTTGAAACTTTGATTGAACTTTGAGGTTTTGATTTTGAGTTTTTGATTTTTAATACAGAAAGAAAGATGGACAATAATGATAAAAAACCTTGGAGGAAAAAAAAGGGAAAATTGAGTTTAATTAGGTAGTTCTTAAATTGAAATTGGCGATCCTTGACAAAAGTTTTTCATCGTGCCGTGTCAGGTGAATGACAGTACAAATAATGATGCAATAGAATCCTCTTGAGATGCTGAAGGCACCACTAGTAGTAATTCTGCAATAACTACGGCTTTGAAGTCGAGTGTGATCCGGAGCAAGAGTGCCGTTGCCACAAATAACTCGCGTCTTGACATAGTCACGATTCCCTTGATCAGAGCACTTCCCTCCATTGCTTAGAATATCTGATAGATCTCTACAAGTACAACTCAGAGAATTAGAAATATGTGTATCGAATCTTTGAAATCCATAATCTCATTTGATAAGATGAAGCCCAGAGACATAGATGGGTTATCTGCTGTTGAGTTAATCAGCGGGATTACACCTAGTCTAATCACTCCGTTTGGAAATCCCGACTTTGGCTCTATTAAAAAAGCCATTGGAAATCACATGTTGCACCTGCCATCTTGGATACCTTTGAAAGTACAAGAGACTATCCTCTAAACCCGAGCCTCGCTCTCATTGTCCCGAGCATACACTTTAAGCTCACGTGCTCACATGCACGGTGCATCGTGAGAGTGGCAGGCTCCGCTGGTCCAAGCCCTCGGTACGAATGGCCCGATATAAGCTTATCAGATCATGCCCCAAAGTGACGCGGCCCAACCTAGGAAGTATTGGATTGCTGGGTTAACGGGCCGGCAGGCGAGTTGATGTTCCGTCGTCCGTAAGACCTCGCCCGGCACCCTTGTAGTCCATGCCCTGCCCGACTCCTTTGTGAAGAAATAGTAATATTGAGACTCAAGTTACCAAGTGGGAACAATTAGCCGAACCCGTGTTTCATTTACTAATGTAAATTAACTGAGCTGCGGTGATATCTTATTGAGGCAAGTCACTTGGTGACTGGGGAGTAATTTTGCGACACACTTTCTCTCCATTACTGGCACGTTAAACATTCTCATATAATCAAAAGATCTACTCGACATAGTAAGACCGAGGCGACTTGAGAGGAGATATTCCGGTTGTCTTTACAGGTAACCAAGTCACCGACATTTCTGGGCTGGGTTTGGTTGGTCAGTTATTCTGACAAATGAAAGAGTGATATGCTGTAGGTGCATAAATTGTACTATTTGGTTATTGGAGTAGGAAAAACCTGTAATTTCTAGATATGTTGTCTATGATAAATGGAACAGAACGGTGCTCTCCACAGCTTACACAAGACCCATTCGCAGCAGCCGATTACCAAATTCGACCACATAGTAATCTCCATAGACCAGACCATGATTGGAATATCGCTTCTTAGAGTATTGGTTGTTGTTGGCTGTGCCAAACTTGAGGATCGCATCAAAGGTTTGGGGTATCTCATCTTCAACCGTGATTGCACTTGTGGACCCCCTGACGAGGCGAGCCTTTTCAGGTGCCTGGGCAAAGTCGAGAAGCTCACGGACAATCTCAACCGCTGCTCGGCGGTATCTGATGGAGAGTTTGTCCTGGCCCGCGGCAGCCAACCCCTGCGAGAGCACTAGCATACCGTTGGCAGCAATGGCTCCAGCCGAAGAGTCACGTAATGGGTCCGAGGGATCATCAATTGGAGCATCGAAATCCCACAGAGGAACCAGCCGGGTACCCTGGGGAACACAATCTGGAGCCGTCTTCAGTCTGTGGAGGAAATACTCGGCTAAGCCACACGCTGCCCAGAGGAACTCGTCGTCTTTGGTAGACATGTAGGTCTGAGCGTATCCCAAAATACCCCACGACTGGCCGCGGGCCCATGTGGATTCGTTATCGTAGCCTTGGTGAGTCAGGCGTGCTTTGAGCTCTCCATTCCGGGGATCTATATTGGCCACATGACATGTTGAATACCAAGCACCTCTATATGATGAACTGTCTAGAGACATGGGAGGCTCCTTTCTTAAGTGTGTTCGAAGTAACACTCGCGCATGTGAAGTGGCTATATCGTAGAGTTCCTTTCCGTCCGGCATGTGACTAGCGGCATAATAGAGAAGATCAAGATTACACAGGCTGTCAATGATGAGGATCATATTCTCGATTTGATCTCGGATTTCCAGGTTCTTCTTTAGCAATAAGTCCCAACTCCGGATGGCGCCCGAGGTGGGAACATATCTAGTCGCCAGGCTCTTTGCGGCCTGGATGATGGAGTCTAGGCTCCGTGAATTCCCCGTCAGTTCCCAATCGAGACGCAACGCAGGCATCACGATGAATCCTATATCGTGGGTGTCTGTACGGCTGGTCATTTCGTGTAAAGGTCTAGACCAGGTATCACACAATGCATGGAGATTCAGGCGAACGGTCTGTAGATTGATACCGTTGGGTTGTGGTGACGAAGTAGCATTTGGAATTCCAAGATGTGCGGGGAAACGGATGGCCCTTTCCAGCAACGAGTATAGCGATCCAGGGAAGAAGCCACACGTCCAGAACTCTGCTTCACGTAATGTATAGCTTCCAGTATCTGGACCATCTTGGGGAACGTATTCGGGGAAATAGTCGGGGAATCTTCTTTCACCGATCATGGATTTGCACGCTGTCCGATAGATCTTGGCTAGGATATTTTCGGCATAAAGGCCTGCGAGTTCTGCGCTAATTGTGATGCCCTCATTGAAGACGTCGCCATCTTCGGTGGAAGAATTTGGTTCTGTAAGCGGGCTGTTTAAGCTTTGATTGTCGGCTTCGCAACTGCCATCAGAGCCAAGTGGCTGGGTTCGGGGTGAGTCAGTCGGTGACAGGATACTCAGATGAGGTTGCTCCCTCTGAAATGACTCTTTATCATGTGGCGGTGTTTTCGGCTGTTGAGAGGAGTCTTGAGGGTTGGCTTGAACTGATTCAATGAGCGGAATTTTTGTCACAGGCACTTCATTCTGAGTATTGAAGGATGCAGCATCGTTGCTATTGTTATTCTGCATGGTAGCGGCTCAATTTTGGGGTTCCTCTGCTTGGCAGGGGTGAGATTTCCGACTTCGTGGTGGGATGTATCCTGTACCAAGTAATGAGTAGTGATGTGGCATGAAAAGAAAGGAGATGGTTTCAACCTGGAATATGCAAGAAGTTTGATCGTGCAAAAGTCTGCTGACGAGTTTTGGATGCGCTCTCATAGCGCTTTTTTATTGCATGATGACCAACCTTATCCACTTCAGACCACGATGCATCCCTAACATGGAAGAATGATCCTGCTATCAAGGCATCATTGGGGACTCTTCATTTGAATTGTCCCGAAATTTCCGGTGCATCGGACTACTTGTCCGGGACATTGGCAAGTCTTGATAGGTGACCAATGTCGCAAGCCCGTGCTCGGAGGCGAACTCATCCGGAGACCGCACTACATGCCCCGAGGCCAATCCTTTCTGGGTTTGTTATCTGGGGTTACTAAGGGTTTCTACTGCAGACCACAAATCATGCCCCTGTTCCATGGAGATGCTACTCGCATGCGGGGAAATTGGTGGCGCCATGTGGAGTTATCGGTACCCCGTGGACAGCTTGGCCTTGCCCATGGGGTATGGGACGAGTCTTGGAAGGGAATCTTGTTATGAATAAGAGTCCCGCCCATCCTCTCAATGTCCAAAACTCTTCTCATCAAGATCAACAGCTGGGTTCAATGATCCCATTGGAAGTTCAATCACCCCCCCTGTGATATCTTTGACCGTTTCATTGTGTCCCCTCGCGAGGATTAGCTCCCCCTCTGAGGGTTTACCATACCCGCCTGGAAGAGCGAGCCTCAAGCCATAATGGCGACTCAACAGCAACGGAAGGCAGATGATGAGATCACCGTGGAGCCCATAGTCACTGGGGAGGTCAATGGCGATGAGCCTATTGGTTCTCATCCCGTAGTCAAGAATGGTGTCGTGGTCAGCTCGGCGACCAAAAAGCCCAACAAGAACTTGAAACTGGCTTGGTTATACATCTTTGACTGGTACCCAAGCCACTATAGTAAGGAAGAGAAAGCCCTTCTCAAGAAGCAAGACCGCATCATTCTTCCTCTCATGTATGCTCCGCCCCCTAACTGTTTTGACCGCATCATTATACTAATCATAGCGATAGTTGTTTGTTATGTATGTTTCCAGCAATCCGATGGACAGTGTACAGCTCTCCAAACTAATGAATAATAGTCTTTATCAAGTGGCTTGATCAGTCAAACATCACCAATGCCTATAACTCGGGGATGAAAGAGGACCTCAATATCAAGGGAGTCGAGTACAACCTTTTCAGCACGTTTTACAACATTGGTTACATGATCCTGGAAATCCCATCCATGATGATTATCTCTCGCCCCAATCTGGCTCGCTGGTACCTCCCAATCTGCGAGACTCTGTGGTCAATCATCACTTTTATTCAGTGCCGGA
Source organism: Clonostachys byssicola (assembly GCA_902006505.2). NCBI lineage: Eukaryota > Fungi > Ascomycota > Sordariomycetes > Hypocreales > Bionectriaceae > Clonostachys > Clonostachys byssicola. The sequence continues at coordinate 907,260 of CABFNO020001476.1, forward strand.
ATAATAGTTCTCAGATGATTTTCGGCATGAGATTTCTCATGGGCCTGTTTGAAACTCCTGCGGCCACTGGATCGCTCTACATCCTGTCCTCCTGGTATCGCGCCGATGAAGTTTTCAAGCGAGCTGGAGTTTGGTATGTCTCTAGCAACATCGGCGCTGCGTTTGGTGGATATATGCAGGCCGCCGCTCATGCCGGGCTGGATGGGAAGCTTGGCATGGAGGGATGGTGCGTTGTTTTCTTCTAGTCTCTCAAATCATGGAGTTTGGCTGACATCTTATTTAGGCGCTGGGTCTTCATCGTGGATGGTATCATTAGCCTCCCTATTGCCATTGCTGGTTTCTTCTTGTTTCCGGGTCTGCCAACAACCAATCCGCGAGTCTGGTGGCTCAAAGAGTCGGAACAGAAGCTGGCCCAGGCGAGAATGCAGGACGATGGTGTGCGAAAGAGTAGGAAGATTGGAAAGCGCATGCTCAAGCGTGTCTTCACTCACTGGCACTTCTACTTTGCCGTCGCTACTTACACTAGGTGAGCCATACGTTTCCACGCTCGTGGAAAAATTGAGTCAGGAAACTAATGAATCTGTGCGCGACTAGCTTTCAATTGACGACCTGGGTTGGGGGCCAGATGGGTATCTGGGTCAAGTCTACAGGCCAATACTCAGTGGAATTGATCAACATTTTACCTACCGGCACGCAACTGATGGCGATTGTATGCGGTATTTTGGTCCCGCAGTTTGTCATGTGAGTATTTGATTGTGTCTGCAATGTCACTGTTCCTATGCTTGATTCTAGTATCATGTGCTGTTCGCTAACATGAGCGTTGAAGGGTCTATCCTATCTGGATGCCAGTCCTGTTTTCGGGAACAATCTTGCTCTTTTCCAACATCTGTCTCCGCATCTGGTATATCCCTACGGGCATGAAATTCGCGACTTGGTTTCTTATGGGATTCAACTCCTGCATTACTCCAATGCTATTCCCTTTTGTGCATCTCATTATGAAAGATGATAACGAAGCCAAGAGTTTCACCACTGGTGCTATGGTGAGAACTGTTCCCCTGTCTCGAGGCTGGATTCTTTTTTTCGTCGATCTTATGTACTAATACCTGTGGCACGTTAGATGACAGTCGGCTGGGCTTTCTTTACGTGGTATAACGTCGTGGTATTCCCAGTTACAGAGGGGCCCCAATGGACACGAGGCTTCACCGCAAGCATTTGTCTCTGTGTCGTCTGGGTGTCTTTGTTCCTAACGGGTTATGTGCTCTGGCAACGGGACATAAAGAAGGGCCTGTATAAAAATGCCATCGAAGAGGAAGAGAATGAAGAGATACTGGATGAGAAGATGGAGCACGCGCGTGCTGATTCCTCTCACATCGAGGAGAAGAAATAGCGAGGTGTTTGGGTAAATTCACCAATCTAGCATGTTGGGAGAATACCGAGTCTGTGTTTCTATTCAGTGATGGTACGTGTTGGACGCTAAATCTTCCGTTGAGGTTGATAGAAATTCAGGTTAGCTAAGAACTTGATCAAATATCTGATATATAGTTCATGCTATGGGCCCTTTCCCTACCCTTTTTCTCTCCAATCGTCGATTTTCTTCAGCTGCCTTCATGCCCTTCCTTACAGATTTCCGCTCATTTTTAGCCGACTTCTTGGCATCTTTGTCCTCTTTAGCCTTCAAATCGAGGCGCCTTACTCCACGAGCTATTTGTAGTTCCTGGTATTCATCTCTCTCCTGTTCCATGTCCCCTTGGCGACTTTGTCGCTTTCGCTGTTTGGCAAAATTCATGGCCTCATGCTCAGCAACCCTGGACCCATCTGGGCGGCGTTCTCTCTTGCGAGCCTCAGCTTTGACATAGCTAAGCCTGGCATTCCTCGCTTTCACCGTCAGCGGCAGACCGTACACCTTGACCACTGTGGTCTCCCCATTCGGCAGTTGCAGCCGACGGATGTTGCTCTCCGCGTTCAAGGTCTGGGGAATCCGCCAAGAAGCGTAATAGTTGTCCAATTTCTCTATGTCGGCGCCACAGAATTTAACTTTGGACGCAGTTGAGACATAAACGCGGAAGTTGAAATGGAAGTATCGGTAATGAAGGTGCAGCTCGCTCTCTGTCCACGGTTCCTCCCGCAGCAATGAAAGAGGGCGCGAGTATTTGACATATAGAGCTTGATGGCTCCACTCGTCATAATAGTAAGGCGGAGGATAGTTAAACCCAAGGTTTCGCCGGTTGATGGGGACTAAGAAGGAAAGGGAGATAGTCGAAAGATTTGGGAGCATCTCGGGTATCTCATTGAGGTGCTCGTGTGTTGGGACTTTGCGGGTTGGTTCGATGTAGGCGTAAGCGACCTCCAGTTTTCGAAGAGACGGGCAGTTTTTGATGGTTTTCCAAAAATCGTCCATGAACTTTGAGCGCTCACCGGCGAAGGAAACGTGAGTGGGGGCTCCGCTGGGATCGGGATTGATGATGCTGAGAGACTGAATCATTTCACGGTGCTGGGGCCGGAGGTTATGCTTGACAGCAGCGATGAACTCGACAGCATCCATGAAGCAGAATGTGTTCTGCGACCAGAAGATGGGAGTGGCTATTTTGTTGATCAACTTGGATACAAGCAAAAGAGAGAGACCCTTGCGTTTCGCACATGAACAACGCGTGGTGGTGCCCATTTTGGTGGCTTTAGGATTGATGTAAACCTCAGTGAGCGCGAAAGGTGGTGGCTCCGTTAACTTGGCTCTGGTAGGGGTGAAATCACACTTGAGGCTGTGTCTCTTGGCCCATCTTGGAGGTTCGACAACGGCGAATCCGTAGATTAGAGCCTGGATTTCTTGGGGAAGATTCTGAAGGGTGAAGACATAAGCGCCGGGATCTAGGGAAACGATCGCCATGACAATAATCAAGTCAGTTAGTTCGGAGATGAGAAGGAGAAGGTGTTGGTAAGCAAGGATGTGGCTCTTTCGAGCCCGTTTGCACTGGAGTAGTGGGTTGGAATAGGATGAGAATAGAGAGAGTAGGGTTGGTATTTGGGTCTTCAGGGTGGATTATAATCGACGCGTCTGAGCTGATGGTTACGTCGTAGATGCATCACGGTCTGACTCATCGATGGTGCGTCAATAAGATTGAGCTAAGTGGGCGCTATGAATTAGCACAATGCGGAACAGAGGCTTGTAGGGATTTTACTGATGAACGAATGAATAAGGCGCCAAGATTACTTTCCTTAGCGGGAGACAAAAAATAGGCTGAGACTGATAACAGCTCATGGAGCACGCCTGTGGCTGAGCAGTGTGCCGGCTTATGATGGATGGGAGCACGTGGTATGAGACTATCAGCTAGCCTTTGAGTATTTCACAGAGTGTGCCTTGGCGCGTTTCTCAGCCTCAGATCTCAGAATCAAGATCTGTGATCAAATGGGTGATATACTAAATTAACGTCAATGGCCTTGGCAAGATATTTAACGATAAGTGAGACTTAGAAGACAGACTGTCGTGTATTTTCTGTCCTCATGTATGATATTCATTCACTTTCTAACTCAAATATTGATAACTAAGGCACTAGCTTCCTTCAGAGCATCGAGATGCCCGTCTGATCAGGAACACTAGATCTGTAATATTCATCATCCCTCTCTCACAACGATGAGGCGCCTTTAAATGACGTATCTGGCATGGAAATTAGCATCTTATCAAATTTTAGTACAGATTGAATGCTTTCATACCGGTAGAGGGGGGACTTATCACCCAGTTCTAAAAGCTCCTGGGTCGAGTATCGGGAATGGATCTCAGCCTCATCCATCGCATCACGCTTCTTGTTCTCCCTCTTCCAGGAGTACTTGAGAACAGTGACACAGATGATAGCTGCGCCACAGATACCAAGACAGAAGCCGTATCCGAGTGGGTAACGCGGCTTTTGCTGCTCAATGAAGATGTTACTGCCGATGGCACCTCCAAGGTTTCCGAGAGAGATGAGCAGCGCCATTCCGACTGCACGCTTCCATGTTGGTGAGAGATTGTTTCCGCTCCAGGCGAGGATCCCGACAAGAGGAGGGTAAACACCTGCTGGGATTGTGAATAGAAATGCATAGGTCAGTCCAGGGAACCGTGGGTGAGGGATGCTCAGCAGAGCGATGAAGCCACAGAACGCAATTCCAAATGGAGTTACAATGCAAGGCCAGCGGTATTTCTTTTTGTCTGCTAACCGGGCGAACACCAAGGTACTGATGACACCAACGAGATAGATGGGAATAGCTATAGAACAATTAACCCGGCTCTGATATATGATTATGGACTGAGGACTTACTGAGCAATTGAGCATTCGCAGCACTGTATCCCAAATCAAGGATGATGCTGGGAGCGCTGTACGTAAAAGAATAGAGGCACACGCTGCGAGAAGATCAGTATGCTTTCGGAACTTGGCATCGCATCGAAGGAACTTACGAATTGCCCCAGTAGGCAATCATACCAAAGTAGAGTCTCCATTCGCTCAAAGCAGCCCAGAGGAACTTCCACTGGAACTTCTCGTTTGTCTGCACTGTTCCGGCGGAGGTTCCCGAATCCTGCTCGAGACGTCGATGGATGACATCCTTCTCTTCTCTTGTCAGGAAGCTGGCCGTTTCTGGGCTGTCAGGGAGGGTCCAAGGCAACGTGATGGCAATGACGACGGTAAGTATTCCCTCGAGGATGAAAATCCATCGCCATCCAGCAAGATCACCAACACCATCCATCTTTTCGATCGCGAAGGCCAAGAGACCTGAGAAGGCGCCGGCCAGCGAGGCAGCGGAGTAAAAGACTGCAATACGGGTTTGCACTTCGAATCGGCAGTACCTGATATCTCGTTAGTGGAAGACTAGAAGAGAGAATGGGACCCATACGCACCAGGTAGTGAGGAGATAGTTTGCAGCCGGGAAAAAGCCCGCTTCAGTCAGACCGAGGCTGCATAAGTTAGCGAACCCATGCTTCATTAAGTTCCACCTGGAATCGTGCTTACAAAAATCGGGTAATGACGAGGTCGTTATAGCCTTTGACCAGACCCTGCATGGTCATGACCTGCATTTTGAGTCAGAGATTATTCCAACAGTGACAAACAGCAGTTTCAGTGAATGCGTACCAGGCCCCATGAGCTCATCATGATGCAGATCCATATAGAAGGTCGGAGGAGTTTGAGGACAATGTTGCTCGGAACTTCGAAGAAGGCATACGGGAAGAAGAACACGGTGAGTGCAATGTTGTATTGGGAACTGGTCAGACCTGTTCACACCGCTGATTAGTAACTTGCCACAGACAATGATCAAGAAAGGGGTTTCGTTTTCGAACCTAGGTCCACATTCATGCCCGCAACCTTTGCATTTCCAATGTTGCCGCGGTCGAGGAACCCAACAACATAGAGAAGTGTCAACATCGGAATCAGTCGATAGTCGACCTTGCGAAGGATGCGTTTCGTCTCAGGGTCATCGTAAACGGGAAGCTAATTGGCGTTTGTAAGTATTCACGAAAGGCACTCTCAGGAGACTTGACATACAGTTCCTTCCTCAGGGTTGGCAACGCTGAGTTTGTCAACATGGTTGTGGGATGGCTTGCTTTCGTCGGTAACGTCACCCATGATGTCGGTAATCGTTTTGTTGGTAACGATGATGAAGGAGAGTTGGCTCGAAAGGGAAGGAATGGACACGGACGAGATCTTAAATAATCAAATTCAAGGGTCAGGGAGGAGGACGTGGTAGAGCAAACATCCCAATCACCCGGCACGACGCTAAACCAGGGGCAAGGCTGCGCACGACTGCGAAAATCACACCACAAACATTGTTCTACCCCATGGGGACCCCGACGCTTCTGGTGAGTCATGTGGTCCGCCCTAGAGTAGCCAAAACAGCGGTTCCCTCGTGGCCGGAGGGGGATGTGGGAGTGTTCCACTTTCACCACTTCAAAGTCCGATACTTCGAGACTTCAAACACTGGCTATATTCCCCACCGCGTGATCCTCCGGGCACTGTTGACATTCGGCGTTTGTTGCGAAACCGGAGAACCATTGGAATACTTATGTTGAAGACTGTATCCGAGGATAATTATTGATAATTAAAAGATCGCCGGGTTCGAAAGATCATTTGTTTGGTTCCAGAAGTCACCGACCTCACTCGCTAAGTCACAAATCTCTTCCATAATCCCGATAACGAGACGAGCCTTTTATCTCTCCACGATCTCGATATCATATATACAAAATGTCTAAGCCGGAATACTCTCTCCTCCTCCTGGGCGGTGATGGTATCGGCCCTGAGGTCACGGCAGAAGCCGCTGCTGTCCTAGACCAGCTCTCTGCTTCCCCGAATGCGCGAGCCACTTTCAAGTTTGTCCCCAGGGCGTTCGGAGGTTGCTCCATCGATGAGCATGGTGTATCTGTTACCGACGAGACTCTGGAGCAAGGCAAGAAGTGTGATGCCATCCTCATGGGTGCAGTGGGTGGCCCCAAGTGGGATGGCAAGCGACGCGGCTTTGAAGGCCCTGAGGGAGCTACTCTACGCCTCCGAGAGGTGACGGATGTGTACGCCAATATCCGACCCACCGAATACTTTCCCCAGGGCAAATCTCCTCTAAGAGAAGAGCTTGTCCGCGGTACCAAGTACATTGTCCTGCGAGAGAACTGCGGTGGTGCATTCTATGGCCCCAAGGTTGAGGAACCAGACTACGCGTCTGATCTGTGGAGCTACAAGAGGAGTGAAATCGAGCGTATCGCCCGCATGGCTGCTACCTTGGCACTCTCACCTGCCGTTCCCGTGAAGAAGGTCATCAGCTGTGACAAGGCCAATGTCCTTGCCTCGTCTCGTATCTGGCGCCGCATTGTCGAAGAGACCATCACAAAGGAGTTCCCTGAGGTGGAGTTGGTCCATCAATTGGCTGACAGCGCAACCACTCTGATGATGACCAAGCCATCCATGTTCAACGGCGTCATTGTTGCCGATAACACATTTGGAGACATTCTGTCCGACTTGGCTGCCGTGATCCCCGGTACACTCGGTGTTCTCCCATCAGGCTGCTTGGCAGACCTCCCCGCCCCTGCCTGGACACCCGAGTTGAAGCCTGTCAAGGGGTTCTTCGAGCCCGTGCATGGTTCGGCACCCGATATCGCTGGCCAGGGCATTGCCAACCCAATTGGGGCCATCCTTAGTGCGGCCTTGATGTTGCGCTATAGTTTTGGATTGTTTGAAGAGGCCAAAGCTATCGAAGATGCCGTGAACTTGACTTTGGACAGCGGTCTGAGGACAAAGGATATGGGTGGTTCGAGCTCTACAAAGCAATTGGGCAGTGCGATTAGGGAGAACCTTAAGAAACTCCTATAGTAGAAAATAGTGCTTGAATAAAGTCCTCTAAAATGTTGAGACTCGTTAAAATACTCGATAACCATTATTGGCATAATAAGTTGCCTATGCATTTGTGATTTTGGAACTCGGGCTTTCAGAGCCAACTTTATGGCGCGATGGCGGGAGGGGACAAGAAACAAGAGTTGATTAAGACATGCCATACTTTTAGATTGAATGGATTGATATGTTTCAAGGTGTGTAACAAGGGCTTCCTGCGTTGCTGTTCGCTAGGACCGGTTTTCTCTGTCGCATCACATGTAATCCGGATATCCTCCCAATATCCAAAGCAACGAATCCATAACCCCAAACATGCCTAACGTCGGATTCGGGCTAATTATGGTCACCACCAGTATGGCGAGCATTCCCCGCGCGGGTTTTGCGCGGAGCAACAGTGTCGATGTGGTGGTGGGATCGGACTTCTCGCGGGGCAGATGCTCCCTCCTACATCGGAACGGAACACGTGGTGGGTGATGATGCCGTCATTTACGCTGGTCAAAATCATTCTTTACAAGAAGATGGAAGGTCCATTTTATCCTAGTATTTTCTTCAAGCATACTGTTTACATTTCTTACTCTGGCAATCTTCAAGTTTGTTTCTACCACGACAACAGAAGACAGCACAATGGCGGCAGGCAAGGCACCCAGCATTGTAAGATCTTACCTCCGAAGAGATGCGTCTTCTTTCTAACATGCAAGATTTCCAGCTCGGTTTGGCAGACCCAAGCATTTTCAAAGACCAGGCCTACGTCAATGGACAGTGGGTAGAAGCAAAATCAGGCAAACGATTTGAAATCATTGGTATGTGCCCCAATCCCACAATCTCAATTTTCTACGATCTAACAATCCCCAGACCCTGGCACCGGGAAGCCTTGGGCCACCTGCACAGATGCTGCCGCCGAAGATGTCGATAACGCCGTTCAAACCGCTTACGATGCCTTCCTGAAGTACCGAACGGTCAATCCCCGACAGCGTGCCGGTAAGCTTGCCAAGTGGGACGCCTTGATCCGAAAACATAAGGAAGACCTCGCCAGAATCCTCGTCTACGAGACTGGAAAGCCGCTTGCTGAGGCACTTGGTGAAGTCGAGTATGCGGCATCCTTTACACGATGGTTTGCCGGCGAGGCGGAGAGGATTCAAGGGACGACCTTTACGCCCTCCATTCCTGACCGTCGTGTGGTAACCATCAAGCAGCCCGTTGGTGTGACGGCTGCTTTGGTTCCATGGAATTTTCCTATTGCGTAGGTAATACAGAATGAGAACTGAAGTGATCATGACGGCTGACATGCACAGCATGATCCTGCGAAAAGCTGCTACCGCGCTGGCAGCCGGGTGCACAATGATCGTCAAGCCTTCGCCGGAGACTCCCTTGTCTGCACTGAGTCTGGCGCATTTGGCAGAGCAAGCTGGGTTCGAAAAGGGCGTCTTGAGCGTGCTGCCCACTACTCTTGCTAATACTCCTTCTCTGAGCGAGGCCCTTTGCAAGCATCCGTTGGTCAAGAAGGTTTCGTTCACCGGCTCGGTATGTTTTATATGCCCTTTTCGTCTCTTTGTCCAAGTCCATGCTGATCAGTACAGACGCGCGTCGGAAAGCTACTTGCTGCCCATTGCGCCGACACCTTGAAGAAGCTCACCCTGGAGCTTGGCGGCAACTGCCCATTCCTCATCTTCGATGACGCCAATCTGGACCAAGCTGTAGAAGGTATGAACATTGATTGAAAAAAATGAGGAACTTTGACTAATGTGTAACTTTAGCTCTTATGCCGCTCAAGTTTAGACATGCTGGCCAAGCTTGCATAACAGCCAATCGAATCTACGTCCAGCGAGGAGTGTACGAGAAGTTCTCAAACCTCGTTGCCGAGCATGTCAGCCGACTGCGTGTTGGTCACGGTATCGACAAAGAGACAACAATGGGACCCCTCACCGTCCCAGCTGGCTTGGACAAGGTCGCTAGTCAAATCAAGGACGCTACGGATCTAGGCGCCAAGGTGCTCACAGGTGGCAAGCGCATTGAGAAAGACGGAGGCTACTATTTCGAGCCAACAGTCATCAATGAGGTGACGCCGAAGATGAAAGTGGCCAACGAGGAGACATTTGGACCACTTCTGGCTCTGCTGCCGTTTGACACTGAAGAGGAGGCAGTCCGCAACGCTAATAACACGTCGATGGGACTGGCCTCATACTTCTTCACTAAAAATGTTGACAGAACATGGAGGTTGCTCGAAAACCTTGAGGCTGGCATGATTGGAATGAACACCGGTAAGTTGAAACGAACTACACGATTCTTGCGTCTACATGAATGCTGACTTGATTTATCTAGGAAACGCTTCCGCTGCTGAATCACCGTTCGGCGGCATCAAGGACTCCGGCTTTGGCAAGGAGTCTGGGAAAGACGTTGCCATCAACGAGTACCTCATCACCAAGACCGGCACACTGACCCTGGAAGGACAGTACTAAGACCAGGATTTGGATAATAAAACCTGCCCAGTAGACTAGTTCTTGCCACGTAGCAACTATTTGCGTCGAATATACACTAGTATCACGTTCATGCATCAAGATCCTTGCCAGTGAAGTGAGTGTCCGGACTCTACACATCAAGCTTAGCTTCATTACCCCGGATATCATCGCCCACCACAAACTCCGATGACCCTGCTCACGATCCACAACACTGGTAATGGGATCCACCTCGTCTGGCTTGATTCGAGAGTACGGATATTAGGCATTGATGGAAATAACAACCCCGCCTCATACTCCGGTCGTTTCAACATCTTGTGACGCGTAAAATCTTATCACCCGTGGCCTCTAATCGCACTGAGACGAATGATTCCCCAGATTCCCCGCGTTAGAGCTAGGGAATGAGACTTGTAGTCCACTCCTTCTGCTCCACACTGATGAGGGGAAACTGGTCCACCAGCGAGACCGGTGAGTGTTGCGTTGGTAGTGACCGGGAAATCGTTTCCCTTTCCAATTGAGCTTGGAATTGGCACGAGTCAAGCCCAAGTTTATGACATGCAGACTCTCCGCTGAAAGCACTTGAGCGGGGGACTCATTGTTCCTCGTACGCAACTCCGGTGGGATCAGCAGCCTCTTGGTCTCGTACTCCGATCCCAACCATCAATCACTGAGATAATAACTTTATCATGATGGACTCCTCGCCGCGTTCAGAAGCTTCGTCAGTACGTTGATATCAATCCATTTTTTGGAGTTGGCCGCAGGGAAGCTAATATCTTGACAGCCTTCCGCTGGGAGCCATAAACGATCCTGCGAATGCGAAATCTGTGGAATTACTCTCTCTCGATCTGCGCATCTACAGCGCCATTTGAAACGACACTCTACGTAAGTCAATTCTTTTGACTTATATAACACGATTATTCCCACTAATCAAGATACAAGCACTGCTACGAAGACATTCCGTTGCCAGATATGCGACAAATCTTTCTCACGGAAAGACGTCTACCAAAGGCATAAACGAAGTGTCCACGACCCAGATCGAGCCACCCGAGTTGCCGGTCGTAGAAAGTCTTGTCGCCGATGCATCCGATATAAGATAAGATGCTCTCGCGAGTTGCCCTGTACCGGCTGCCGAAACCATCCAGAGCAATGCATCTATGGTGCAGGGACAGTCATCCCACCTGTAACAAAGACGCCAGTTGGGGGCACAATAAACGAGAGTCGAGAAACACCCCGCATCGACGAAGCTCGGCACGGGAACCTAGATGATTTGGTTGATGCTGCCAATGTCTTAAATGAGTGTACCATCAACATACCCGACATTGATGGAACAAGCATTGAGGATAGTGATCAAGTATCAGGACAGCAGGTGGAGTGTAACTCTCTGACTGATTTCCCTTCAAACGTTACTATTACGACCGACACGACGTCAGGCTGTGAGACTGGTAGCAGAGAGTTCTTCTTCTCTAGGTCTCCGGTAATACCACAAGAAGGGATTCTTCCTCCTCCATATCGTGTAGAAAACACACTTCAAGGGTCAGGAGAGCCAGCGACAGATGGTCAGGGCGCTCTTGACCAGTTGATGGGTGATCATCCCGAGACGGATAGCCACACGGATCAGGACAAGTCAGTTGTAGATCCCTGTATATTTGACTTTCCTCTTGATCCATTCCAGCTTGACCTTTACGGTTGGAATACTCTTCTCGGTGGTGAGACCGAGGCAGAGGGTCCAAGTCCTGGAATGTCAGTAGGACAAGTGCCTGAAGATCCAACAACCGGGCTACCTTCTGTCTGTGGCCAGCCCATGTTAGCAGACGACACATCCCCGAGGAACTATGAAGGCGAGCCAAGCAGTAGTAGGCCAGCCCTTGGAGAAAGAAACCAGCCTGAAATCAGGCGCCACACGCAGCAAAAAGATTGGGAAAACAAGGAACACTGGCCAGGCGTCCTTGATCAAGGAGGGAACGAAGCATGGCCCTTTGACTACACTTCGAATCAGGGCTTTCGAAGAATAAAATTACCTCCACTAAAACAAATTCTTGAGCAGACCGTCGCTTCCCGCCCCACGATCCAGAAGAATATTCTGGGCGACCTGATCAAAGTCCTCTCCGCGCCTCAAATCCCATCACTCAACGACACACCAGCTCTCGAGGCTATGCCCGCGGTCGCCTTTCTCAGCGAATATACAAGGGTCTATTTTGCAGAGTTTCATAACATGTTTCCGGTAATTCACATACCAACCTGGAGGATCGAGAAGTGCCCAACGCCGTTGTTGGCTGCTATGGCGTGCCTCGGGGCCACGTATTCCACCGCCGAAGGGTCAAATGAAGTTTCTACTTTGTTTGCTGAGATAACTCAGCGAGCACTCTTTTGGATGGTAAGCAATCATATTCGTCATTTTTCAACTCTAGAGGAAAAGTGGAATTAACTCGATTTTGTCTGTAGGGCCAGCAAGACAGTTCCGCGTTTCGGAATACGGCTTATATTACCGCATCGTGTTTGCACCAAATTTACGCTCTCGGTACAGGAAACAGGCGTCTTTATGAGATTGCCGATGCTTCCAGAGGCCTCCTCGTAACAAGCTTGCGAGGATTGGGTCTCTTATCGTCAGAGAGCAGCATTAATTCAACCCCTGACTCTCTAGGTCTCGATTTCCGGAAACTCAAGGCTATGAGCAACGTCGAACTAGACGAGGCGTGGCGAGCCTGGAGGGACAAGGAGACGGCAAAGCGAATGGCCTGGTCGGTTTTCGAGTTTGACTGCACGCTCTCCACCATGACATCCAAGAAGCCCGCGTTTCGGATCGCCGAGCTCCCACCACGTTTGCCTTGTAGCGAGAGCATCTGGGAAGCTCATTCGGCTCGAGCATGGGCAGCACTTGTCCCATTCACCTCGAGCCCTCCCGCTGGACTACTATTCTACCCCACACTTCGTGAGATTATCAGCCAGAAAAAGGTGCCCTCTGATGCGCCTGCTTGGGCGATGAGGTTGTGTGCCGTGGCAATTGGAAGTATTCTCTACGATTTGAAGGAGGTCCAAGATGCCTCTGCGCCTGGTATTTTGGGGATTCAAGCTATGACGGAAGCTCATCTCCAGACGCGGCAAACGCTCATCAATAGCCTTGAAGCATTGGATGCCTCACTAGGCAAACCGATGTGTACGGCTGATGTCGTCAATATGAAGTCAGTTTATCCATTTCGGCTTCATCATCATCCTACTAACAGTCATCAAGTGTCTTGACTCTCACAACCCATAGATCTCACCTCATCAGCTCCGGCGATGAGACAATGGACCTTATCATCAGCATATTCCGCAACTCGGGCCTGGAAGCAAATCATCCATCTGCTAGACCAGCAGAAGCTGCCAAGGACCGCCTACGTCACATCTTCCGATCAAACGCTACAAATTCTCGTCGTCTTGCCTTCCACGCCGCCGTCATCATTGCCATTGCTCGTGACTGCACTATCAATACTCCATGCGAGACTCTGAGCGTATTCATGGGCTACGCCTACCTTCTTGCGTACATCAGATTTGCAACCTTTAATGAAGATGACATAGATGAAAATTTGGCACTACCTCGTGTTGCACTGGATGAGATCCCATGGATGAGAGATGCCAATGCGATGAGGCAGATTAATCGGTGGATCGAATATGGGGGCCCAGCTTCTCTTGGTGCCATAGCGAATATCTGTGATAGGCGTAGTTTCGACGAAGCAAAACAGGGGGCTCTCGATGCGTTGACGGAATTGAGTGTTTGGGGTCTGGCCAGGAAGTTCAGACAAACCGTCAGTAAATTTGTGTAAATACATCACTAAAAAAAGACGGTGCCAATATAAAAATGACAACCTTATTGTGGTACCTTTTCACACATGTATTCTAGTAGATATGTTTGGTACTTTTATTAACAAGATAGGTGTTGTTGATGGTCGAGGTGATCATCATGTCATTTGCGATCATTCTTATAAAGTAAATCCTCGTTGTTATTCAGAATAACACTCAGAATACTGCTCCAGCATGAGATGCGGACTATTTGTTTGGATCGACGATACGAACAACAAGTCAGCACTCAGATGAATTCCCGGCAAATGCACCTCAATCCTTTCCACGGGTATATCTCATTACAGGTTCAATATTTTGATTGATTGAGAGCCACTTTATCTAACCATGATTCGTGCTATATCTAGATCGTCCTTCCACCATCAACATTCAGGTTCACACCAGTTAAGAAAGCAGCTTCATCGCTGGCGAGGTATAGAGCGGCGTTTGCCACGTCGATGGTCTCGGTAAGGCGGCCAAGGGGCACATTGCCCAAAAACTTCTGTCGGTTCTCGGGAGTATCAGGGACGCCAGCGAAGCTCTCAAATCTATTCATATAGCAGTTAGTGCATGAGTAGAGATAAATGGGCAACAGACTTCACTTACAGGCCAGTTCCGCAAAGGAGAGGGCAGATGCTGTTCACGCGGATCTGGTGGGGTCCGAATTCCAGAGCCAAACCCTGGGTAGCCTGTAGATATTCAGCGTTAGCGGAGAATATTGACGAGGATTGGTCTCCAGAAGCCATACATTAGATACAGCGCCTTTGCTTGCGTTATACCAAACCAAACCCTGTCTAGGTCTGGAGGCACCGCAACTGCTGATGTTGACCATGATACCACCCTTGCGCTTTACAAAGCCAGGGAAGGCAGCAGCCACGCTGTGGAAGATGCCGAGGACATTGACGTCGAAGCACAGGGCATATTCCTCCTCGGTCACCTCGAGAGTGGGCTTGTTCTTGTAGCTCGTTCCGGCATTGTTGACAACGATGTCGAGGGTGCCGAATTTCTCGTGGGCAGCGGCGACTGCAGCGTCCCAGTCGGCTCGCTTGGTGACGTTCATTTGCTGGAGGACGATGTTGCCTGGGTATTGCTCGGCAATGTGGGCGGCACCGACTGTGTTCAGATCACCGATGATCAACTTGGCGCCCTCGCGAGCATACACTTCGCTAATGGTGAGGCCAAAGCCGGAGCCTCCGCCTGGTGATTGTTAGATCAGCAAACACTTGACGGAATTTTGACATCTGGGATAAGTCCAATTGCATACCAGTAACTATGGCGACCTTGCCTGATAGTCTACCTTGACCAGCCATTTTAAGGATGTTCTTATGTTGGGGGGTGAATATGGGGGTTTATGTGACCACTGGGATAATCAGGTAAGATTGGTGAAGGAAGAGGCTCAGTTCTACTTCAAGAGAAAATTTGTATTCGGGATATTTATTTCTACAATGATCTCATGCCAGCACCGATGACCGGCCCCCGTGTTCCTGGGGTTTATTGCGGCGGGGTGAGTTGAATCCGGGGTAAACAGCCCATCCACCAAACCCCGCCACGAACTCCGATGGGTCGTGTCTATTTGCACATGTTTGACGCCGCCTCTCCGATGGTCTTATGATGGTCACGAGAGAGGGGTAGAGCGGGGGAGCCTGGAGAAAGCAATCCAGTGTAGCATCGTCAATCCTTCGTCTAGGGTTCTCCATTATGAGGCTTTGAGTTAGGGGAACAAGCAGCACCAGAGGCTCGTAGATAGATCATTGTATGTTAGGCATTGATTTCAAAGCTTCTACTCTAGCTTATACGGAAATATTACAGAACCATGTCATATGCCAAGGTGTCGTCGCAAATAGCCTCCCGAATCTTATGAACCCTGCATGTTCCCAACTCTGATCAGTGATCTCAACATTCAACAAGTGAGGGGGAGGTTCGAGCTTACTTCTGGTGAGCTGGGTGGCCTGCATAGGCAAGGACCTGCTCTTCTGTCTCCAAGATGGTGAAAAGGCCCATATCAAAGCCCTGTGATCGGTGTGCTGTGCTAGCCAATGGAGGTCCCATCTCGAAGCTTTTGAGGCCTGGGACTACCCCAACCATGGCTTCGCCAGCGGCGCGCATCTCGGCAATCTGGGCGTCTGTAACCCCAGGCTTGAGTTTGAAGAGCACTGTTGGTGTAATTACGTTAGACTTGGCCTCACATACACACAATCGACTGGCCTAAAGACGAGGTGAGGCATTACAGACCTATGTGGTAGATTGGCATGGTGGCTTTTGTGATATCGTTGAAGTGGAAAATTTCGAAATTCAAGACAGGTCAATGCAAAGTGAGTGAAAACAAGATCCTGGATTCTTCGAACGAGCAAATTGATCCCTATTGCCTGGTCTCGGCGAATCCCCCGCTCTCTCATCCGATTCCGGGCCTCCACTGCCGGTGGAGTAGGCGAAGGTAGGAGACACGATCTTATCTCGGACATTGTTTGTCCGCTGTGGTTGATCATAGCTTATTCTTTCTAGGTTCCCTCAAATCGATCAACAAAGTGACAAACATCGACTTGCGTATATCCAACGACCTCGCTGCCGAGTCTATCTTATATACCTACATCCGCATCGGCTCGTGGTGGATGCTTGTAGAAGATCTGCCACTGGTTTCCAAAACTTTCGATGGTCTACCAAGCACGATACGAAACCTTGCAGGTCTCTCATGTATGCTGCTGCCTTTACACAGAAGTAGTTGGCAACGATCTATGTCATCGCCATAGAAAGCCGTGCTATCTTCACCTCCCTATAGCCACTAAGCCCCCACCGCACATCGACGACCAATATGGCAACACACTCGCTTGAAAGCCCAGGCCAAAAATTGTGCTCAGTATACTCCAATTCTGCCGATCTAGTTCTCTCCGCATTGAGAAGTAGGCTGACGGCATTGGTTCAGCGCCAAGTTGCCCACGACGTCCTCGATACATGCTGGACAACATTAATCGTAAATCGCCTTCTTGTGTCTCAGGGCTGGGAGGCACAAAGGGAGATCGAAATTGTACGCTATCTGAATGAGAGGACAAATTCACTCGGTTAAGCAAGGCAGTCACCCCTGCTGTGTGTTTGCCGAGTTCCGATCTGAAATGAAGGTGCTTTGAATGCCAACTTCTGTATAGGTGCGCATAAGTACATCTCAGTAGGTAGCCAATGGCCCTTGTCATCCGCGCGGTAGAGAGTGGCCACACCATCAAGAGCTAGCTTGCCCTGAAATTCTAACGATGACATCTCGAACACATTCTCATCCAGACTGGGGCTTGCAGGACCCTTCTGGTTAGCCGAGTGAAACTGTTGTACAATGGAGCGTGAGTTCAAACTCATGAATCGATTATATCGGCCATCATATATCATAAGGAGATAGCTGTTGGAAAGATCGGCAAGACCACATTACGCTGAAGGCGTCGTGTGTGGTGTTTCACAGCTGCGCGATCCCACGTCACACACTTCAAACCCTGGCGAAACACAAAACTGGACATAGCGTACTCTCGGCCTCAGCGGCATGTAACGGTGATCAGTCGCCGGAGAAGAGGGACCGTCTGGGTAATCAGTATACCCCGGTAGCCCAGGAGCATGAAATTATCTGCTCAAAGTCACTCTCATTGGATCAATTGTGCTCAAAACAACAACCACATGATGCCAATGAAGATGTATATTCAGCACTTGTGTACCAAAAAACACCTCCAACCGAAACCGTTTGTTTGCTTTCGTTCAAATTACATTTAGGGGCAATTAAACCTTGCAATTCTGTTTTCCGTTGCATTGTGTGGTATAGGTATTTGATAGCTGTGCTTCAGAATCGTTTCGGTTACATGTACTGATGAACTATTATCTCTAGGGCAAAGGGTAAAGGGATCTACAACGGAAGTCACCGCCTAACAAAGAATCTGAGACGTATCGATCCTTGACAATTCTAGAAGCAGATGAGCATCATACCCAACCTCTCGGGCGGCCGGTGCCGAGAAAACAAATCCACTCACCGTCTTTCCCTCATTACCTTCCGGTGGTGCTTCCAGATTGGCTCATTTAAGAGCTGCAGATGCTCACAGTTGGCGGTGATCATGTTTCCTTTTGGAGACGCCAATATTGGATGAAAAGAGGAAACACCGCATACCGCAGGAGAGTAAACTCCAAAGTGCCTCTAGATTATTGGCCAAGAACGCTTCATTTCAGACCGCCAGTAGTCAACCCGTCAGCAGGGGCTTTCTCCCCTGCCTCGGTTCACCACCCGTTAGGCGACTGAAATGACAACGACTGTGGAAGGAATTAGTGGCCACTGACCAGCGGCGGCTAAAAGCACGGGCTGTTTGGCCCTTGGAGGCAGTGGGGCCGAGGGCTTTCCATCTTACATGCGTCGTTTTCTCATCCTGACTCCCTGTGCAATGTCAATTCATCGAAGAGGATCGAGAGCTACGCCCAGATGAGACAGCTGCATATTTGTACTTCCGTCTTACTATGCTCCCTACCGACCAAAATCCTGTTGTTGAATTCTGGAAGAGGCGAGTTGAAACAAATCTCTGGCGGCAGCACGTGGTTAGTAGAGCAATCAGACAACTTATATTGTGATTCCGCGGGGTCCTGAAACTTGCCACAGAACACCATCACTCTGAGTTGACTTCCGATCACAACGGTAGCACGATCCCAGTTGACGATTCCCAAAATCTGGGTTGGCCGAGCCAAGAGTCTGATTTCAGGGGCTGCTGATTGGTGGGGTATTGTGAGCAAATATCAGATGCCAGGGGCATATAAATGGGCACAACCAGAACCTGAAACTCCAATCATGACATTAGTCATGTAGGATCCCTTCACATCGAGCCGATCGAGCCAGGGCGGCTACTCGGTCGATGTTTCCGTCAAGCCTCGTCTGGTCTGACATGCTCAATATCAACCCACATTACCCACGTGGGGAAATTGCTGCAAGTTGGGTCAGGTTTGCCACACGGCTTTGCTTATCATTCGGCGGTCTGATGGCGGCTGTCCTACATGGTCTGATAGGAGCTAGTTCAACTGAAACTTCATTTCATAGTCGAGATTACTGGCAGACCACATCACCAACATGGATGCCCCTCCAAGGAATATCCACAGTGACTGCTTTTCCCCGCTGCGTAGATCGTAGGGCGGTGGGTGGAATATATTTAAGTATAGACGGCTAGCCACGAGGATCTTGGATCTAGAAGCTGCCCAACCAACCTGCTCTTCTTCTGCTAACGACATCTTTGAGAACTCTGGAAACTTCTCTGGCCCATCATGCCTTCTCTGTCCAAGATTGCCCTTACTGCGGCTGCTTTCGCCGCCCCTGCCCTTGGCGCTGGCGCCGCTGGTGTGTCCACCAGGTAAGTGTATCTGTTATGCCACACCGACAGAAACCTTCAAGACTGACTCTTCACAAAGATACTGGGACTGCTGCAAGCCCTCTTGCGCATGGACCGGCAAGGCCGACGTGAGCGCCCCAGTCAACACATGCGACGCCAACAACAACCCCCTCAGCAGCCCCGACACCAAGAGCGGATGTGACGGTGGCAGTGCATACACCTGCGGCAACTTCTCTCCCTGGCAGGTCAGCGACAACCTCTCCTACGGTTTCGCGGCCACAGCTCTCAGCGGTGGTACCGAGTCCTCGTGGTGCTGCGCATGCTACCAGATCACCTTCACCTCCACCTCCGTCTCCGGAAAGACCATGATCGTCCAGTCCACGAACACCGGCGGTGACCTCGGCAACAACCACTTCGACCTCCTCATGCCCGGCGGCGGTGTCGGAATCTTCGACGGCTGCACCCCGCAGTTCGGCGGTCTCGCGGGCGCCCAGTACGGCGGCATCTCCTCCGTCTCCCAGTGCGACTCCTTCCCGACCTTCCTCCAGGACGGCTGCAAGTGGCGCTTCAACTGGTTCGAGAACGCCGACAACCCGGCTCTCACCTTCGAGCGCGTCCAGTGCCCCTCGGCCCTCACCGACATCTCCGGCTGCAAGCGCAACGACGACGCCTCCTACCCCCTCCCCAGCGTCGCCGGCACCGACTCCTCCCCTTCCTCCAAGTCCTCCGCCGCCGCCAGCAGCTCCTCCACCGCTGCCGCTGCCTCCTCCTCGGCTGCTGCTAGCTCCGCTGCTTCCTCCGCCGCCGCCAGCTCTGCTGCTTCTTCCTCTGCTGCTGCCGCTCCCTCGTCCGAGGCCGGCCAGCAGACCCAGTCCCAGCAGCAGCCCAGCTCGACCCAGGGATCCGGAAACACATCCGCCGAGAGCGCCCCTACCAGCGCTGCTGGAGTTTCCTCCTCCTCCTCGGCTGCCCTGCCCACCACCTCCAAGGACGCCAGCAAGTGCAAGAATAAGCGAAGCAACAAGGCCAAGAGGCACCTGCACCAGCACCTCCACCACTAAACGCGCGTGGGCTCCCAACCCCGAGTTTAGCTCTGTATCAGTAAACACGCCGTTTTCGTTCTGCCTGGACTCCGCTGAATCGGGTCGTATTGCAAGTAGCGTTCTGCGGCAGGGACCAAGAGCGCTGCCAACAACACGCAAAGAAAAAGAAACTATATCTGGGGTCTGGGACTTGTTGTTTTCAAAGGTTAGCACGCATAAAAGCATGGTTGGTTCTCACAGAGAGTATTAGCTTTGAAAGCTGTTGGACAATTATTTGTATATATGCATATTATCTTCTGATGTGAATATTGGATATTAATTCGTCCCAGTCATGAATCCCATTCTATCTCGTGACGCTGCAAATGTGCTATAAATGTTTGAATCGTGAGTATTGTAAGTGTGGAAGGCCATTTAGCCTGCTATTCCTTGGCCTGGATGCGCTGCTTCAGTGCCGACAAAGAGAAAATCT
This sequence comes from Clonostachys byssicola, assembly GCA_902006505.2. NCBI lineage: Eukaryota > Fungi > Ascomycota > Sordariomycetes > Hypocreales > Bionectriaceae > Clonostachys > Clonostachys byssicola. Next base: position 927,702 of record CABFNO020001476.1, read on the forward strand.
GTGCTCCAGTGCCTCGTGAATGTCGCTCATCGTATCGTTCTTCGATCGTTTCAAGGCTGTATCCCCTTGTTTCGGGCATGATGGCAGCTACCACGGCGGTGGTGAGGAGCGAGGAAAATGCAAAGAGATAATACGCCCCGAAGGAAGACTTGGCGAGAAGGATGGGTGTCACAAGAGCGACGATATAATTGGCCATCTGTAAAATGGTTAGCTGGCTATGACCTGACTTGGTGGTATGACGGGACTGAGGGGATACATACCCAGTTGCTGCTCTGCGCGAGACTTGAGGCACTGCTTCTCGTCTTACGTGGCATACTCTCCACGAGAAAAGTCCTAAAGCAGATGGCCCAGGTTGCGCTGAAGACGATGGCGAAAAGGTAGATGGAAACAATCACTACCCATTTGCCAGGCCCATCCCCGACCTGGCCACCAGCATATAGAGATCCCATGAGGAGCATAAGCAACGTAATGAGAACACCACCCAGAATACTTGCGAAACGGCGGCCCCAGACGTCGGCGAAAAGGGTAGCAGGAATCGTCGTGGCCAAGATCACGATAGCAGATACCCCCGATGCCAAGAATGTAGCTTGATCACCATCCAGTCCAGCCTGGGTAAAAAGTGTAGGCGCATAATATAAAACACCGTCGATGCCACTAAATTGCTGCATCCCCATGATGAAGCAACCGAAGGCGGTTCGGCCGCGATACGGTTTAGAGAAGGCGTAGCCAAACTCGACCCAGGTCTGCTGGAGGGTTTGCCAGACAGACTCGTTGGCTGACTCGCCATCAAACAGCGGAGACTGCGATAGAATTTGTTCCAGTTCCTTTGGCTCCAGCCCAAGTTTCTCACCGACAACGCGAGCCTCATTGAACCGACCTTTAGTGGATAACCAACGGGGCGATGGCGGGCAAATGAAAAACACGGTAGAGAAAATCAGTCCGAGGCCAGAGATGACCGCAAGAGGGACACGCCAGGCGGCAGAAGAAGTTCCCAGGCGGATGGTACCATAGCAGATGAAGTAGCCGCATACGACACCGGTGGTGATCAGGAATTGAGGCAGGGCTGTCATGACGCCGCGGACGCGCGATGGAGACATTTCGGAGACCTGCACGTATACATTGCTGAGGAAGAGACCCTCTCCGACACCCTTGATGAGACGACCGAGAATAAAGACGCCGAGAATGGGAGCACCACACTCGACGGCGGCACCGATGCTGTAGATGAACGAGCCAAGAGCAACAAGCTTGATGTGCCCGAAGCGGTGGGCGAGAGCTCCAGCTATCAAGGCAGTAAGAGCTCCCGGGATGAGGACGGAGGAGACAATAACACCGTGCATTGTGGGAGAGAAAGATCCAAAGGTGGCCTTGAATGCAGGCATAGCCGTGACTGGGCCAATGCTACCGGTGTCCATGCTACGTAAGAGTTCAGTCAATCAGCTGGATCTCCATCATTTGGGTTCCATCCCGAATAAAGTCGTCGTAACTTACCCAAAAAGCATCGCGACACAGGAAACTGCGAAGCTGACTCGAACATAGTAGGGCACTCGCCAGCGACTCCTCTGGTCGCTCAAGGACTGGTCATCTGGCGTTTCTGGCAGGGCATGGACATGAGAAATGACCTCTGTCTTCTTGGAGGCATCTTCAGGCATTGCGATTGTCATCTTCGGCGTTGCTCAGGTACTGAATAATGCGCTGTTCTGTGTGAGCTTGCCTTATGAGTGGGCAGCCGACCGTCAAAACAGCCAGCGCGATGGGTAAGAATGGATAAAACAATACAAACGGAACACAGGCCGGCTTCACTCGTACAATCAATTAATAGACAAAGCTTACCACCCGGGCTGGGGAAGGGGAAGAATAAACGTCGAGTAATAAGGCAGCAGCGCCGGCGGAACAGACGGACACGGACGTTGTCGCCCTCAAACACCCTCGACAGCTCTTCCATCCAACCCAGCTGCCATCGTGGCGGATTTGTGGGCGCTGATTGACACACAGTCCTACTTTTTTCCTGTATGCCCTCGCGCTGAGAAGCCCACTGCCGTGTGGAGCCCATCGGGCAAGATATGGTTATCTTCTCGTCGCAGCAGATGCCGTACAGATCTGTTAGTGGCGGCGGTCGTCCTCCTCCTAGCGTCAGCATTATCGTGAGGTTAAACCTGCCGCATCTGGCAGTCATTGGGCACGGCGAGCGGCATCGTTATCGCGCCATGGGTGGGAAGAGGGGACTCGGATCCGCTCTGCCCACCAAAATGCAACCCCTGGGACTGTGTTTGTCAAGTCATTCGTCGGAGCTCGACGCTCGAGGGTGGTTCTGGAAAAATTTTCAAGATAGAGGGAGGGTTTGCTGACCATCAAACCCACTTTGAAGGCTAGGGGACGATGAATCTCGTCGGTCCACGATCCCCCCGACGCCAAAGAGGGGCATGAGGTGCTCCGGTCTGCGGCTCCTTGACCGACTGATGCCCTGGTGGGGGTGAGGAAGGGGAAAACAAGAAGCACCGTGGCACATGACCAGTCAAGGAATTTTATTTGATTTTCATTCATTCACTCGTTCACTCATGGCGTCGTCGCCATCTCCCGGTGACCGTCATGAGGGTGCTCGGACGAAACATCGCCCAAAAAGCAGCTCTCTCTAAATCTGCGTCTTCGCCATCGTATCCGCCGCCTCCTCCTTCCAATCTTCTCGCCATCTCGACAAAGGCGGCCGCTCGTAAACGATATCGCCGGTCGACCATAACATGCGCTTCTTGTCTGTTTCTTCGGTCACGTCGTTGTCGGGGCAGATGACGTAGAACTTGTCTTGCTCCATCTTGCGATACAAGTAGTCGGCGACTTGCTCTGGCAGCCAAGCTCCAGCGGGCTTCTCCTTGAAATGAAGGGCCCCGGCCTAATAGTGTCACATTCGCACATTAGCACCTCTAGCTGTCAATGGCACATGGAGGTGTAGAGGTAATGGCTTACCAGGTTGGTGAATGTCCAGCCAGGCACCAGTAGGTGGACGCTAGTGCTCGACTCCCGTAGATCATAGCTCAGTTGCTCAGCCAGCGACTTGACAGCCGCCTTGGAAGCATTGTAGGCAGGGTTTCCCGGTGGATTTGTGATGCCCTGTTTGCTGCCGGTGATGACGATCGATGTCGGCTTCGACTCGGAGGCTTTCTTGACGACGGGAAGGAAGGTGTTGATGCCGTGGATCACGCCGAAGAGGTTGGTCTCGAGTGTCTGTAATACAACAAGTGAGGTTAGCTACTGTCAACAAAGCAGAAGAAGCAATCACAAAGCAGGAAAGAGATGTTTAGAGTATTACCTGGCGGAAGTAGTCCTCCTCGCCCCATCCTCCCTTCATTCCCTTGCCCGCATTCAAGACCAGCAGCTCGATTGACCCAAAATGGTCAGCGGCAGTGGCCTTAAGCGACTGCCAATACGAGGTGCTGGAGACATCTGCAACGGCCGTGACAACGTTGTTTGTTTCGGTGGACAGCGCCTTCTTTGCCGCCTCGAGGTCGTCGGCATTGATATCGACAAGGAACAGGTTCATCCCCTTAGATTGGCAGAGCTTAGCAACTGCGAGGCCGATGCCAGCAGCGGCTCCGGTGATGAGGGCGGTCGCGCCGGGCGCAAAGACAGCTGAGGCGGGCATGTTTGTTTACTCGGACGTCTGTTCGATTCGGCGTCGAGACTGGTGATGCGTCGAAGGAGGAGAGGGGACAGCTCTGTTCCCGCAGCAAGGTGACGCTACATCGTTCCTATCGGGGGCATCGGGAGGGGACAGATCCTCGGCGGACGTAGCCATTAACTCCATATCGAATCCGAAGCAAGCGCGTGGTGCATCGCCTGCGCGAGGGAAGGGGAAAGGTGGGGATGGAAACACACATCCGAGAGAAATCTGAGCGGGGCATCACCACCCTTTTAGCTACCCTAGAGCTGTTAGCCTACAACTGATTTTCAACACAACAGGGTGAGCTGGATTAATTTCGTAGCCATTTACAGATTTGAGGTAGTCTATAATTTCAAAGCGTAAGAAGGTCGTATTCTTTGGCCCGGTTGCTGGTGTAGCAAGGATTGGACTCAAAAGAGAGTAGGTATGTGTTTGCTTAGTTGAACCTCCTCATGTAATCAATTAAACAGTTACTATACTTCAAGACTCAAACATTGCCAGCTATGCCAGGTGTACCCATTTAGTTCTAGGATTTCTATCATTCATCTCGTGTCGATAATATCAACATAGCTATCATATGAAAGTCACTGAATGTACGCAGCTGGGCCCATCGACGTGAAGAACAATGAGAACAAACCCCAAGGTTAATTCAGGATACTTTGATTGAATAAATGCCAGTTATGTTTTATTTTCTTTGTCAAATTCAACAATGGTTAAAATAATGGATGGAAGCATTGGGAATCAGTAGATCTAGAACACACTCATCGGCCGCATCCAACCGGACTGCTTCACCGTAGTAAATACCTTATACTAGGCACAAAAAAAACTAAATGTGGAATTTTGGCCCTGAAACACTCTGTTTATGCAAGAAACCAACAATTCCTGTGGGCGGACCGTGCTCTCATTCTGGGTTCTGGTTTCCCGGGAATGTGGCGACCCCAGAGCAGATCGATGGAATTTGGGCAGGGCTTTATCAAGGTGAGTCAAATCCAGAATGTGAGGTGATGATCACGAAATTGGGTTGATCATAGCTCTGATCATTTGTCGTTTTGGTACTAGCCCATGAGCATGGAGCTTCGGCGTCTCGTGCCTTGTCGACAGGGTACCATCCGAGACAAAATATCGTGGATCAACAGGGCAAACAAAGTCCTGACGACAAAGCCTAGGAATGATAAAACGAAGGGAAAAGAAACGGCAGATTAAAACCGACATACAACGGACAAGAATCGGCCCAACTCGCAATATGTGTAAGCGGAACAGACATCACGTGGAGGCATCCTCAAGCACATGTGTAAAGGCAATTAGGGAGGTAGCATTGATCTCACTGCTGCTGGTGGATTTTACAGGCTGAAGCCCTATTCTGCTGACAAAATTTGGCTGGCTGCCTCCCAAAGAGGGATGATTCCGTGATTCGGCGCGTTTCATGATTCACCAAACAGGATGGTGAATTTGCACTCCAGCGATGAATGACACGACATGGCAACATGTGCCCAACTATTGCTCAACTAATGGGGTCCATTCGCCACACACACAATCCCATCTTCCCATCATGGACATGCATGATGCAGTCAGGTTATGTTGCATCGGGGGTCTTGTCATTGCCCCATCAATGCATCCTCATCTGGGCCACCAGCCTATCATCTCACTCGCTCGTCCGTCTGAACTCCCCGAATGAACGAATTCATCTCTTTTCCCTGCCATCACATCTGCTTTCCTTCCTGAATAGTGAACGCTCATGATTGAAGGGACCGATTCCTCTTAACACCCTTGCCCTCTTACGGCAGTCCCTGGCCCCCAATCCCCTTGCGGCTTGGCTAAGCTTTCTTTGCCCTGGGCGCACGTTTCAGAACATCGGCCCAATATAGCGCGACTTATCTGATGAATCGGCCCTGGCTTGCGTGGCGCTGTGGCATAAACTTGGCCTTCTGGGCCAAACCAAGATTCAGGTGGTGTCTCAGGGGCGCGCGACTCCTGACCAGACAAGCGATGCGTAAAGTAGAGCTGGAGGAACAAAGATTGCATTTGAAATGTGAATGTAAGATTTTCCCCTTAGGAAGGCACTCTTATCAGGCCCAAAGGCCCATATTGCGAATATCACGCAAAGTGTATGGCATCTGGTCAGTAATAAGCTCATGGATGCTCATAGGTCGGCCACTCGCGCCGCACATGTCCCTGCATCTCAGTACCGGGTGATTGCCCAAGGGACTTGCTTCCTCGGGCCTAGTAGAGTTGTAACAGATGCCGGGGTCAAGCGCCTCTCCCGAGTTCCGCCCTTCCATGAACGATGAAGGTGGCTTGCCTCACAATAATGGTCATGCTAAGCGTTTATGCGACCAATGGATGGCCGCATCTTGTTGTCAACCTGCCTTTCTGTTCGGCCCTGCCCTGCTCCACACCTCCGGGGAGGTTCAACAATGGAATGGCTTGAGCTTCTTCTTTGGGTCCAGGCGCTGTTTCGACCGGACTGGCCATCGCAAAAGGGGTGGTAAAATGAATACTTAATGATTCTGATGCCCTTTGTAACCAATAGAGGCTTTGTCTGAACCAACCCGTTGTTCATCAGTCATTCCTTTGCCTGTAAGGCTCCGACATTCCTTGTATATACTGACGATCTCTCGTCTCATACACTCCCTTGGAAATACATACGTTCATAATACATCTTCGTGTGGCCACTCTCCCCGAACACGGTATAAGTCTGCAGAAATGGTTCGCTTTACTATTACCTCCCTCCTCTCCATCGCCGCCGTCGCCGGTGCTTGGGAGTCCCCCACCTACTCCGGCTGGACGCGAGTCTGGCAAGATACCTTCTCCGGTTCGGGAGGCTCGTCCCCTAATACTGGCAACTGGAACATCATAACTGGTGACCTCGGTGTCAACGCCGAGCTCCAGGTATACACCAGCTCAAGTGCCAACGTCCAGCTCAGTGGTGGCGAGACCCTGCAACTCGTGCCATGGAAGGACTCCTCTAAGCCCAAGGGGTGGACGTCAGGTCGCATCGAGAGCAAGTACACCTTCACCCCCGCCAACGGCAAGATTACCCGTATCGAGGCCCAGATCATGTTCGGCGATAGCGCCATTGCCAACAAGCAGGGCATCTGGCCCGCCTTTTGGATGCTCGGAAACAGCATGCGTAACGGCGTGGGCTGGCCTGCTTGCGGTGAGATTGACATCATGGAGACGGTCAACGGTCTCCTGACGGGTTACGGCACCATCCACTGCGATGTCTACCCCGGAGGAATCTGCAACGAAGGTGCTGGTATCGCCGGCACGACGAGTATCCCTAACCAGAGCTGGCACACATGGCGTGTCGAGATCGACCGCCGTAACTCGAACTACCTGAGCCAGACCATCACATGGTACCTCGATGGAAACCAGTTCCATCAGGTGAGCGGTTCGCGTATCGGAAACACCAACGTTTGGTCGGCGCTTGCTCAGAGCTCTCTTTACATCATCTTCAACGTCGCAGTCGGCGGGACCTGGGTAAGTAAAGCATGGGAACTTCCTTGTAAAAAGACAATTTGCTAACATGTTGATAATAGCCTGGCTACCCCAACGGCGCCACCCTTGACGGCTATGGCTCCCGCCAGGAGGTTGGCTACGTGGCGCACTACACGTCCAACTAGGCAATCCTTGCTTTCCGTCGTTTCGATCTTGAATAACTTTTGTTCTTTGGATATATTGAACCCGCTTAATTGCGTCATGACATTGATTCATTCATGACGCCCCTTGAGATTTCAGTCGTCTGATTGCTTGTATATAGCCCACTGACAGTATATATTTGTACATGACGGGTATTTAATGGCTTACGATATGGAGTTGAGGGAGTTGCTATTTATTTCATGTGAACCAGGTGGACTTTTACGGAACACATATTGGGCACATATAATGGAGTTTTGGGTATCGTCAATTGTTCATGCAATCATTGTTAATTGTACATACACTCTCACAGAGAATATAACCTGTGATATCAGATCGTTTACTTTGCCAGTGCGGCCCATGCGTGAAAATTGGGAACTTAAGTGTTGTCACTTGCCAATATACAATGTGCGTAATATATCTTCTAACTGCTACGCAACTGTTGTATGGCTATTTTCGACGCACGAAAGTCGGAGCACATATCTGCGTTTGTGTTCACCTTGGAATTCATGAAACCTATGTCCTCACCGTTCTTGAGCTTCTCAAGACAGCAAGTACATCCAAAAAGCTTTTGGATCACTTCACCGATTTCTGTTTTCCAATCAATGTTCGCTATATTCGTTTCGATTTCAGGCCCTGTATCCTCACCAAGATGCTCACTAGGAACACCCTCAGCCCGCGTGTTCGCAGTTCTCCTGCTGTTGAGAGCTCTGATGAGAATCTCGGACCTGACGAGAAGAGCCCAACACTCCCCGAGGTACTCGTGCAGCTCTTTGCGATTAGCCGGATGGAGGGGATCATGGGGGACCTGCAGCAGTCGTTTAGGGGTATCATATTCTCCTTCCTCGAGGATCCTGTCGATTAGCTCGTTAGGAAGGGGCGTGTGCGTGGCAAGGTATGAACGAGTCTGTGATATTTCTGTGGCAGTGTGGTGGACGTTATCGGGTAATCTTTCGGCTTCGCCTTGGCAATCGAGAAAATCATCATATGATCCATACCCGAGGAGAGGTCTGTACCGTAGGTAATCAATCTGCCAAAGGTCCAAAGCCCGTTTCCATTTCCTTTCGTCACGGAAACCACCCCACTCATGAAATTGCTGGTCTGTGATACCGAAGAAGAACCTGTGTTGATACTGAACTAAGGGGAAGCAACGCCATCTGGTCCGCTCGAATACCATCTCCTGATAGGCTTCCGTGTCGCGGTAGTCGTTCAGATCATTGCGATGCCCAAGTCCTGTGGTTGAGGCTCGCTTGAGCCACGACATCGAGTTCAGTGTGATAAAGGACCACAGGGCGTGATTTGCTATGGATGCCCATTCATATTCATGGTCGCTTCCGCACTCGTCGTCGTCATCGCAATGGCAAGAAAATGGCCCATCCAGCCAAGACGAGAATTGAACGTCTGGATGCGAGCAGATACGGAGCAATGCGTCCATCTCCCCGCAAATGACAAGGGCCTTGAAAACCTCGAGATTAAATATTACTCTCTTGTTCGCCGCCCTACGGAAGGGACAAGAGGTGTCGCTGGTCTGATCATTATCGAACACCCGCAAAAAGGCGGACATTTTTCGTTCTTCCAGCGGTAGCATGCCCGGGCAATCATCGCGTCGATGCTGGCAGGAGGCTGAATCAGGCACAACTTCCGGCTTCCAGTAGTAGCTGTCTGCACGCAGCTTGTGGATGAGAGGCGCCATCTTCCTCGCGACAGTCATGTCAATGATGGTGTCATCTGCACCAGGAACATCATAATGATCGGGATATTTGAGTCGCTCGCGGTCTGCGCATCCTCTAATTGTCGTTGCCATGGTGTTGATGAAGTTTCGAAGGGACTCATTCTGATCCGGCTTGAATTGGAAATGGTAGTTTGTGCTTTGGAATGTGCATGGACTCTCTGCGCGCCATTCAAGGTTGGCCGCAAGAGCCTCCCAGGGCAGCTCGAGTGAGTTACTACCCATGACGTTTAAATACGGATTGGAAATAGTTGCAGACTGATCTTTTGAATAGGCACTGTGATTGCGATTCCCACGTGCGGGTGTTGGAGGAGTGAGTTCTAGCAACAACTGTTGCGGTGGGGAGCTTTTTATAGCTCTTAGGCATCAGGTGAAACAGCGGAGAGGTGCTGAGTTATTATCCGTGCATTGTGGCTGCGCTCTTCGGATTGATACATTGATTGATACATTGGCTGGTGCTGATCTGATCCTTTGGAAGTAATGCCAAGCCGGATGCCATCAGAATCACCCGCTAAGGTTAACATCTCCGCGCATCATGCGCTGGAATTATTGAACATTGACAGCAAGAAAACTCTGAGTACCGTCGGGAATTTTCGAATTTAACATGATTTTTTGGGTGCGTGGAAGTGTCTGAGCTGATTCACTATTTTGTTATGAGTAAATGGGCCAGGGTCCCCTCTACAAAGATCCCGTGCAAAACATGTTCAGTTGAGGAAGATTATATTTTTGTTGAAGACATGTGGTTAAAAGTGTAATTCAAAGAGAACATGTAGTATTACAATGATATAGATATACTGGATATTGGATAAAAGGGTTTGATTGCTACTAAGGTATACTAACTTCATCGAATATTTTCCTTCGGGTGGTTTATGTAGCCTAATAAGAGATACTTGGCTCCGACTTAATTGTCACGCAGCGGTAATGTCTCCTGCATCTCATGGGTTTCCGATTTCCAATGCTTAAACTTCCTCGTAGGCAGCTTCATTGCAAACATGTAGTCAATTTCCTGCATACTGCGGCCCTTCATCTCGGGAATCCACAACCAAGTCAGAAGCACGCCGATTGCACAAAGTCCGCAAAACACGAAACCAGTCTTTGCGCCAAGCGCTGCCTTGTCTCGACCAAAAAGCTGTGGGAGGACAGCGGCAATCGTAATGGAGGAACCCTGGGCTGCCACGCCGCCAATGCCTTGGGTCAGAGCTCGGAGTTGCAGGGAGCTTGTTTCTCCCGTGATGGCATATCCTGCGGGCCAACATCCCAAGCCGCAAGTTACAATGACAGCAATCATGATTCCTCCAGCGACATATGTGAGCGTAGGGCTGGACCAGAAACCTGTGACGCCCATCGCCCCCCAGAGGAGTCCTGTAATACCCATAGAGATGATGGTCATGTTGCGACGTCCCGAGCGCGAAAGAATCCATAGACCGATTGCATTGCCAGCCATACCTCCAACAATACCGAATATCTGGAGCAGCAGACTAGTGCTTGACTCCATCCCAAAGCTTTGAAGGAATGGGGTCGAGTTAGACAGCAGGTCCAAGCCAAACAGGGCAGGGAAAACATTGGCAAGGATAACGATCATGGTGCGCCGCAAGTCGGTACCCTTGAAGCAGGCCCAATACGAGGCTGATGTCACTGATGCCTTTTCTTCCTCAATCGTGTGTCGAATCTTCTCCAGAGCGATGCGGGGATTTACTTTTGGCGCAAACAGTCTAGTAGCCGACGCAATTGCCTGAGCCTCTTTTCCTGCTCTAATCAGGTAGGCCGGGCTGTCGGGCATTAGACATGACAGGATAAAGGGGCCCAGACACAGAATCCATTGAGACGCGAAGGCAGCCCGGTATGCAGTCGCAGTCTCGACTTTGTTGACAATGAACACGACGATTGCTCCGATAAGCTGCCCAATAAGAGTGAATGTTGGGAATAAGGCCATCGCCGAACCTCTCAGTGCGGTTGGTGAGTTCTCCGACACCCAGGTCAGACAGGTAGTCTTGATAATGCCGACAGTAAAGCCTTGGGTTGTCAAACCAGCCGTGATGACGGCACGCTTAATCGTTACAGGCTCGAACAAGTAAGAGAAGAAGATACAAGAGATGGCAAGGGCGGAAATGATGCTGCCGATCATGAGACTGAACTTTCGGCCAATTCGATCCTGCATCCAGCCACACACGACAGCGCCAAGGGCCGAGCCTGCTGGGGGAAGTGCCATCCACAGAGTCAGCCAGTTCCCTGGAATTGACTGTATGCCCTCAATCATTGCACCATAGTCTGCTGTGAAGGAGTCGACACCTGTGATGGCGCCGACGATAACCAAGTCGTAACCCCAGCCGATGATGGGGATTGTCATGGCCATGCAGTACCCTACCATCTTGGGGTAGAGTTTGATGGCTCGACCGAGGGGTAAGTTTTCCTCCCCTTCGCCTGCTGAGCCTGTGTTTGTTGGGGAAATATCAATCGGCGCCCCTGAGTCATAGGCAGTCGATTCCTCGAACAGCTCATCTTGGGGAACCGAGTACCAGCTCATCGACCGTTGCTCGGTATCATCAGCTCTTATGATTCCCGATTTTCCTGACCGGCTATGATGGAACGAACCCATGTTGAGTGTAGTACAGATAGAAATAATAAAAGTTGAAGAATTCTCCTCACAAGAAAAAAGCAACTCAAAATGGGAAATAAGAAAAAGGGTCTGCTGAGTATAGACCACGAAGAATGAAAGTAAAGGAACAGGATGATAGGGAGGCGTTGCTTTAAATGATACCGGAAGTACCTTACTCTGACGCTCGAACTCAACTGGCATACGCCTCCCATTTTTGGGTCGAGCCAACTCGAAATTCAGCCTGACCTTTGCCTTCGTGGCCCATAGCAGCCCTACAAGAGGACGATCATATCTAGGTCTCACATTGCTGTACCGAGTTTAGGGCCCACTGACAAGGGTTGTTGACAAATGTCCCCGGATCTGAGGACTACCGTGGTCCGCTTGTCAGCCAAGCTTTCAAATAGGGCTGATTGACAGATATAAATGGTGATGAAATGTCATTGCCATGGGACTTTAGTTACACTCTGCATGGATGTTAGTTGCATAGATCCCATCTGCTTTGATGGGATTGGTGTGTCGGACTTTATCTTTCATACAATTACTCCGTCGGGAATGATGCTTCGTCCCGATCCTGAAGACCCGTAATATTAATAGCACTGAGCCTTGGTTATAGTGGAGTCCTTGGTTTGAAGTATTCAAAGGTTGGCCTCTTTAGTTGCTGTCCCACTCCATCTCGAACCTTTACTGGCTTTGGATTTCTCCGATTCATCGTGATTTCTAACAGGGGCCGGCCGAGGCGCAAATCGCCGCTCCGTCGGACTTGAATGGATTTGACTACAATCTCTGTTACTTAAGTGGCAAACAACTGCACCTTGGACAAATTCTCACGGAAATTTAACGTGAGATGAGGCCATGATACGTTCTGACACCCAAGTTATATGAAGAGAATGTTTCTACAAGGTTGTCGGTGTCACTGTCGTAGTTATAATAAGGAGTAATAATCATCGTCTTGGCTGCAAGTTAGAACATGACCCTAAAGCTGTACAGCCGTTTCCATTTTTTATCTACCCCATTGCCCATACGCGCTTCATTTCTCCATGTCTCAGATTCGGCTCAAATACTTTCGCAAACATTCGCTTCATATTTGTATAATGTCTCCTTCGTCACTCTGCCTAGGCAAGTTAAAGTCAGATAAGTCAGACTCCTCTACTCACCACACTGATAATCGCATAATGCGGACTCTTCCTGACTCTGTCGACTCGCCACAACGTTTGAGAGTCATTCGCTTAAGCAGTAGTTTAGGCAGTCAGATTAGCTTTGGAGCTTTATCTAGAATTTTAGAAAGTGGTCATCGAAACACTCTGGTCTATGCCGAAATCGCTTCGCTTTTGATAGGAGTGCTGAAACGTTTGGAGTGCCATCTTAGACTTTCTCGGAGGACATGTAAAACCTAAATCGTGGCAATGAAGGCGTCTGGGTTCGCTGTTTGTCATTCGCGGAAGGTCAGACACATCTTTACATGGCAAGCTTATTTGTGGTCTTGACGTGGCGAAATAGATTGTTCAACTGCTTCTCTGACAAATCTACTCCGAGCCTGACCCGTCTTACCCTTTTATTTAGAGAAATGATCGGCATGATGCTTTAAACTTTTGATAGACTTAGAAGAGGGTTTATTGGTGGAAATTAGAACTTTGACTGAGACGAGGGGCATGTCGCGCCTTCGTATTCAGCATCTCATCGTGCCAGCTCTTGGTTTTACGATATTTTGCACACCTAGCCAGATAAAAATCTTGCATTCATTTACACCTACCTTTATCTCTCTGAATGAGGTTTGTAAAAACCTATAGTATGCCTGGAAGCATACTGCATTGAAATCAATCGTTGCGCTGAGATGTCACTTGGCCAGTCTCTTCACCTATCATCGAACGCTTGAGTTATCCTACGATTCACAGTGGTCTCGAAGTCTGAAAACATGAGTCCCTTAACCCAACGGAATCTACGAATCCATTTATAGTATAAAATTCAGATGCACCATTTCATCGAAATTTTATTTCCACTGCTATTTCTCTTGAAATTGATTGGTTTGACCACTGAATGTACTCCTATCTACAGCTTAGTAACTACCCTTTGGTAAATTACATCTTGTTATACAATAACAATTTTTCTGTGAGATCATGTATCATATTGGATTATTGGATGATTTTATCTTGGGATTACGTGGTTTAAAAAGAGAGTGGTGGAAGTTGAAAAAGCGCAGATCATTGTCCACTTGAGAGTATCGGAGCCGTTTATCTTAGCTCCGCGTACGGTGAGACCATTTTAAGCCAAACGAGAGGCAGGGGAGACCCAAGAGCGTCGTCTTTCAGGCGGGTATTTTCCAGGCATCGTAACATGTATACGGAGTTGTTGCATCCGGAACTATTAAACCCACGAATCCCGGAAAACCCCCAGCTTTCCGAACCATCCACCCCACCTTCCGTGTTCCTGTTTCATTCAACCCCTTTGCCAACCCTTCATTATATTTGTAACGTCTCGAAGTCACCTCAAACGCTGGGGTAGAGAGCGAGTATATAATGGAGTTAGGTCCGGGTTCGGGTCGGGTAGTGGGATAGAACATTGCATCTTCAGTCCTAATCGATATCACACTTTTTCGCCATTATGAAGGCCGCCACTTTATCTGTTTTCTTTCCAGCCCTTGTATCTGCTCATGGATTCGTGCAGCAGATATGGTTCGGGAACAATCTTGTTGATACCTGGAACCCATACAAAGATCCCCAGAAGAACCCACCCGTGAATAAGATCACGAGAATTTTCAAAGATAATGGGCCGGTTACCGATGGACGCTTTACCGTTCGTACATGATTACTTCTTAATTCCCCCCTTCGAGATTAGCCTGTCTAACCAAAAGTAGACGGAAGAGATCACTTGCAATATCGGCCGGGATGGAGTCAATAATATCCCTGTCACAGCGACAGCTCAGGTAGCTGCTGGAAGCTTGATCAAGTTCATGTGGACAGACTGGCAGAGTGACCACCCGGGGCCAAGTACGTCCTGCTTATATCCAAAACCATCTATTGAGTGTTACGTCTGACCATTATGAAGTTCTGACTTATCTCGCCAATTGCAACGGCCCGTGCAGCTCTTTCTCCGGCAGTACGGGCAATGTATGGGTTAAGATCGACCACGCTGGCTACGATGCCAACGAAGCGGTTCCATGGGCAAGCAAGCGTCTGCCGACCCAGAATAGCACCTGGGAGGTTCAGCTCCCATCAAGCATTGCTCCTGGTGAATACATTTTGAGGTTAGTGGGATCCAACGGTCAAAAGTCTTACCTTACTAAGTGGAGAGCAAAATAGGCATGAGATTCTGGGTCTTCAGAGGACCAACAAGAACGGAAGCCTCGCTCAATTTTATCCTGGCTGCCACCAGATCACCGTTACCGGAAGCGGTACGACGAAGCTGCCAGAGGGTATTGCTCTACCAGGCGCTTACCAGCCTGATGATACTAAATCGGTGCGCGGCCACATATCATCTGTATGTTTTGCATTGAAGCTAACAACTTGTGGCAGATATTTCTCGAGTACCGGGATATTTCTGCAACGAACCCTTACACCCCTCCTGGAGGCCCTATTTGGGGCGATGGTGGTTGGAAGTCGTAGGCATGCTGGTTATAAATGCCCTTATCCCAAACAATATCGACAAGCCCGAACAGATACAATTGTAAGAGTCGGCGTCATAGATGGAAAAAAGAGATTGAAGGTGACGAGCGACCCTCAAATTGTTCCATGCGGAGGGCTTATTTCTTGAACGTACGAAATAGTCCAATTTGCAATGACATTATGATACTACAACGATGTAGTTGAAGCCAGAATGGGGCATCTAATTAATTACACATTGAACACAGTATTACCTGGGGAAAACCTCACTCGCCTCGATACCCTGCGAGCCGGGACTAAAACCCCAGTGCCGTTACTCAACTAGAAGATACAGAGCATTCTTTAACTCGACACGTGTCTTCTGGATTTCTCTTGGCGCCAAAAGTATCGAGTAACCCAAGCCATGATTATCATCCCAACATTCAGCGTGATGGTCCATATGAAACCCCTGGGGTAGCGAGGGGCCTCGGTCACTTTCCAAACACTTTCGTAGCCGGTTAGAATGATGATCCGATTATGTTTTAGAATGATCAAACTCACAGTAGCGGTACCCATGCGCTAAACACGTTCCCGATTGTGTTCATGCTGCTGAGAACGATTGCCCGTTCCTCGGAGCTGCCACCGCAGATCTCATTTGCCCAGGAGTAAATGACAGCAGCGATACCGTATGCAGTCCCAAAGATGAAGTACGATAGGAACTTAAGGCCAACTGGGATATTCCAAACCGCAAGGCAAATGGCCGCAAAAAGGTTCAGCAGACCGGTTGCCGTAATCAAAGCGACCTTGGCATCATAGGCATCTGAGAGAATGCCGTTTACCACGCACGCAACAATGGTTACCGGAGGGATTGCTCCAGTAATGTTGTTGATATCCTCAACACTGTAGCCTTCTGCCTTGAGCCAAAGGTCGATACTCGCGCCGCCAGTCTGGGAGAAAAACCATGTGAGGCCAACCAAAACCCAGAAATGCCACCCGAGCAGAACGTCCTTGATGACGGCGACAGTCAGAGGCTTAGCTGGCTCGCGTCCTTCATCTTCCATGCGTCTTTTGGCTAAAACAATCTCCTCCTCCGTCAAGAAGCGGCCTCGGGGTTTATCGGGAGTGCCAGGCAGCAGAAAAAAACCTACAACCGCAACTGGAACTGTAATAGCAAAACCTGTTCCGTCCAATTGATTGCAACTGGTCAGAAAATGTCGGATTACAAGTACCAGGTAAGTGGAAATACTTACAAATAATAGAGAGCCATCGCCAACTTGCGATGCCATATCTGCCGTCGAGAGTCACATATGCTGCGCTTTGAATGTAACTGGCACTCATGGATCCCAACTGGCTGGCGATGAAGAACAGAGCTCCGCGTCGACTTAGCTCAGAACTCTTATACCAGGATCCTAAGTACCAATGAACCCCAGGGTAATAGAAGCTTCCTGATACGCCTAAGAAAAATTGAATCGCGTAAACCTGGCTCACGTTGGACACCTTGTACTGAGCGAGAGTGAAAATGCCCGCAAACAGGTCTGCAGCTGGGATCCAATGGCTGGAGCCCCATCGAGCCATCTATATATATTGAGGATATCTTAAGTAGTTATCAAGGCGAATTGAGGGTTTGTAGCTTACCATTACTGTCAAAGGGATCTGTGGGATAAGAAATCCAACCCTGGAAGCTTTGTCGTTAGTCTATGATGTCCAAAGTTGCAAGAAGATGCTAATCTTTGCCAAAATATGTTATACTCACAGGTTTATAGTGCCAATATAATTCAGCTCATTACCGTTGAGAGCAAGGTCTTCCTTCATGCCGCTGACGTATGCCGCCGAAATCGTTGATCCGTCCATGACTTTGACCCAATAAGCGATACAAATGTAAATTAGGATTAAGCAATCAAGCTTGATGACCAAACGACGCTCCTCTGCCGTATCGATGGGGGAGAACCACTGATACCATTTTTGGCGTACTGGTTCTGCGGGTGGTTGATTTGCGTGGCCATTGGGCAGCTCCTCATCAAACGCAGATGTTCTCTCGAGAGGGAATAAATAAATAATAGGATCTTCCCCCTTCTTGTCAGTCACAGAGGTCATTGCGAGAGAAATTTCAGGTTGGTGTACAAGAAGGTGAAATGATAAGATTGACGAGATAATACAACTGGTTCTAAAAATCTTGCCTTCTCATCACATTGGCTTTATATCTTTTCACTCTCCATCATGGAAAAATGCTATGTAATGTCCGTGGGTGAAGGTAACAATTCTGCCATTTAGGAGCATATCACGCCATAGCTTTAACGTAAAGTTCCTTCAAGGTTATGAAGTTGTTTTATGATTCTGTTCGTGGGTTGTAGGCTAGGTAGGTATTGCACCATTGTTCGTCGGAAAGTCCCATGTTTATTACGTATCAAAGTACTTCTTAATCTGAATTTAACTGGCATGGTTGTAGAAATCCCATTCCCGAGGACGGCGAAGCCAGGCTGTCCTCGTATGCATCTTCACTACACTGCCGACTGCGTACGGGTGCACTGCGTTGCTCTCACTATACGGATATTCTTCAAGGACAACTTATTCAAGATTTTCTTTTTGAGAAGTGATACTTTTAAACGGAATTTGAGTGTAAGTGTATTTCAGGATCGACTCACTAAGATCTTTGAAGGCATCAATCCCAAATTGAACTTGCAGAATCAACTTGGATGAGAGCCCTACTAGGTAATAGGCACTTTTGAGTGGCTATTACGTATCGCTATGCAAGTGTACTTTGAGGAGAACTTTTCATTCGAGCAGTAAAAAAGCTGGCTATACAGGCCACCATGTTTGCTACCATGTTTACAGAAGCAAACTGGAAATCTCTTCGGTCGGGCCGATAATAGCCGGGGGGGAATTGGATAGCTCGGCACCGAGCCGCCCACTGTCGAACCCGGGCAGATTGAGCATCTTCAAAAGGACAACCCGTTAGACCAAGATTACTAACCTAGTCAACCTGTTCGGGCCAATCAACCGAGCGGTTGTGTAAGTGGGATATCATGGAGAAGGTGGGATATTAGTCGTTCTTGACAGGAGAGGTCAAGGTTACCACAATAGGCCCGAGTAGAAGGCGAGAACCGAGTAGAGTGGAGAGACTTTTGGGACTATACCTGACAAGCCAGGGGGATATGTGACAGGAACCAACAGCCAAGCCGTTGGTCAGATCATGACGTTGGATTTAACCTTGAATATTTAGTACGTATATCCGATGGAAGCCACTAGTAAGTGGTGGTCTCGTCTACCACGAAAAGGAGACAGTCATATGGTTTCTCCTCCTTGGAGGGCTAGTCAGTGGAGATGTTGCGCAGGCTGGTATGAAAACGCAGGTCTGATAGGTTGAGTGACGACTAGTATAAGAGGCAGCAACCAAATGGAACAGCTTTGGAAGATGAACATCGCGGTTTTTTCTAGCAAGTTATCTGCTTTTATTTGGTAAAGTTGCGGAATACACACAGAGGATGATATCATAAACGGCACGCTTGGGTTCAAAGCTGGAATAGCACAGAACCGAAAGGACGCTAGTTCCTTCCAGCAAAGGCGCTACGGATATACGGACATCCATTACCGTTATTGACCTTTAATATCACGCTCTCCCTGTTGAGCTGAGTAAAAGTGGAGGAAGCCAAACTTGTTAATGCTTCATATGATAACACACTCCGTGAGCTTGGCCGTACAACGCCCAGTCATGGGCCGATTTTAAGTACGTGTATGAATTAGTCAGATCTCACGTAATGATTAAACTCCGATGCAAGCTTGCCTTCCTACAGCTCTCACTAATGAAGCAATGCGCTGCCACTTTACAGGTGAAACGTCAACCACAGTGGCCTCCATGATTCCTTTGTTCATTCTCAATCTGTCATGACCGCGCTTGCTTTACGACTTACCTGCCTTGAAATTTGACGTGCTGTCATCAATGCTCTCTTTCTAGGTGTCCATGGTTGCCTAGCAGAACTCGCGGCGACACAACTTATCATCTTATCGAACCCCCTATTTGGGGTGACATAGCCGCAGAGAATACCCAGGGCAGTTCTTCGTTGGAACAGCAGGTCAAATGGGACTGTTCAAGTGGGAAAAGTGTCAAATAGATCCACATGCTGAGCTCCAGCAGATGGAGACTTTGCTATTCTTGTCATGGAATTTAGGATCCATGATCGCTGAGACCAGCTCATCTAGTCAGATCGTGAGAATGAAGGTAGAAAGGGTACTTAGTTCAAGGGAGGGTGACATAGTTCTCTAGCCAAGAGATTACACCGTCTGTCTGCAGGAGATTCGCCGAGCTGTTATAGCTAGGGAGAGGTTCACGAATTTCCCCACCCATTCAAGTCATTGAATATGGGCTGATTACGGCTGCCAATGTCCTTCAAAAGCAACCCAGTTTAGTAGTGATCTGACATCTGCTCAGGCTTTATCGATCTACAAGTATGCTCGCACCTTCCACATTAGACCACTGGAGACTAAAACGATGTAGTATTGAGCTTTTGGGGTAATTTGCCTTCCCTCTTGGAGACTGGGGACAGGTCAGTCTAAGCACAGGCGGACCCGATACTTTGCCATCGGACCTCGCTCCCGGCGCTCGCTTCGACAGAGTAAATTAAGACTCTCCCCAAGCGTCTCCTAAGTCTTGCGCCCCAAGTCCACGTGCTATGAGGGCGTGAAGAGGGTCACACGGCCCTAAGTGTTAATCGTATTATTCCACTTTTACAGGGGTTCTGGGCTGAGCAGTGGCTGAATTATGGGGGTTGAAGCTACGGATGCAAGTTGCCCCTTTTTGAACTCTTGGACTCTTAATGTTAGTAAGCTGCCTTGTGTCTGGATCACAAATGATCCATTATTTGCAATATGGATATACCTGGATATTGCATCCGGGCTGGGCTAGTTCCAACTCGCTCTGGATTGCTGAAAGCCTTAAGCTTGGTTGAGGTGTTTGGAGTGGTAAAGGATAGAATGTAAGTGTATGAAGGAAACTACCTAGGTAAAAGAGGGTAGAATAAAGAGTGACCTAATGAGTGGCTTATACTAATGTTAAGTAAATTGTTAGTATAAAGATTTCAGCTTCCCTTTAATATAGGTATGATCTTGGGTTCTTAGAGCCTGTGTATGTTCTGCCTTCTGTATTTGTTGCGTAAAGTTGCTGTGTCTGGAATCTTATTATTGCTGTTTTACTTTGTTCTCAAACCTTCTCAATCAACTAACTCCTCGTCTCTTTTGGCTTAGTGAACTTGATAAACAAGAGTGCTCCTATGGCACCGCCGTTATTCATCGACTTCTGGGAATAGTTTGAGATAATGTTGCTGTTTCCCTACGCGTTTACCATATTATATCCTACCAAATGCTTGGTCCTAGGATTGGTAACGATCTCGCAAGTGACTGATTTCTGATAAAAGTAGGTGGTCCTTAACTAATGGCTATAGGGTAAGCTTCGAAAGTGTGCAAGATTTGGCAGGACCCCTCATATAGGAACGAGAAGAGAGCGGCCTCAATAGAAAGCTCATTGTGGGTGTCCTGAACGTTAGATTCGATAATTGAAGGCGTGTTCCGTGTACTTTACTCGTAAGACGCATCGGTCTAATATTCGTGGGTGTCGTCTGACATGTGCCAGGGTCCGCAGTGCGATGAAGTCATTGGGCCATCCTTACGCTTTATGAGTGCCTGTAGCTTTCTAAACCCATGTAACGAAGCAACCTCTCACAAAAGCTTAGTTTAGTACCCGGACAAGGTCTACATATAAGAGGAAGAGGGAGAGCAAGAAAGAGTTGGCAGAACGAGGATTCTCAAACAACTTGGCCAAACTCGGAGTTGCAAGCTAGACACACTCCCTTGCAAGTAGTACCTCCGGTTCATGTCAGACACATGAAGAATCTAGCTGATACAAGATCGAGACACAATGGACTAGTATTCTTGCACTCGATGATAACCTGTACTTAATGAACATATAGACTAAAGCGAGATAGACTATCCCACTACTCCTACAAGGTTATCGTTTAGTGTTACTTAAGTCACTGCAAGGATAGCATACACACGTCATTAGTGAGATTGAAAAGATTCTGGCCGTTTGATATGCTGAATGAATTCAGTGGCCCAAGGAACATAATCTTCTCTTCTGACAACCCACAATCGTTTCAGACTACGGGCAATCAATAGGTTATGGTGAGTCGAGGCCCACTTGTCAAACTGGGCAGGGTTAATAAATTACCCAGTTTCATCCTGTATAGACCAGACAGCAGGCTTTGCTCTATTTTCTGTTAAAAATTGCCTCCTCTAACGATGCGTCTTTCCGTGATATGATAGTAATTATGGCAAGGCAATGAAGTATCCGGAACCATGGACTATGTGATTAATACAGGTTCTAGACACAAAACTAAACCTCGTTTGAATAGTTGTTGTGGAACGTTGATTGCTTGGAGTGTCTAGTGCGGTTAGCGGTTTGCATTTTAACTCACAATTCTACGGTGTGGTTTTGAGTTAACCCCCAACCCAACAGTCATACTTGTATGTAGTCTGGAGTACGAACTCTGTATATTGCCGTGTTGAGCGACATTCGTGAGGTATGGACTTGCAAATAATTATCAAAAGCTCGGTCCTCGGCTCCTTTGTCCTCATTGATACTGTTGGCCCTAGAAAGGTTCCTCTTTGTTTGAGCTGCTAGATACATCTATTGTATCTTCTGTCTCGCCAATTTTTCGTCCGCCTTGCTGTATTGAAGACTTTGGAACTTCGTATCGAACGGGTCGATGGCTCGTATAAAGTTTCCTGTTTTAATTCCAGTCGAGTCGGCTAAAGAGCATACAGTTGAAGCACAGACATATCAACTGGAGTTAGTCTGACCAAAAAAAATTCAGTTGCCCTGCAGTACCGAAATACCCCACGGAGACGAGACTTGAGCAAGGGTCTTGTTAATTTTGTTTTGTCGGTAAAGCCGTAGCCCTTATGCTGCCCCTTGTTTTGCATCTTGAACACGAGCTAAATGGGCCCGTTTAGATGGCAGGGGGAGACTGGATCGTCTCAATACGAACCCGCCAAGCAAAGAAGACGGAAACTAACCATTTTGTCTACCGTGCCGGCGCTAGTGAATGTCACTGCCAAATGCACTCTGAAAAGCCGAAGTAAAAGGGAAGTGTTATAAGGAGATGGCTTCTTCTACGAAAACTAGTCTTCACTCTGCTGTATTAAAACTCACACGACTATAATTCCCGTGTTTCACAATACACAACTTCTCTCACTCGAACCGGTCTTCATTCGTTATCAATATGCTCCCTCGCTCATTCCTCGCCGTCTGCGCCCTTGCGGCTGGGGCTGCTGCCAGCGCGTTGCCTCGTGCCGATGGTGCCTGTACCAACATGGCCGTTCGCAAAGAGTGGCGAGAGCTCACCAACGCCGAAAAGGCTGAGTACCTCCGTGCCGCTGTGTGCCTACGTGGACTGCCCAAGCAGAAGTACGCTGCCATCGACGCCGTCACGACACGCCTGGACGACTTGGTTTACACCCACTTTGCCCTCAACACGGAGATTCACTTCGTAGCCAACTTCCTTCCGTGGCATCGCTGGTACGTGCAGCTGCACGAGAATCTGTTGCGCACCGAATGTGGTTTCACCGGAACTCAGCCCTATTGGGACTGGAGCATCGACGCGGATGCCAAGGACATGCCCAACTCTCCCCTTTTCGATCCAGCAACTGGCTTTGGAGGTGACGGCAAGCGTACTGGCAGCACTGAGCCAGGCTTCGAGCGCTGCGTCGTTGATGGTCCCTTTGCTAACACGAACTTGACGTTGGCCATGGGATGGCCTAACATGAACGACGCCGGCAATCGTCTGCACTGCTTCACGCGCGAGTTCAATGGTGGCCTGGGACAGGATGAGAACGGAGACTCCATCATTGGTGACATGCAGGTGGGAGCGTACAGCTCTTCGGTCATGAAGACCATCTATGGTTTCGACACTTTCCGCGACATGTCCAGCATGCTTGAGGGATTGCCGCACGCGCAAAGTTTGTCTCTCTTATATTTGACCTACCCTATTTCAGAGGGATCTAACAGATGGTATCTATAGTTCACAGCGTTATTTTTGGCGACATGGGACCGGCCACTTCGCCCAACGAGCCGCTCTTTTTCCTGCACCACGCCAATGTCGACCGTGCTTGGGCCAAGGTATGTCATCATACTCGTCTTGCCAGAGAGAATAACGCTTTCTAACTCCGTTAATTATAGTGGCAGGGCCGTAACGCTACCCGTCTGGCTGACTACACTGGCTTCAACGACGCAGCCAAGACCATTACAGCCTCGATCAATGATGCTATGCCCATCATGCAGCTTGGGGATGTTGAACCCATTGTCAAAGACTACATGGATATCCAAGCTATGTGCTATAGCTACTCATCTTGATTGAGGTGTGAAAATTTGACCGAGTGGGGCTGTTGAGCAGTAAACCTTTCGCCTTGACGATTATATAGAGCACAAATGAATAATTCGTTGATTTACAGTAACCATACTTACTTAGCAGTATCTTCTTAAGCCAGCCTTCTATTGTGAATCACTTAGGGGAATGTGGTGGTGCGATAGCATTCTCCTCTCTAATAGGGTGTTTTCTGCCAACTATAAACTACGATGGACCTCATCGGCTACTCCCACCCGAATTCTATTCCACCGCTATCGTCATCCTCGTGAGAGTCCTCTACAGAAACGGCGAATTTGTTCTCCATTTCCAGCAACTCGGCAAAATTCGAAGTTTGTTTGTTTGGATATTCAGGGGGCTGCTCCTGCCCGTCCGTTGTGTTGGTTGACTGTGTTGGCGCATGGGTTGCGAAGTCCTCCGGGATGCGAAGCAGTCCTTTCTTGGATATGTTATCACGAACCCAGGTTCTTTGTCGGGCTATCGCTGTGGGAGAAACGATGCCTTTTTTCTTCGGAGGAGGGACAATGAGGGTGTTCGGGTCGGCAAGCCGGAGGGTGTCGTTGTATGCACGAGTGATGGCTAACCATTCCTCATCGTAAGATAGAAAATATTTTCCGTTTTCATCGCGAGAGAAATACTGCTGCTCCTCTCCCGAGCGCTCGGGAAGTTCAAGCTCCAACAGCTCCATGTACGTAGAAGGATGGTGTCCTGCTTTGCTAAGAGCCAGAAACTCAGTGACGTTGTTCTGCCTGGTTTCGGAAGTGTGCTCAGCAGAAGATTTAGAAACATTTTTCTTGAATAAAGGTAAAGTTGTCCGTATGCTTTCTGATATGGGAAGCAAGCGAACAGTATCCTCGAAGGTGGATTCAATATGTTTGATAGTGGCTGAAAATTTGACATGCATGTGCCCCGAAAACCAATATGAGGGCTGTAAATATCCTAGGAGTCGACTGGCAGGTTTGTTGCCCAGATTGTCGATTTTGGCACTGGCGAGGAAATGGGGCTTTGCAGCATACAAATTCTCATATTCTCCGCACAATTCCACCCAAGCAGGCCAGTCGTGAGTGAGTCCAATGTCGACATGCCCGGTAACTCGAAGAAGCTTCTCGACGTCATATTCGCGGACGTGATAGACGGACTTGATCCCGTCACGATCGTATGGGAGTCGTTCGTGGTGAGGGCTGCGATAATCTGGACGGCCATAGATCCCTGAAAGACCTGCAATACGCCACGGGCCATACCGTATAACACTCGCAGCACCCATATAGAAGATATTGGGCGCTAACCAGCCTCCATGGTACAACTCGAAGAAATAATTTGATGCTTCGTGGTTGCCACCAATGACAATTGTGAGGACAGGAGCTCGGGTCTGTTTAGAGTAGTATTTGTGGAAGTCCCCAAGCTGGCGGTATCTTCGCGGGACAGACATGCAATTGAGATCTGATTCGTTTCTTACAGCCTGTGATTGATTCTTTATGAGATTCAAGGAAATGAGACTCATCTATGGGATGATTGGGCCTACCTGGAAGTCGCCGCAGATGATGAGAAGGTCAAGATCCGACAGGCTCCAGCCCCTGCTTGAACATCTGGACTCGAGGTCGGCGTAAATGGTATCAAGTTGTCCATGGCCCTATCAGAACGCGAGGCTTTCATTAGTATCTAGTGCTCCATCATACGTCTTCATGGTCTTCAGCAGGCTAGACTTACACAACCAACTACGGCAAACCGTGGTTTGGGAGTGGGCTGATCCGAAGACTCCATATTGATTGTATTTCAGAAAATAGAGTGAAACTCTTTCGCTGATGGAATGAATGGCTTAGTTGAGGAAATATAGAGAGTTTTTAGCTGAGTGATGCCTAAATGCAGTGAGTCATCGGGGAGATCTGCGCCAATCATAAATCACACCACCACCATTAATCCCAGCAATTGGTCGCGGGTATCCGCTCAGGGCAAATTTGAGCCGATTAATAATGACCAGATGTTATCCCTAGTGATTACATGTTTTCATCGTGTATAATCTTTCCCGTGCTGTCAAGTTAAAGGCACCTTTCATCGTGCTGCGGCATAATCTTTGAAGATCTTGTCGATAACACCATATGAAATGACGACACTTGGGCAAGGCAAGCTCACCTTGAGATGACCTTTTGCAGTGAAACATTGAAGACTTCTTATTCATTACCTCTATACCTGCCGTTTGTCAGACAAATAATGTCATCGTCGACGGAAGCAAGAATCGTACTATAATGGAGGCAAGGGCCGACAGTAAAATGAGAGTCAGCGGCTGGATATTGTATCTAGAGAGTTAGTTATGCAGTTACCGACATGACAATAAACTGGGCACAAGTATCATCGTAGGCAATTTGCCCATGCTTCCAGTACGCCGTGGGAAAAGAGACAAGAT
The DNA here is from genome assembly GCA_902006505.2 of Clonostachys byssicola. Classification (NCBI taxonomy): domain Eukaryota; kingdom Fungi; phylum Ascomycota; class Sordariomycetes; order Hypocreales; family Bionectriaceae; genus Clonostachys; species Clonostachys byssicola. Next base: position 953,702 of record CABFNO020001476.1, read on the forward strand.
GCACTTTTCTCACGCTAAGTTTCAGCTGGTGCTAAAAAGTAACGCATTTTCGTAGGATTGGGGAGGGCATTGACGCATCTTACTGAATATGAACCGAGCTGAGTTTTGAATAATGGGGCATGTAAGACTTCGTAGTGGCACACTGCAGTCATCTTTGCTTCTATTGGCCTGTTGACACAGATGTGTCTCATGAAAGTGCAAACAAATAACAGTCTAGAATAGAGCCCAAGGCTACCTGAGGCTGCCTTGGGCACATATATCCCGCAGGGCAGCCAACAACCAGTACCGAAGTCACCGCAAAGCGATTCCCATCTCAGCTTTATCCGCCCACGCATTCCTATAAGATTCAAATATTTCGCCTGACGATAGAAGATGGAGCTTGAGCTAGAGGATATGGTCCCTGAGACAGCATTTGACAGGACGAACGTTGACAAAGGGAGTGCGCTGCTGGCGCAGATTGATACCAATGAAGTCCAGAGGTTGAAAGCCGAGGCGACGAGCCATCTGGGAGAGAAACACGCTAATTTGGCTGGCATGAATGCCGTCGACATTTTAACGGTCATCGGAAATCTAAGGACATGGATGTCCCCCACGCAACAAGAAGTCATCGAGCTTTGTTTATCTATTTCTTACCCACTACTCATTCTACAATGCCGTTCACTCGCGAAGATGTTGGATTCTCTATCAACTTTCGATGAACATGGCAGGGTTCCGGATAATTCCTGGCACCCGCAACAGCAGACAGTCTTGGGCAGGCTCAGCCGAGACTTCCATTCGAGCTACACCTGGGAACCAGCATGGATTAATGTTTTTAATCGTTGGAAAAAGGAAGTCGAGGACTCTTCTTGGCTTTGTACCAGGATCGATGGCATGCGCAGACAACTGGCTGAGATATCCCCGATCTTCATTTCCATCAAAGCAGCTTTCGCTGAGATTACTCTTATGACCAGGGTATCTTTTGATGATGAAGTGAAAAATATTGAAAAGATATTCTATATGTTCGAGACAAATTTGGACCAGTGCAAAGCAAAAGTTGATGAATCAAGTATCGAAGGTGAACCGTCTCCGGAATCGACCTATTTATGATGTTGCTAACTTGAAATAGAGCAATCAAAGCACCTTGCACCGCTTCCAAATCCACCTCGGGCCCAATCGTGGACCAGTGGTGCCAATGTATCATCTAGCGGAATCACGCACAGGTTATCGCTTGGAAAACGTGCTGCTATCATTGGCAACCAACCAGCGGTCCGAACCAAGGAAAGGCTTCAAACGCAATGGGCTCAGGCTACCAGTATCCTCGAACCTCTCTTTCAACTCATCAAATCACCTGTCCTCCTTATACTGGCCGCGGCAATGCCATTCACCATTTACTCCACTTATCTCTGCGAGACTCCAGACAACCTACCTGTGATAGACAGCAACTTCTGGTCGACCTTGAGCCAATGCATTGCTGGATTCGCAGGGCTCTACGTAGTTCTTAGGCCGATGTTCAGGACTACTGAGAGGGATAAGATCAAGACGGAATTCCCGAAGGTTTTCTACACGATGTTAGTATTGTCACTGACAACAAGCATCGCGAGTGTCTTAGCATACGTTTGGAGCCCACCAGTTAGCATTCCCCTGGCTTATGTATCGGGATTGGCGCTCAATATTGCAACATTGCTGATTATCAAAGACTCGGGTAACCAAATAAAGGAGACAAACATAACGAATGACTTTTTAGAGGCAGAGCTTGCTGGATATCGGATGAGGAGATAATATGAGGTAAACGAGGTAATGAAATCGCTAGGATAGGACGAGTGTTATGATTTTATGAACAATACGCAATAATCAGCGTTAGAATAGACTGCTGTTAAGAGTGAAAATAAGCAACCATCAATTCTACTTTGATATTTCTCGCTAAGTATAGTTTCAATTATACCTATATTATGAAATATCCCTTTCCAAAAATTAATTGAAACTAAATTCATCACAACCGAGAAAAATCGCATTGCACTGCTGTTCGCATCATTATATTCTAATTTGAATAAAATGAGGCATCTCTGAGGAAGCTTCTCAAGTGAGAGCCTCATAAACTCAACGAACACATGGACCCTAGTTGAAGGACAAGGGAACCATGAGCCAGTTTGCATCTGCATGATCACTGGCCGGGTATGAATAAACATGTCGCCTAGTCGCACTGATTAGCTTGATTTTATGTATGTCATCAAGTCGCTGTGAAGTTTTCGTACGCGTTTTCCTTCCCACCATTTCCCATCTGAATATGCGTGCCCCATTCAGCACTCTTGATTCTGTTGTAGTCAGTATGTGACACTCTGTTTAGGTTGTATTATGTCACTTACACCCAAGAGCCTACGCGGTTGTTTGACGCTCGGCCTATATACCAATAAGTTTGTTTCCCGACAGCATTGCCAACGTGGACATCGAGCCCGACCGCGTTGGTCGGGAAGTAGAGCTTTTCTGCATTGGATGGGTTAGCACCAATTTGACACACGGCTGTAAGAATACTTGCGGTTGTCGCCTGTGCGGCTAATCGTCCAGAATCCTTCAGGAGTTATGTCATTATTGACTCTTTCCAACTTGAAGGTCTGATTCGCAATCCCTATGCAATACTCCCAGCAGTGTAGCCTAGTTCTATTCTCTATAATTTGATGGGTTAGCAAGATGTAATTAGAGGTGTTTGGGATGCTCTCACGGTATCCAGAATCTAGACCTAGGGGGCAAAACGCGTTGACAATGTGGACTGTTGCGTTATGATACACCAAAGGCAGGCAATTGTCTTGTCGAGCTATATTGGGAGCACGGCTGCTGAAAATCATTTGATTCAGCCTCGTTATTTCTGCTGCTCGCTGTTCGACCCTGCTCGACAGAGCTGCGATCTCTTCATCTTTCTGTCTTTTCATTGCATCAAGTAGCCCTTTTGCTGCAGCGTTTTCTTGAGCGAGGCGCTCACTTTCGTCACGCAGATGGTCTCGCTCCTTGATGACTTCCTCCGTGTCCTCGGCCTGCTTCTGCAGCTTTGCACCAGCGTCCTTTAGTTGCTGCTTCTGGAGATGAGCGGCTTCCTCCATACGCTTCTTTTGTAGTCGCGCATTTTCGAGGGCGGAAACATTGTTATCGTCATTCTTGAAGACGATGGGGGCCGTATTGAAGCTGAGATTGGTGGCGTGCTGACAGAGCAGAGCCATTGGGACTGATGACAGTGCGACAATTAGTTGGGCAGCCTGGTTAGATCAATCAAAGGAATTTTGACAAGTTTGATTGATTGAAAGGTCAATTCCAAAGTTCACATATATTGAAGAGATCGAGTATGGTGGAAGTATTCAGTAGGCAGTTTCACAGGAGAAGGTGACTCTACCTATAGATCATGAAGACACGGTCTAGACCCTGTGCCTGATAGGGCGTGTACACACCCTCGGTTAAGACAAGTTCGCTGGGGTGATATAGGAGCTGTGTTTGGCTAGTATAACCAATATATAGGCTACCATCTTACCATGCAGCATGCAGCGTGATGTGTGTAAGCCATCAGCGCTAGAGGCGAGCTGAACAACCATCCTCGCGTATCTAACTTAATCATTCTCTCGCCAACTCGTTTCCTCGCTCGTGGACCATGAACACACCACCTCCAACTCAAGGAGCTGGGCGGGCTTCGGGTGTGATATTCTAATGTCCACGTATTGGCACGTCACACAGACGCCCATTTATCGTAGGATATCAATTGCCTCACTCAAGCTCCAGTCCATCTTGGCATCAATTCCGAGGATATATGATTAGTATATGTGTTAGAACGATATACAAGGCCAATTATTCTGGGACTCGTCACAAGTTAGTTGGCCATAGATTATCGCAGATCATCAGAAGCAGTCTTCGGAAGAAAACAGCAAACTGACTTTATAAGCTTTAGAAATCAATAACAAAAAAGCATTCTTGTTCCATCGAAATCACTTAGTTTCAAAGTATATCTAGTGTTCATGCGCATCCCCAAATCAGTCCTAACCTAGTAATCAGCCCGGCACTCTCCTCGCCGTAGAAGCCGCGTAGAGTCCAATTCGCGCGGTTAAGGGTTGGTGCCTGCTCTACCAGCTTAGAGACAACTTCCAGTCTGTCCTCTTCAGTGTGGTCACCAAGATACCGAATTGTAGACACATCCAGTGGCCACAAGGGTAGTTGGCCAGTCTCATCGCCACAGACCAATTCAACAGTATCTATGAACGGCTCAGGTACGGCCAGGGTTTTACCCGAGGTCACCTTGGCCGCGATGATAGGACCCCTCAACTGGCAGTTCCAGACTTCTCTCTCCTCGGTATAGGCACCATGGACTAGTTGCTTGCTGTCGCTATACTCAACCTTGAGGCCGCTAAGTCTACCTGCCGAGGCGCTGAAAGAAAGCTTGGTGATCTTTGAGGTTCCAACAATCGTGTCCAGTGCACTGAAGCTATTACTTCCAGTCGGTGTAGGTTGAGATTCAGTGCTGACACAATCGCCCAAGTAGAAGTGCTCCGCAGGACTGGTTCCAGACAAGGCCTGCTTTGTCTTTTCCTGAAGCGACGGGCCCAGCCCAAGGAAATTTTTGGCTGTGGGTGCTTGGACTGTAGCAGTAGCTACCTTGAGTATATCCTTGCCCCAGACGATGCCCAAATCTTCAAAGCCATCGTCAAACGTGAAGCCGAAGAATCCACGGAATGACCATTGGCGGAGATCTGTCAGCGAGAAACTGTGGACTGTGCAACCAGCTTTAGCACCGCTTGTAAGGATGTTGCACTTTGATGTTGCCACAGCCATGCCTTGGACGGATAGCTTGTTCTCGTCGCCCTTGAAGATGTATACTTCGAGCTCGGTAATGACCTCGTCGTATTCAAGCTGCAGCACATGTTGAGGGTTGCCCTCCCTCCTCCCGTGAGATATTTCTTTGCTTGTTGTGTAGACGATACTGAGGCCTTCGATTTTATCAGTTCGCCACAGTCTCAGCTCGCTAGGCCTGGCACCGGGCTCCAAATGTTCCAAATCATTGAAGAATGTAGCGCCAGTTGAAATACTGTTCTTGTCTTTCAATAAGCTCTGCATTCGGTACTCATCTGCCCTGTAAGAGAGTTGTGATACGGAACTTCTGGTACTGGGGTGCATCTCAGGAGTGTCATTGGCGGAATTAGCAACAAGATTGCTATTTTCCTGGGTCTCGTGTCTCCTGGGCGTCTGCAATACTGTCAGCGATGCTTTTTGAGGTAGATGAACTCAGGGATTCTGACAATTAGAGTAGCTTCCAATTTCTTTTTCAGTTCATTGATATGGTCACTCTTCTCTTTCGCCGCTTTCTGAGAGTCCTTGAGCTCCTGCTGTGTACCCTGCCATTCCTCCAGAGTAGGTAAACGAATATCATTCGTAGACTAATCCGTTAGTTTCATTTTCAGATCTTTTCTGTCCATAGGAAAAGGTATGACATACTGGGACGAGCAATCTAAACACGCTGGGGCTCAGATATTGACCAGTACGGGAAGGATCACAGGCCACTTGGGGATCTCTTGTGACCGCGTCCACCTATAAGGCTATCAGTATCCATCGCTCGTCACTCGCTGATACAGGACTAACATACCTCTCGAACAATCTTGATCATCTCGAATCGGCAATCACTAGCCGCGACCTCCAACCCAAATACATCAGGATCGTAAGGTTGAACAGCATTTGCTGGCAGTGGCTTGTCAATTGGCTTTGCGGGCTGCTGATTTCCTCCCGCCATGCGCACCAACGCATTTAAATCTTCATTGGCTTTCCTTTCCTCGATAGCAGTTTTATAGGCTGCTTCTTTCTTCAGTTGAGTTTCGGCGATCATGGCAGCATACCTTTTCAGGCTAGGAGAAGCTTCTCTAATGTATAATTGAATCTCTTGCAAGTTCAGTTTCTGAATCACTGAAGCCAAGTCAGCCAATGAGCTCTTGATGGTCTCTCCAGCCCCATGGTCGACGTACTAATCTGGATTTCGCCCCATATCATTTTGTAGTCCTGTGTTTCTTTAGTTAAGGGCTTCAAGGAGGTGCAAAGTGTACCGACTCACAGTATATGCATCATATAAAGCTGCCGTATAAACGCCAGCATTCTCATAATCCAGGGGTGACCCCTTTCTGATTTGTTCATGGAAACTTCGCAAAGAAGTATACTTGGTCAAGATAGCGCTGGGACTCAATATGAGAAAGAGCATACGTGTTGAAGTTTCAGTTAAACACTTACCTCACTCTCTGTGGACCTGCATATATCAAATTAGCCTGCTGCATAGCAAGTTGGAAGTCTTCTCTTCACTCACAGGCTGCTACAGCATCCGGAAAACTCATAGCAACCTCCTTCAAGGTTTGTAAGTTCCATTCCTTGATGTTGTCATCTCGAATATCACCACCGCCAGACCAGGTGACTCTGGGAGAGCAAGTTAGCATGCCATCTTTTCCACGTATTCATCCTTATTCTCACTTAATATTAGTTTTGGCATTCTTCAGTGTTGAATTGTCATCCTTTGCGCCCTCGACCTTTCCCGAAACTTCAATGCCGCTAATAACTGCAGACAGCTCAAGTCCGCCGCCAATATGCATCTTCTTCAGGGTATCGGCAGTGGTGATGGAAACGATGGCGTCAAACTCACCACCCTCAATAAACCCTGAGACAAAGCAGTCTCCATATATTTCAGTGAATTGCCCCTCTGAGATGTACGGGATTGGGGTGAACTCTGTGATATTATCACCGATTAAACGTTGGTTCACAACCTTGACATGGATGAGGTAATTTATATCAGCTGTTCTGATGTCGCTTGAGTCAACAAACGACGCCTTGCCAGAGAGTGAACCGAGACCAGCCATTTTGATACTCAGTGCACCTAACTCCAACTGTCAGTACAACCTATAAGCGAGGTTGAGCAGGATAATGTTGTGCAATCGTACCGCTCACTTCCAGCTTTTTGAGTACATCTGAGCTGTTTTCAATGAATTCTGCAGTCCAAGTGACGACCTGACTGACTTCCTTTTGTCCATCTGTAAAGGTTCTTGTCACACTACCATTGGCCCCATCTAGGACAGCCTGAGGGTATTGCTGTTGCGAGCTGCCTGCAGTCAGTTGCTTGGGTGACGTGTTGGCAGCATCTGCCTTGCCAGTCAACTTTGCGGCTCGCAAGTCATTTTCGGTAGCTGGTACGCTTCCAGGCTTCCGAACAACATCATTGACGCAGAGGGACTGGGTATAGGAATTGAAGCCCATGCCCAAGCGCATGGCGCTGTTGTAGGGTGCGAGCATAAGAGCCATGGTAATGCAGAGGAATGCGAAGAGTAATCGGAATATGTGATGGTCAAAGCGATAGCAATCAAATGACTTCGCACGATCCTGGATATCTATGACATTGGATGAGTACAAGCCCTAGACTCGGTTACCAAGTCGTGGCCGAGGATAGCTAGATCAGCGAGGAGGTGCCATCGAGGGAAACATGATGTTCTAGACCCTGAAGCTACGAGGTAGAGGGTCAGTTCGCTTAGAGCAAATATTGGCGCGTATTCAGGGCTGAGGCGGCAGGATGCTGCATTGTCAGCCCCATGACTAGACCAGTCAGGTCTGTAGCGAACCACAAAATAGGAATAAGCTCTATGTCGGATCATTCTGTCATCCCTTACGAGCCCGGCGGCGGTACAGCCCTAGTGGCTACCACCTGGACACTTCACTAGTCGTGGAAGTGATGGTGTGAAGAATCCGGGGTGGTGTGTATAGCTTGTTATCCGAGATGACAACTGGGGGACCAGGGTCTGGTCTGGACAGCAAAGCCCCTCCCTCCATCTCGTATTGTGAGATCGATATCCTATATGCCTACCCCATATTGTCTAATCCAACCTCAGACTCAATGCTATGCATCGCAAAGGCAAATATGGACATCGAAACTGTCTTTCCAGGAGATCCCTTGGAGACTACAGTCAAGTACGCAGGCGCCCAACTTGCCCCCTTTTCCGTGCCATGGGCTAAGGGGAGAGTTCAGCTCTGCACTGGCTTCAATACGCAGCGCTCCCAGAATGATGCTCTGTTTCTAACACGGTCGGCATTCTGGGATGTAGAGAGCGTTCCACTTCACTACCGTCAGTGTCAATTGACCTCGATCCGAGACGAGTCCGCCAGCGACATCGCGAGTAAGTCGGAAATCACCAGCTTCGCCGTCAGCGCCTCTGTTGGCGGGAGCTTTTTGGGCGCCTCTGGTCGTGGAAGCTATGAGAAGAGCGTACGCGAGAATAAAAATGTTAGTTACGATATGCTATTCACGCAACCGGTCAAAGCTAACTTTGGTCCAGAAATCAAATATAAGCGTTCGGGCTGAGCACATATGCGGCCAGATTGATCTGGGACATATACCGAGGCTGGATCTGGGCGCAATTAGGCTGCTCAGTGATTCTCCTGATCCAATCAATGAATTTCGTCGTGCGTACGGCGATTTCTACGTTGCAGGTCTCAGGGTGGGAGCTGTGAACAACACCACCATCTCAGGCGAGATGGCTAACAAGTCCTTCTTCGAGGCGACGCGTCTGCAATTGAAGATCAAGGCACTCTTTTTGACACATAACAAATCTATCGATGATGTAAATCAATCCAAGAGCAACAGCGGTGGCCTGAGTGTCGCCGCTTTCGATTCGTTAACGGCATTTTACTCTAATTTCACGGCCCATAACCTGGAGGACGGTCTCACCGCTGGGTACATAGCTTCTGATAACAAACAAAAGGCAATGAATCTCGGTAATAGAGCGTCCGAGGTTCTGTTCAAGGAGTTTTCACTAGGGCTGAATGGGGCAGTCTATCAGGATTCTGTAGATCGACTCTGCGACCGTGGGCTTGTCACTGAGCTGTTGCTTGCCCCCTATTCCTCGCTTCGAGAGTACCAATCTCTGCTTTCGCTACGATACAATAGGCGATAGTATAATCCCCCTTCAGAATAAGCAGGCAAATATATTTAAGGCAAAGTGTATTAAAATCTCCGAAAGCCAAAAATGCAAATTATAAGAATACCATGCTCTATTGCCTGGAATGCAGCCCACCTCGGGTCTGCTGTCAGCAGGAGGTTGTATCGACGACATTTTTCGCTTACATCTTTGTTTACGAACATCCCTTTCGTTTGACACTATTGGTATACCATAGCCTAGGGCATACCACCATGACAGGCTCTCAGCCAATACCCCTCACAACACCCAAAGAGCTGGCTTGAACAGATTAAACTACTGCAGTCAGCAGTCACTTCCATTGCACCTCCACATCTAGCCGAAGTCTGCTCCACGCAACCCCCTGTCGAGACTATTGATGCAAGCTGAACCGTTGTTTGAAGTGTGGTCAGCCATCTAAGACCCTTGACTGTAATGATATCTCACATGTTGAAGGGTCTCGACACACGGCACCGTCGCCAGGTCGGATTTCTGGGCTCAGTCTGATTTTGAACGCATCGTCCATCGGCTAGCAGAAATTCTTCTTCCGCTCCGGACTTTTTACAAGAGCTGTTCAAATTGCGCCCAAAACTCGAACCACAATCCTCTCAGCTTTCCCAACTCTTCACACAAACACTTGTTTATTAATTTCTCCCATAATGGCCACCCAGATTGTTCCTTACAACACTGCCATGCAGCTTGGCTCTGGCTTTAACTCATTTACCCAGACTCCATGTGTTGATCATGCTGTTATTCGAGATGTGGATATAGCAGCTAAGCTTGAAAAGGAGGACGAAGAACCCAAACAAGTGGCACAGTCCGTGACTTACAAAACATGTGTCATCGAGAAAACGACCGATGTCACTGACGAGATGAAAGTTAGTATGATGGTTCCCATGGACTGCAGCCTGCTAACAAACGTCCCCCGATGACAGATCAATGGTGCGTTCAACATTAAATATGATCAGTTGACCGTTGATGGCAGTGGAAACTTTGTCAACACCAACAAGATCAAAGACAGTGATGTCAGTATCATGGTTTCTGTCAAGGTGGTCAACCAAACCATCGATGACTATTCCCTCACCAAGTTCCAGCCCGTTCCCAATATGAAGGAGGCATCACCGCAGCGCCTAATTGAAATCTATGGAGATTCCTTCATCTCAGGCTGGCAGGAGGGTGGCGAGTTCTTGGCTGTAATTAGTATTGAAGCCAAGAACCGAGACGAAGCCCAGACTATTGCTGCTGAGTATGTCACTGATCTCTCAATTCTTCTGTACCTTTCATCTCATTGATATGCCACTCCAGTGCTCGAGTTGCTTTCTCTCAAAATAAGAATCCACCTCCTGGGTCTACTAGCAAGGAGCTATCACTGGATATCAGCGCCAAGTTTGACAACATCAAGAAGCACTTAGCAGATGAGAACGAGGTCTCAGTCTCCGTAACTTGGACCGGTGGCGGTCAACAGCTCAAAGAAGGTATGCCGCCCAGGCGTTCATCATAATGAAGTTCTTGTCAGCTGATACGGTATTGAATCAAGCTACCAGGGACTGGGACTTTGACACAATGAAGGCCGTCGCCTTAAAGTTCCCTGATCTATGTGCCAAGACGCCTATGCGCACCCATGCATTGCTCACCAAGTACACGGCCCTCAGGAGCTTTTACACAAGCCAGACTTTCGACCTGCCTATTTATGACAAGACAGGGACATATACCAATGTTCTCCAGGAAGCCTACCTCGACTACAAGTCAATTCTCGCCTCAATCCAAGTTCTTGCTTATGACGTCTCGGAGGGGACAAAGGCCCTTGTTATAAATCCAAGGGGTAACAAAGCCGGTATGGGCAGCAATACGCCCCGACCCGAGAGATACTGACATCATCGTAGTCGAACATGCCAAAGCAATTACCGAGAAAGCCGCGGCAGCGGAGGAAGAAGCGCCAGCTCCAAAGCCTGCTGTTGAGTCTGAGTCGGTTGAAGGCAGTGTGGCTGAAGTCATCAGTCCTTCCAGCCTTCCACAGAAGGTGGTTACTCTTCCACCACCCTCAATCAATGAACCCTTTGCCCCTACTATTGTAGGTCTGGAGGAGGCGCGCCTCAAGTGCCGTTTCATGATGAACCGCATCATCCAAGAGGTGAGCTATTACTGAAGCTCGGCGTCTGAATAGATCAGTTTCACTGACCAGAGTTTCCAAGATCGACAACATCACCATCAAGCCCGAAATCGCCACTGATGAAGCTAGACAGACCCCGTATCTTAGCCCCTTCCTCTTCAAGATGCTCCTACCACTTGGTGTACCTCTGCCTTCTGAATCAAGCCCGGCCCTTCAGGCTGTTGCAGCATCAAAGATTGACCCTGACGCACTCTCTAAGAAGTTTATGGGTGTTGCTGCGTGATCCAGCACTGGATCGAAGATGCTTCAAATGCATAATAAATTATTGAAGCAGGGCTACTTATTATCAATGTACTGTTTAGTTAAATCATTCTACCTACTGCCCAGCTTTTAACCAGAGAGAAAAGACTGTATCAACTTAAATAGATAACTTAAATGTATTGAGAGTGAGGCTACGTATACTTGCCAATTCTCTTAGACCTAGAGCTTTGATCCAATCCCTGGAGCCAGTCGGGCATCCCGCGAACCAAGGCACCAATCCACATATTGGAGCGTATGACTATCTAGCTGATGCAGAGATGGATCATGCCTATTCGTTCCGATGGATTCCGTCTGAATCAGGCTACCGCTCGCAGATCAATGGGCGCGCGCGGCTGCCCCATTACAGGAGAGAGGGACGTGCTTCTTATCCCTTGACTTTTTGTGATTACGAGGCCCGTGGCAGGTACTGTCCTATTGCCACGAGAGAAGATGTTTTTCAGCAATGAACAGGCAAAAAATTCAAGCACCCAGTGCTGAAGGGAGTTGGCTTATGTTATGGCACGTCTATCGCCCGGATATCAGGGTTAAGCGTATGCAATTTCTAATACATCCTGTCTTCTCCCTCTACTGACGAAAGCTCTCAAATGAGTAAACTCTGTACACATAGCGGTTGCAAGCCTTTGCTTAGATTGATGAATGAGTTTCGATTGAATGCATCCGACGTTCTCGCGGGTTGCGCGCTTGAACGAGCGGATGTCCCGGATGCTAATATCTGCTTCATCATGATAATACGCTAATTAGTAAAAGAAAATGGCGAATAATATACGATCTGGCTTGGCTAATTGGATAGGGCGGATCACTATTTAAAGCTTACTCGTAGGCTCATCAGAGTGGACAAGCTTAATTCAACCCGGTACGCGGATGATCTACCAATTTATCCCAGCAAATGTGAAACGGCAAACATTCTATACGCGATTATTCTAGACCATGCAGCGAGGCTGAGTTCTTTTGCCAAGCCGGCGGTGGATGGAATAAGCAATTGCTTCGTCACCTTTGGCAGGTGAACCGTGTTGAGCTGCCAATTCCGGGTCCTTTTGCTTTTCTTGGCATGGGTCTGCCGTCAAAGTAGGAGCAGGCCGTAGCAATAAAATGAGGCCATCCTCCGTTGCCGTTAGACACGGGGACTTCAATCATCTCAACGTGGTGGTCGAGGAAGTTAACGAAAATGTCATACTCCCCTCGCAAACTGGCGATAGCTGGCCTAGGTAAGATACACGTCCGGAGATCCCGAGCGAATCGCTAACTTCTTTGCAGCTCTGGCGCAGACTGCAGCTGCCCTCAGCGCGACAATCTTGGCCGATGTTAACAGGGACGGTCACGTTGACGTCGAGGGAAACTCCGACGTTGAGGGCAAAGCCACTTGGACGGAAGATAGGGGCGCCCTCTTCCTCGCCAACATTGGAGATACCAACAAACGGTGCGCGAGCAGCCGTGCTTTCGACACTTGCAATGATGCTGAGGGCAATGAACTCCGGAATCCAAAATACCTGGCTCCTCTCCGTACCCTCCCGATCACAGGACTGAGCACATCTGCAGTCGGCACTGTCAAGGTTCTCGACGAAGTTGCGGCTGCCAAGACTCGCATCTTCTCCAAGTCTGGCGAGTCCTGGAGTTATGTTTCCTCCAACTATACGTTCAGTGCTAGCGAGCTTGAGGGCGGCCTGGAACTCGGTATCGATTCCCGCGATGTCCGTCGCTCGGACTGGGATGGGCGTGCGCAGGTGAAGTTCACTGTCTCTGATGGAGGTGAAAGTGCCGAAGATGTTGTGGCAATTCGCGTGGCACCCGTCTTAACCCATCACCATGCCCAGCTCGCGCAGAAAGTTCTCACCACCCTTCCAACAATCGACTGGCCCGACCAAACCCGCTTCGTGAAGAACCTGGCCAAGAACGTGGCTGACGCTGGAATCAGCGAGCCCGTGTTCCAATTCACATCTTCGAGCGACCACTGGACCCAGGACTTCTTCGAGCCTGGATACTCCAGCATCCCGGGCCCCGAAGGACCGATCTCTCTTAGAATAATGATACGTTCATCGCAAAGCTACCGTACGGCCGGAGAGCAAGTCTTCACTGCCGTCCGCTCGGACGGTGTAGGTGCCGTACAGCAGCTGGCACAAGGAGGCACTCGAGATAGTTTCGGTAACCTAGAAACTATCCCGCCATATACTCACGACGGGAAGAGCTACCCAGCAGGCCGCATCATCATGGGTACCTCTGAAGATGAAACCCCACGCATTCTAAGCTTCATTAAGGCCCAAGAGTCACAAGACCCACTGATCCTGGACACTTCGTGGCTTGCTGTCGGGCATGTTGATGAATTTCTTCAGTTCTTGCCTGTAGACAGTGAGCGCGGCTGGGTCCTCGTTGTTGATGACCCGCTCGCAGGTCTCAATCTGTTGAAGAAGGCTTCCGAGGACGGCCATGGCGGCGAAAAGGCCGTCTCACGCGGACTTCTTGAGGGGGAGACACGCCAATGTCTACCCACGAACACCATCGACCAAGCACTGAAGCTGAACTTGTTTGAATCCTACCAGAAGCAGGCCGCCGAGTTCATCGAGGGAAATATCGCACGGATCAAGAACGCGACAGGCATCACGAATGAGGAGATTCTACGCATGCCGGCTACTTTCTATGACTCCAATTCCGATCCTTGGCCTTGTAACAATACTAATGCTCAATCGTCCGTCTCCACGATTTCGGGAGGACCTTCTTCCAAGGCGAAGTCCATTATCGACTGGGGAACACCATCTGGGGCTGTCCAAGAGCGACAGGCAGGTTCCACTATCCAGCTGGTTGCCTTCTATCCCGGAATGGTGAACGGCGTGGTGTTGAGTAACTCCCAGGTTCTTGCTCCAAACCCCTGGGGCCCTGTCATAGATGGTGTTGACATTCTTGCTAATGAAGCCATCAAGTTGTATGAGAGTGTGGGTTTCAACGTCACCTTTCAAGATGACTGGTTCTCCCACCATCTCCTAATGGGAGAGGTACACTGTGGCTCCAATACCTGGAGGGAGGCTGGAGACGTTTGGTGGAAGAGCTAAGAATTTCTATTTAGTGGACAGGTCATAATTCTACTATATCTTGAAATGATTAGATTCTTTGTAGGTCTGGTATTTTAATGTGTTGGGCACGTTACGCGTGGGAGCAAGATTCTCAGAGAGCTACAGGCACTCGAATTGGTACTGAATTACAAATATCCCGGTGTTAAGTGAACATTTTTGAATGACTGGTAGACATAAAAACATGAAAGAGCTACCGCTAAGGTCATAATGAAGTCCAACAATATACTTAAGACATTGCGCTTGTAAGTACACTATCTAGAAAGGGAGCAACATCGTTACTCGAAACAGCGCCAACACACTCTGGAAATCCCAGATCCTTGAGTTCAACACTGTCAACTCGTATCATCAACCATCAACCACCAGCTTTTCTTTTCCGGCATTTAGAAGACCCCTTCTGTAATCATCCCATTGCGGAGCTCGGACTAGGAATTATGGTACAATCTTCCCGCTTTTCCGTTCTCGTTGCAGGTGGGTAACTGTAAGGAAGCTCAAACTCGCCGTACTTGATGATGCGAGCGACTGCCGTGTCTTGGAAACGCCCGAAGCGCATGGGGATTTTATCGGCAGTCATTTTGACCTTGGCAGTAGACTTGAGCTTTTGCAAACCGGTCCGGCTGTCCTTGAATCTCCTTGCAATGAACTGGTCGAACTCTAGCGGGAAGACTGTGCACTGTTCCTTGTCGTCTAGCATGACACGATCAGCGATCCAATTCATGAATCCCATTCTATGAAGTCTGATGACCCATTGAGTCCTAGCATAGTATTAGTAACGATTGAGCAAAAGTTTCATATCTAACTTATTGGGGTAATACTCACACGACATCGCGGCATCCATCTAGGGTGTGCTCATCCACACTGGTAAGCATAAACCAGGACAGGTTCGACTTGTGTCCATCCGAAAGGCCCTTGTATTTGCCAAGTATAACATTGACGAAGTCCTTGACCGTATGGACAGGATCCACGTCGTAAATGAAGGCGATCGTGCTGTCCCTGTGAATCTGCCACGTCTGCCCCTCGAAGACCTTGTGAACCCGAAAAACAACTCCCGAATCAGCGCCTTCAACTTGCTGTCGGTTGTTTGCATCGAACATGCAGCTCCCGGCAGATTGCCAGCGGCCCTTGTCCTGCAAAGCCATGACCCCTTCGTTGAGTATAAGCCGCAAGACAACATGAGGCTTGATTTGGTTTTCACTCTCGGAAAACTCAATGTGTACGCGCTTGACTGTCGATTCAAGTATCCCTTCCAGCAAAGTGTTTTCTTTCGCCTTTTGGAGTACACTGCCTAAAAGACATGTCATGTCTTTGAATTCGTCTTTGGCGCTCATTTTGGCAGGTTTTTCTGTGATATTGAATTGTATCGAGAAGCGGTTTTTGTGATTTTGGTGGTATGTAAGTTTTCTCTGCGGCGGCGTGCATATTTAATTTATACCTACAAGATCCCATGATTCGCACACATAAATTCGTAGAGTAACACAAAGAAGATTAGATGTCGGGATCCGTTACAAGCTGGCCTTGTGCTCCGAAGTTGGTGCAACACGGCTCCGGCCGTAGGAGCAATTGGAAGTTGATTTAATTCTAAATCCAAGGTAAGAAAGTAAAACCAAAACTGCGGTATACATTGAATCGTTGTTTCTGAAATATGCGATGGACTATTCAGTGACTCGAAATGTTTGTAACTTGAGATGATTATCGAAGCAACCACGCGTGGACTTCTATTCGACAACACATGCACAATTCAACAGCCATTAGTACTCTATTATGGTGTCTTTTGCAGAGGTTTCATTCTCGAGATTTGGATTCGGACAAACATACTATATGTTAGGTTACTCGTGGTATTGACGGAGAACAAAGAGACGATTTATTATTTCCCGTTTTAGGGCTTTCGTTAAGTTTTGTTTTAGGCATGGTGGATAGAATGAGCACGGGCTGAGAACTACGGAGGAGAGTTCAAGTATAAAGATGAGCAATAATAGAAGATGCCAGACCCGACATACGTAGATTCAGACTAGTAGATCATTATCCATGATTCCCCAGTATCATGCTCACAGCCTGCCTATAATAGAAATATTACAACTTCGATATCGGAGACAGACTGCTGAAGAAATTGCTAAGTCCCGAAGTTCCATCAATACCACAAATGCCTGATTGGTTCCCGAATAACTAATATCCTTCACCGGTTGTCTAAAGAAATGGGCCGCTGGGTTCGCCAACATATCCATTTCTAACAACTCTAACGAAACGCTCTTCACTTTGACAATCGACAGAATTGGTGTCTTAATCGATTACTAACATCATAGATGCCTGAACTCATTACACAAGTGGTTCCGGGAATGGTTCCGCCGGCTGGTTGAGGGTCGGCTGGTTGAGGCTATCAAACCTTCGGGCAACGAGATTCGAGTACGGATTATGCAAACTCGGGACGACCATTTTTAAATTAGGACAATTTTTCCTAATGAGAGCAATTAGGTTGTTGGCAGATTGTCTAGTATCTCGCTCATTAGTCTCGAAGAACATAGTTGTGTAGGTGGTGAGATACTGCAGTACTTACTCGAGAGTTTGAGGCTCTTCATGGCGGTCGAATGTAGCCCTGCGGACATTCAACCTCTGCAGAAACGGAAACATGGGCTTGTCCTCGGGGGCCAGGGCCATGAGTAACCGAGTATCAAAGTTTTTCAAAATATTGCATTCTTCAATCAAGGGACAGTGCTTCGCAAGAATCGCGCCCGCTCTGACGGATAATTGTGCCTCGATCACCAATGACAACTGTCGCAACAGTGGCAGGCCGGAGATGAGATTCTCAAAGTCGGGATTTTGGAACGTGCCGCCGCGCGCATTATAGACTTTCATGCCTCTACTCTTAGATGCCAGATCGAGCGTCTCCAGCTTGTTGAGTGATCGTAGAGCCACCAAGCTTTCCGTCGACAGTACGGTCCGCGGCTCGAATGAAAACCTGAGACGCTTCAAATTTGGCAGCTTCGGTAGAGGTTTCAATACATCTTCCTTGTAATCCTCGAGCTTCAGAATGAGATGCGTCAGATGAACCATGTTTTGTGAGATCCACGCGACGGAAGAAGTAGACACCGATGTCGTCAACTTGCGGACGCTCTTGAACGGAGCAACTGTTTCGTTGGAGGTCCGAGTGATCAGTCTCGGCGGAATCGATGTTCCCCAACTGAGACGAAGAAGATTGCTCCTCCCAGCCAGGTCGAGGAACATGGCATCAGAGAGGAGGCCTTCCATGTCGTTGAGGTTCACATCCTCAAGGCATTCTAACCCCGATATGAAGCCTAAGAAGGCAGATGGCGTCACACGAGGTCCAGGGAGATTGATGGTGACGGCCCGAAGACGCGAACAGGTAGCCTTCATCTGGAGGAGAAACTCATCGTCGAGATCGCCACCGCAGAAATTGAAGGTCTGCAGAGTCGGCTGGATATACTGTCGAAGACAAGTGGAACCGCCTTTCGGAGGATTGAAGAGATCCAGAGTGACTGTTTTTAGATGGTTAAACTGAAGACCTTGGAAGGCTTCGTGGATATGGGCCTCCTCGCCATCGAACTCCAACCTCTCAATCTTGGAGGCGTAGATCTGGCGCCGATGCTCTGCCACGCGATAAAGCACACGGGAGTAAACTTTTCTCCACAGGATACTCGTGGCGCAGTCGAACCAGGCCCGATTTACTTGGGTTGTAGGCACCAAGCTGCGGTCGCTCACCATCAGCTCGAAGACCGCCAGCAGCAGCTCGGGCAGCCTGAGTGCTTGCTCCGTAGCCGACATTTCCACCACTGCATGACACGTGACGGGTCTTCCTTAGTTGGTGAACAAATGATGAAATAGCCTGAGTGGGTGAGTCGAACAGGGATGGATTATGGATGGATCGTAGATGGATCATAGATAGATGCGAAAGGGAGAAAATAGCTGCTTCATTTCGGTGCAGGAGGGGCAAAGTAAGCAGCGGTTCATTAGGCTGCAACCCTCACTGATTGGCCACTGAAGGTCTGGCCTATAGCCACCGCCCACCGCTTGTGTTCAGTTTCAGCTGCGGCCATGAGACAACAATACATTCCAGGCGTGAAATGTGCAATTTGTTCTCCAAAACCCCTCAATTGGTCCTGTCAGCTGACGCATTCACATTGTTCCACCGGGAAACAAGACGTCAGCTTATTGAATGCCAAGGCTTGTGATTGTTGAAACCAAGCTTATCACAAAGCGTGTTTTTTTCGAAAACTCAAAGTCAGTCAAATTTGTACATGATCTTCAGCAATGAACCCTCTTGTTCTAAAATTTTGGATTCATTTCTAAGCGGTGATGTTTCTGTCGGCGCCAGAGCACTTCATCAGTAGTGAAACACGAGGACGCCTGCCCGAACCAGCACGACATGGCGAATGACTCGACCACCGCCATGCGTGGCAGGATGGAATATGCATTATGAATGCTGAAAATACCGTGTGTGTATGTCAAAATAACCCATTCTATGAGATTCTTCCAAAGAAAGATTATTTCCGCTGTACTCAGTAATGGTGTCATGTGATCAACTGGCGGTGAGAATGGATATCTTTCCCAGACAAAATGATGCCCGATGGAAAACTCTTACCATTCATCTCAAATGAGTGTTCCCTTTTTGATTGATTAATTTGATTGGGTGCTCTATCTGCTGATTCTCTACAAGCCGGATTGAGGGCAAGAGCCAGACCCGACAGTTAGAACTTAGCACGGCAACCATGCACGCATAGAAGAAATGATATCATTATTTATTACTTAATGACTACACCTTAGATGTCCTAGAGAATCTCTAGGACGCTTAAGAGAAAGGCAGAACGGTCACTACCAAGTCACGAATACGGCAACGTGTGAACCACGTTGCCAGCACTTGATTCCAGTTGAGGGTCGCTCAACTGGCCCTTAATTTCGCCATTCGAGCAACAGAAGTAATGGCGTCAAGTGAATTTTGTCTAGAATTAAGAGGCGCAACTTTAGTGTAGACATCAGAGATAAATCAGTACAACATAAATCAACACGTCCTACACTTTGGATACATCCCTCATTATATAAAGATCCAGATCTTGTACTCAGCCCAATTAATTTCCTTAGGATGAGGCGCGTCGTAGCCACTGACCGCTTTGGCTATGCGGAATGCCGGGTATGGGAAGCGATACCCATAACGCAGCATTGAGATGGTGTCCGCGTATTTGGCCCTAAAGTTCTCAAGAACGGTGGGAAAAGACAATCCATTATCCACAGGTTGACTTTGTTATTGACGTTTGTTCGTCGGGTGACACGATGTTGTATCGGATTCCCGATATTGGAGAACACAAATTTCTTGAGTTCTGTTGCAGCTTCCTCCTGGTCCGTACTCGTCATAAAACGAGCGCACTCATGATATGCGCGGATGCTGGCTGTCGCGACTTTCCGTGGCCTTTCGGTTCGGCTAAGTGGCACTTCCGCTATCCTCTGTGGCGAAGTCTGGATTGTCTGTCTTGTAGGCGTCCAATCTTGTCTTTCCCTTCTTTGTAGTACCAGATGAGTCTTTAGAGGTTTCTGGTACGTCGGTCCTGTCGCCGACCTTGCGTGAATATGACGCTGTTAAGTTGTTTGGATCGACCCTGAACGGGTTTGGTGAGATATTGATATACATGATACTAGTATTACCCTTCAAGAGCTCGCCGTTTCTTCCTTGTTTTTACCCGGTAGAAAGAAAGACCTACTGGTTTCTCTGGAGGTACTCGGGTCGAAGGGGAAAGAGGTTGTTTCGGGAGGCGAATTTTCGAAAGAAGGAGAGGGTCTTTATTAAAAACGAAGATAGAATCTAGGAAGAAAGGACCTTGTAGAGAAAAATACGAAGTCTGTTAGACAGATGAGGTGGGTGGGTGAACTGGTGAAATTTGAAGGAAAGTGGTTGAGGGGAAAGGGCGAAGTTTGAAAGGAAAGAGTTTTCTGCACGATGTTCTCTCGATAGTCATCCAAAGGCACATCGTATTTCTCCCTTAATTTCTTGGCACTCTCGTCTACCTCCTTTGCCTTTTGATCTGTTCCGCGGTTTTTGGGACGGGCTTCTATAGGTCGAAAAGTACATTAAGTCCTGCATGATTCTAGCTCTGTCTAGCTAAGTAACCGTGTAATACGATAATAGACTTAGCTATGGAATCAAACATCGGGGAATACCTTTCTTCGCAACAGAGAAAATTGGCGAGCGACAGAATAAGCCCTAGGTTTGTGAAGCATCAGGCTCCATGGTAAGTGTTCATGTAATTCATTTAAGGTAACCACTAATAGACTACAAAGACCGCGGATGTCACTAGACTCTGTTCAAACGTAAATAATGAATCAAAAATATAAACGGCTCAATGTTCTGTTTGTGAGCCCGCTATTCTTTTTATTTTTCCCCAAACGATATTATTGATCTTATCATCTCTTGGATCTACGTAAATCTGCTCTTATTGTTCCAATGCACCTTCATCCCTAAGGATTTAAGTAACGCTATCTTTTTTTAACTCGCGTATATTATTCACGGTTTATGAATTTTTGCACTCCTACATATATGATCCTAGTTGGGGGTTCGCGATATCTAAGACTAGATAAGTTTCTGTTCCATAGAGATAGGACTAGTATTCAACTAATAATACAAGTTCCTTCCTCGTCTCCAAGTAATACCGTATTAGGAACGTGAAAATAGTGCGATTTTTAGAAATTAGTCGGTTTGTTGATTGTGATTTTCGGCTTTAGTAATGGTTAATGTGGTGCAATTGGGTATGCTATAGGATGGACTCGATCAAATAACGATCTTCCTATACGTAAAATTACCCAATTACTTATGAATTTAGTCTTAGCCAATGAAGGATCGTTGTTTTCTAATACGCCGGCCGGAAACCGATGGGTGGTATAAACCGGACGGCGGCCGGTGTGGCGACAGATCACGGTCCCGGGTAAGAAGACCAGCAATACGAGCTATTCTGGGCCTTGATCGATCGGTCGGCCTTGCCTTCTTCTCCAGCCCCATAAGCCTGCATTCAGAGGCCCCATCAGTACCATTGGCTTGGCTCGTCTCTGCGTTCAAGCTACAAACCGGCGGTCTGTTCGAGTCAGTGGCCTCCGGAATGCCCCGACAAGCTTCCGTGCTCCCCCACATGCAGCTGACAATCCCATTGTCATCACTGAATAACCTACGGTCCCCCACGGTCTAGTGTCGCGCGGGTGTACACGTATGTGATACTGTTGGAAAGCGGGGCGTGTTATGGCACGGCCGTCCAACTGCATTGAATCAATGGATCGATAGCCAAGCAAATATGTCCATCCGAAGCCAGAGGGGCGGCCGTGAAGAGTTTTCGTCGGGAACTACAGATCCAATAACGGGGGGAGGGGAAGGGGAATTCCCCAGTTAGGCTAGGCATGAGCCGGGTCGACGGAAAGTTTCGTTCTGCCTTTTTAATGCTCATTGACACAGAACTGTGGGGTTTTGCCAATGACAGTTAACAGGCACGTGCCGTTCTGAATCACCGCCAGTAGACGAACGCCAGTGTGCCGTCTCGCTAATCTCAACGAGTGTTCATCGCCCCATGCAGTTCGGCCGTTGCCGCCAACGTCTTCGCTCGAGGTTCAGTGTTGCGGTATCGGCAAACTCTCTGGGCAAGACGAGATCAGATCCAGCTTGCCTTGGACCGACTGACCCAGAAAACTGGACCGGCCGGCCCGGTCTAGTCTCTTCCCCATCGAACCCCTAGCCTTTTATTACTGTTTTAGTGAGCTCGCTGACCAGTAACGGGGCTTCGATTATCGAACGTTATGTGAGATTCAGGTAATTCCTTACAAAGGGGGTGGTAGCTACGGACGGGCTATTCGTTCATATAGATGTGCCCTCGCCGAACCTCTCCGATATCTTGTCTAGCCATCTATTCTCCCCAAACTTCTCCATCTTCTTTGACATTGAGACCTTCGCCCTCAGCATCACCAAGGTTGATTCGCCCACCAAGCGTACACAGGCCCACAATCCACTCACCATGGAGCTGCCGACTCTGAACCTGAGCGAGACTCCTATCCGCCACGAGGACTCACCCCTCAGTCTTTCCACCAAGTTCCTCGATGGCCTGGCCGACATCATGGCGCCCACAAACTGCCGCCACTGCGACCACTACCTCGTCCTCTCCATTGGCAGCCGCTCGGGACTCGTCGAACGCCTGCTGGCAGACACTCTCAAGGCGCGCACACCCCCCGGCAATGAGCCCAGGATCACAGTGGAGGGCGTCCAGGTGGAGACGGAGCTGGCCAGCTCCCCTAACAAATACCTGCCCGAGACGGCCCTCTCCAAGATCCCCAGCGCATCTGACGTTACCCCGCGACTCCAGGACCCGGACGTGTCAGCCCTGATGTTCGTGTACCCGCATCACCCCGACATTGTGTCGCAGCACATCAGGGGCATCGTCGAGGCCGGGCTCAACATCGGAACCGTCGTTTGGCTTGGACCGACCGACGACTGGGTGAATTACGAGCCTTGCTTCGCCGGGTACTATGGCTGGAGGCGCGTCTTGGAGGTGTATCCTGGGGAGAAGGTTGGCCTCGACAAGTCGGAGACCCTTGCTGTATGGCAGAAGTAAATTGCTTGCATCGGGAATAGGATTAAGGCGTTCAAATTTTAATTCATGTCTCCTTTGATTTTCCTGCATTGAGGATGGAGCGGCTTCCTGTGCGACTGCACCGCATTTCTTGGGTGTTACGAGTTACAATTCATTGCAAAAATAATGAACAATTCGATTACTGGAAATTTATGCGAGCGCGGAGACTCGTGAATTTGCTTCATTATGATTTGCATTTGCAGATATTGAAATGCAGCGGTAGAAGCCAATCTCATCCGGCTTGGTTTTGGCAGAGTGAATTCGCTCAGATACGACACGTTTTGGTGGTGTGGCTCGAAGAACATAGACGGAAGACACCTTACACATCTCAATGCGAGGCACATCCTGTTAAGGGTAACTTGCAAGTTTTAAATTGCGCATCTTAAGCTGCGAAAGAATAAAGCGCTCTCGAACAAATCAAGGCAGATGAGCTACAACAGAGAGAGAGGGGATCACGTATGGAGTTGGCGAATTACTTAGAGTTGTCATTTTCGATAGCCTACCAAGCCTTCACGAATATAGAGACTTGGTAAAGTAAAATTCCACATGTTATGCAGTCTGAAAAACAAAACCTCGAATCAATACCATAACCCAGCCTCGTCATACTATCCGCTGTCGCTGCTTTCTCGGCTAGGGCGATTCTCGGAAGCCGAGCGACTTCGACAGGACGATTGGGGCGATATATGCCGTGGCACTGCCATGGCGCCGATTTGCTTCTCGACCTCGAGCCTATCCTTGCGCTCTCGTTCCAACATTTCTTCCAGTAATTTGCTTTTCGCTTTCGCCGATTCGAGCTCTAACTCCAGCTGATTGATGGTCTCATTCATCTCCCGCTGCCCTTCTTCGTGCTCCTCGTCTTGACGCTGAAGCTGTTCTTCTAGGTCTATGGCTCGAGCGGCTCGTCTCTGACGAGATGCTCGTTGTGCATGGCGATTTTGCTCTTGCCGTATCTGTGATTTCTCCTTCTTGTTGAACTCTAGATGCTGCGGTTCTTGAAAGGAGCTGAATTCGTCAAATGAAGGGAGCCCGAGGTGCCTCAGCCTAGGCAATGTCTGCCGAGAACTCTCTTGATGTTGGGTGCCAGAGTGGTATCGCGAGATGGAATCGTGCTCGGCCATGGGGCTCATGCTGATGGCTGAATCGATATCAATCGTTCTCCTCTCAATGTGCTATTGAGCTAAGGAGCCTCGCTCGCTGGACGGATGGTCGATGCTTGAGTCTTCAGACTGCGTGCGAGGAAACAAAATCTCGGTACCGCTATTCGGCAAGAAATCAACCTTTTCTCGATGGATTGATTCTGGATATGAAGTTGGCACGTATGTTGATCATGATCATCTGTCCCCCAATGAAATGAGTTGCTTTTGTGCTTATGCGGCGGCCCCATACGTTCTTAATCTGCTCAAACCTTCTCAGCGCAGCACAAAGCAAGCTGCTGCCCCTACCAAGGGAATATACGCAACTTATCACTGCTGTCTAGATTACTCAGAAGCGCCACCTATTGTTCGGTCATCCTTGATAATTTTTTAATCCTTTGGGTATGACGAGCTTAAGGACTGGTTCCTCGGCTCCACATGTTACCGCAACCTCGCTTTCTACGTCTATATCCTTTCCCAGGTCTAGACATGACAACTCAAGCGGCCAGCGATCGACAGAATTACAACCATGAGGCCTTAGAGAAGCATTTGGCAGAATTCGACACGGTAGGGATTGGATGTCGAGGTGAGAGATGAGGTGTAAGCCGGTGGGCTCACTGCTGTCGGCAGAGGAGCGGTCAGTTGACTAGGTACACACAATAAAAGTCTCGCCCTCCCTCAACTGACTGTCTCGAATTTGGACATATGGACGAACTGGGAGGATTGGAGACGTTGCCTTGGTTAACCTGTATCTTTGGCCAGCCTGGATCTAATTTGTACATGATTCGCCCCCTTTTCCTTGGACAGGCATTATAATGTACCTCGGCAACCCCGCATCAAGCCTTCGGGGTCTACCTGAATCCTGACAATTGGTCCGTGTGTTAGTTATTATTAGTATCTGGATATCATGACTGCGATCTGTTTTCTCCCCAAACAACAACCAATAATCCAGCTCACATAATCTCGCTCGCAATGGCCCATCTGTCGTCAAACGTCGACCTCACGGTCGGCAACCTGTTCAATGCCAGCCACCACGTCGTGCTCGTCACGGGCGGCGCCTCTGGCCTGGGCGAGATGGCAGCCCAGGGCTTCATCCAGAACGGCGCGCGCGTCATCATCGCCAGCCGCAAGCAAAAGGACCTGGAAACGGCCACCGCGCGTCTTAACGCACTGGGCCCGGGCAAGTGCGAATACATCGTCGCCGACCTCAAGGACAAGGCCGGGTGCGACGCTCTGGTTGCCGAGGTCAAGAAGCGCACTGACAGACTGACCGTTCTCATCAACAATTCGGGCGCAACGTGGTGAGTCATCAAAACCAGGCAGGTTTAGTCAAGCAATGAGCTGACCATTTGACTCTTTCTAGGGGAGGAGATTACTTCGACTTCCCTGAATCCGGCTGGGATAAGCTCATGGCCCTCAACGTAAAGGCCATCTTCTACGTGACGGTCGGTCTGCACCACCAGCTCATCAAAGGCGCAACAGCCGACGAGCCCAGCCGCGTCATCAACATCGCCAGCATGGCTGGTATTTCCACGGCTGATTCCACCTCTGGCGAGGACGGCGGCCTGTCCCCTCCCGGAACCGGCGTCTTTAGCTACGGCCCCAGCAAGGCGGCATGTATTCACCTCTCCAAGCAGCTAGCCTCCAAGCTGATGCCGGAGCATGTGACGGTCAACTGCATCGCGCCGGGCGTTTTCCCTAGCCGCATGTCGTCTTATGGCCTGCGCGCATCTACCAAGACGCTGTATGATAATCAGCCGAGTGGAAGGGTTGGAAAGCCTGAAGACTTCGCCGGGCTTGTGCTGTTTGTTGCCAGCAAGGGAGGCGCGCATATGACGGGTAATGTGTTTGAGATCGACGGCGGGGCTGTTCTCAGCCAAAGGGGTAAAGGACCTGCGAAGGAGAAGACTTCACATCTGTGAGAGGTTAGTGGTAGCGACGCCCAGATGCTGTTCATGTCATGATATCCGTCATTTGGGTATGTACAATCCAAGCCGGTTTCTCGCCTCACTCACGCTACTAGTCAGCCATACATCACAAGTACAGCTAATCACCGCCTAAATAATAAAGAGTAATTTATAGGGTTGCTGTTCAAAGCAGAATCTTTTCAAAGTGACGAGCGACAAATGTTGAAGGCATACAGATCAATTTGACATAGTATTGGGTGTAAAAGCTGAAGCGCTCTAATCGAAAGTTCATTTGTTGGTGAATCACTCTTATGAGAATGACCACATGCATGTGACTGAAAACTAAACAATGGATAAGAAATATGCAAACAAAAGAAAAATCTCCAAGGCTCTTAGTTCTGTCAAGTCCACAATGAAGATAAAGATCGACCAAGGAATACTCCCATCTCGATGATCAGCGCCTGAAGCCAGACCAAAAGTCTAGGGATCAGGAGGACGAGCCATTCCAAGAAAGACTCCTCCGATTCGTCCTGCGCACGCTCAAACTCCGATTTGAAGTCCTCGGTCTCTTGCACCCTTCTATACGCCTCCTCCATTTGTGGCTGTCGGTTTCTGATTTCCCTCGTCCACAGCTGGGTGTACGCGTCCAACCCAGTGATGAGCCTTTGTGCCTCGGTCTTCTGCGCAGAGTCTCCCAGTTCACTGGAGAGGTGCTTCTCCAGCTTCTTCTTTATTCGTTTGCTATCCCGCACACCGTCGCTCATGATGGAGAGGCTCAACCTCGTGAGGTGGTAGATTTGTTCCTGATCCGTTTCGATGTCATCCAACCCACCTACGATCATACTGATGGTGCTTTTTAGTGTTGGCATCAAATAGGCTCCAAAAGTGAGGCCAAGCTTCACGAGTGAAGACAAAACAGGCATAACCAGAGTGATCTGAGGTACGAGATTCATAGCACTCCCGTTTGTCGAAGACTGGCGCTTTCGAATCTCTTCGTCGACTGTTCTCAAGGCGGATCCGGTCCGCTTCGAGTTGAGGAAGGCTCGGGCCTCGAGTAGTGCTTGTTCGAATGACATACTCGCCTCGGGTTCTAACGGTTCTGTCAGTTCAGAACTTCAATGTGTCTATTTTCCAGTTCTTTTCTCGCCCCGAATTGGTTTACTTACCAGGTGGATAATTATTGATGACAGGGATGACGGGAACCGGTTCAGGCTCTCCTGGTGTCTTGAAAGCCGTCGTTGCCTCTTGGCAGAGAAGGACGAAGTTTGCAAAGACGGCCTGGAATTCGTGTTCTCTGTCAGAGGCAAACTTGCAGATGTTGGTGTGGTCACGGTCAAGGGCGATGCGTGTTTCATGACCGTCCGGTAAGCCAAGAACGGCTGAATTTCTGGGAACAATCTAATCACATAATTAGCTCACAAATCTATAAGAGCAATCAACTCTCACTTACCACCCCCAATGGCTTGATCTTGTGCGGCTTTGTTTCATACACAGTAACGATCTGATACCTTCCATACATCTCACTGAACCGGTCGTAAAGTCGATCAATCTCTGGGGCATAAGCATCCATGGCTGTCAAGAAGTTCGTGTCGGGACGGTCTGCGTTGAGGGTCTGGAAGAGGTTGGCGACTTTGCCGTGGACGTTGCTGTCGACACCACGATGCGGCGTCCCGAAGAACATGATACCAGTGGTGAAATACCATATCGTCGATGACTTGCCACTACTCCTCTTGGCTCGTACCAGGGCCTACTCGCAGTGAAAAGGAAAATTAGCTTCCGGACGCCAGCTCACGTTGTAAGGGAGAGCTCGAAACTTACCGCTTTCACTAAGAGACCTCCAAGGCTGTGAGCCAGAAAGATGATAGGTCTCGCCGCACAACCCTAGTAGGGTAAGTAAAGGAATTCTGTAGCACGCTCTCACGCGAGAAGGAGGAAGAACATACCTTGCGTTGAACATGCAGCCAATCCAACAGCCTGTCAGCTTCGGCTCCGACGGCCCTTGGCCCCGTCCCCCAGACGGCGGAGGCATCGTACTCGTGGGCAAGGACACGGGCGCGAGAGGTTTCTTCGTAGATGGGAAGAAAATCTCTTACCCAATGCACTCTGCCGTCTGGTGTGTCGCATGTCCAGGTATCGGCAGCGTGTTTCTCCTTGCCCCAAACGTTGACACCGTGGACGAGGACAATACTGTTCATACGATGAGTTTCATATCCCGTGCTGAAGAGATTCAACAATACTTACTCCACATTTGGTTTCTTCGGGTCGAGTAAAATCGACATGGCGGTGTTCGTTCCCCAGTCAGCAAACGGTATGTGCCACGCTTGTCGTAGGCGTTAAACGTTAGTCTTATCGCTCGTCAAAGTCAGAAATGATATCAATTGAAGAACAGAAATTAAAAGAGAGGATAAAAAAATTCGTTACGAGGCGGTGAACGGCAGTGGAATATATCCCGTGTTGGGCACCAATCCAAGGCGAGAGTGTCTTTTTTTGGATGACAAGTAGGTGAAGCAACCATTGGACGACAGCTTCCCACGCGATCTGCGT
This sequence comes from Clonostachys byssicola, assembly GCA_902006505.2. Lineage (NCBI taxonomy): Eukaryota > Fungi > Ascomycota > Sordariomycetes > Hypocreales > Bionectriaceae > Clonostachys > Clonostachys byssicola. The sequence continues at coordinate 982,303 of CABFNO020001476.1, forward strand.
GCATGGATCGCATGGATCTACCGCTGTTCCGGACGACTTGTCAGTAAGCTAAAGCAAGGACACCTGGAAGAGTGGATAGCGACGGGCTTCAGAACACCCTGGCGGTGACTCGTAGCTGCTTATTAGTGGGTGGAAGCTGGGGCGACGCGTTCGAACAGGAGATTTGGGCTCGATCACGACGTGACCGTCCTTGACTCAGAGATATGACAGTTCTAGTTGGATCGGAGTTTGGAATGGAGAAGAACATGTGTCCAATGATTAAGACCAATGCTATCTTGGGGTACAAGGTTGATGGCTGCAATTGGGTAGACTTGGCCGGACATCGACATCCCAGGTAAATTTTCATTTCTAATGTAAGTCACCCAAAACAGACCATTTGAAAATGAGCTTTGCAATATTTTATTTGAAACGGGCAGAATGGGGAACTGTAAGGGTTACCTCGGCTACACCTGGTCCGTCACTCGGACTTCAATCCGGTCTTCGTAGGCCAGCATCACTTGACCGCATCAGCCCATCCTTTTTCAGATTTTGCCCCATTCACAGTTGTATTCGTCATATCCCAATTCAACTGCCATATGCAAATAAACGTCGGGGTAGTTTAATATGCCTCCCTCCCGCCGTAGAAACCGTTCTACAATCCTGCGGGCCGACTCAATGTCCTCCTCATTCCGCGTTGCGATGATTTCTGCAGGCTTCCGATGCATTTGATCTCGAGGGCAGGCTCTCGGGTGATCACAAAAGTAGGAAAGCCTTGACAGCGACAAATAGTCGAGATTGGCACAATGATCCGAGAGGAATTGCATTACTTGACACCAAGTACCGCCGTCTGGATGCATCTTCACATCTGCGAGAGTGAGATTTTGTAGGCTCGCCGGTGTCGTCTTGTCCCATTCCTTGGGCAGTAGCAGCCGTAATATGGATTTCATATCCACGTAAACACGAGAAAGATAGAGTTCCTTCAGACCATGAAGCCGAGAATAGCTTTCCTGTGTGAGGTTCCGCAGGTCCAGGTAATGAGTTGCCTTGACGCCCAAGGATGTAAGATTGTGGCAGGAGGAAATGAATTCCCACACATGGTATTGGTAATGCCTATTCGTTCTATACAGCTGCAGGCGGCTTGGTGGATTTTGCAACACTGTCCCTCGGGAGTCAAGAACCGTCCCGTCCAAGTCTTCCGTCCTTGTCCAAGGATGCCGGATATATTCATGGCATCCAGCAGCTCCCGTAGCGTCTTGGATCCCTATGAACAGGTTTTTGAGCCTGTCCCGCGCGGCTTGGCTCATTCCGGAAAGGTAGAATTTGACATCGTATGTTCCCGGGAGAGAAACGCGGAGATCCTGCAAACAAGCGAACGCCTCTGTCCCTAATCCATACCGGACTTCCCGCGAAAGTCTTCGAACTATATCCATGATGTATGACTCTGCGCGCTGATCAACCCAAAGAACGTTGGCTTCTGGGAAGGCGATGTCCAAAGATTCGATGTAGATCAGACTTTCCAAGAAGCGGCGGAGTAAGCTACACACCAACGCCATGGTCATTGACCTTAGACGAGCTTCTTCTCCGTTAGCATTGGAATAGCAGTAGCGCGCGAAACGTCGGTACGCTGCCGCGCTATCCTTGGGCCATTGCAACAACTCCTCCTCAGTTGCCTGCCCTTCTATCCTTTCATAGGCCATCGAATTTGGTGCTATACTCGTCTTGATCGGCAATACCTTCAGTCTCCTGACAATACTTCGGGTTGGGAGCAGTCTCCCAACCCCCACCTCATCAACGCACAGCTGCCTTATCTTGGCAAGCGAATAGTCCGAGTCAAGGTCTAGGTGCCATGACATGTGTCTCTCAAGAAGTTTCGTGGCGCTACAGTACCATGCAAGAGATACTAGGCGTATGTTGCAGACGGCCTCACGGTCGAAGGCCGTACGATGGCCAATGTCAAGCTTATCTCTGCAGGTGTTGGTCTTGAAAACACGCCCGTCAATCCATTGCGTGCTACCCGCCCCGTTCTCCGACTGGTACACGGGGGCAAGGAGCGAGAACACGATGGTGTCAATGACTTCCTGGGGCAAAAACATGTCGAGCGCGTTCCAGCATTGGCGAATTTTTCTGAACACCGTGAATCTTGGGAGTGACCGTGATTTTTCAGGGAGAAAGGACATGTCAGCCTGCAGGTTTGCGAGATGAGGGACCAGCCCTGTACAAGGGTCCCAGCTTGTGTAGAAACGCATAATTGGCCCATTGCGGGGCCAACTGACGCTTCACCATGATCGCTGCACGGAAAGTCCTGCCACTTTCACCAGCATGAACAGACTAGAGACCGTCAGTGTATAGACCAATGGACGCAACGGCCGTAATTCTTTTCCCAATAACCTAGATAAAGGTTCTAATAGCCCTTTCGATACCATTGTATGGCAAGATAGCCCGATCACTATGTGGGCTCGAGATAAGGCTAGTTCTCATGTTGTGAAAATGTACAGGCTCGGTATTGGATGTTTTACCAACAAGACTGCTAGTTTTCCTGATATAGAGCGATATCAGCCTATACTCCTAAATTCCAAGGGTAGTGTTTAGATAAGATGGCGAGCGGACAAAATCAAAAATACATTGGGAAACACCATTGGACAGCTTCCCATCACGCAATGCAACACTTCCTCTGGCATCAACTCACAAACATAACTAGGTCTAGCCAGTCCGGCAATCAGACTCCACTTTCGATTTAGAGGCATGACTTCTCCGAGGTTGACTGTGTCAAGCGAGACAAATCAATCGCCCACGCACAGGCTAAGGCTCAACCACTCCACCAAGCCGATGCCGGTCTGACTGGCGGGTCAAGCCGATGCCGAGCTGCAAGCCGATGCCGAGAACTTCACACGGTAATTTTGGACGCACGCTCTTCATTTCAACGAGGAACACCTTGATTTTCCATCAACAGACTGGCTGAAATCGATAGGCTGTCATTGGAAGTAATTCATCCAAGCGTAACTCAGAAAAGCGTTGAGAACCTCCAGACATCTGTCAACCCCTTACACAATGCCTACCAGTCCGGACACCCAAGCCCAGGCTAACCCTCAGCAACCTGCGGTGAATGAAAAAGGCTCAGTCCAAAATGAAGTCACCCCAGCTGAAGAGACAGGTCTAGAAGATGAGATTCCCCCCGAAGAGCAAGAGCAAGATTTTCCCGAAGGTGGCCTGAGAGCGTGGCTGGTGGTGCTCGGTTGCTGGCTCTCCTGTTTCGGTGCGCTGGGACTGGCAAATTCAATGGCTACAGTACATGCGTATATCAGCAGGCACCAGCTCGCAGACCACGACGAGGGGTCCATCGGGTGGATTTTCTCCCTCTGGGCGTTTCTTTCCTTCTTCTGCGGCATCTACGTCGGCCCCATCTTCGACAAGTACGGACCGAAATGGTTGCTTGCTTCGGGAGGGGTATGTGTCGTCGCATGCCCAATGTTGTTGAGTATCTGCGCTGGTGAGAACCTCCCCTTCTTCAATCCATAGAATTATGCAACTAAACTTATGGTCAGAATATTGGAGCTTCATATTAGTGTTTGGAGTTCTGAATGGTATCGGAGGGGCGCTACTCTTGACTCCCTCATACGCTACTGTTGGCCACTGGTTCAAGCAGCGTCGAGGTTTAGCTACAGGAATCGCATCCACCGGTAGCTCCTTCGGCGGCATGGTGTACCCCATCATCCTTCGCGTTCTCTTCGAGCAGGCGGGCTGGAGATGGGGTATGTGGGCGGTAGGATTGATCAACCTCTTCTGCTGCGTCTGTGCGTTCTTCTTCGTCCGTACACGTTTATCATCAACTGGAGGTATGAGCCTGCACCCAGACCTCAAGATATTCCGGGACGCGGCGTTCAGCTTGGCAACACTGGGAGTCTTCCTGATGGAGTTCGCACTATTCATTCCCATGACGTACGTTTCGAGCTACGCCCTTAGCAAAGGGTTCGGCCTCAGTTTCTCCTACCAGATCCCAACCATTCTGAATGCAGCCAGTATCTGCGGCAGGATTCTGGCAGGGTGGTGGGGTGATCAGTTCGGGGCCTTCAACTCACACATGCTTGCTTCGATATTGTGCTGCATATCCTGTCTGGCCATCTGGCTTCCAGCTGGATCATCCCTCGCCGGTCTGGTGGTCTTCGTTGCCATGTTTGGGTTCGGCAGCGGGAGCCATATGAGCATGAATCCAGTCTGCATTGGGAAATTGTGCGGTATAAAGAACTATGGCCGGTATTGGGCCTCCTCGTGCACCGTGGCATCGTTCGCTGGCCTCATTGGAGTGCCGCTGGGAGGGCAGTTGATATCAGGGGCAGGTGGTGAATACTGGTCTGCTATTGTATTTGCCGGATGCTTGTATGGGGCATGTGGTGTGACGATGTATGCGGCGAAGGGGAGGTGTGTTGGTTGGAAGCCGTGGGTTCTCTTTTGAGATGCTCTCCCCGTAGCCTTAAGATTGCAAGATCTGAAGGCAAAGACCACGTCACTTCAATTTACGACTTGATGACAATGAAGTGTAATTGAAACACTTTTATTTTATTCCAAATCATCCATGCCTAAGAAACGCCAATGATAGATCCGAGATCCAAGCCCCAATACCTCTCCGCCGGTTGCTTCGAGATACTTGCCTTCCAATGAATGAGTCCTCAACACCACCAGAAACAATACAATATGACATTCATAAGACCAATAATCATCGCCCCCCTGAAATTTGCAGCTTTCCGTACTTGTCCATATGGGCGCTCTCGCCGGCAAACAACCACATCCCACCCTTCACATTGTGGACAATATCCACGCCCTCCCTGCCATGAGTCTTCTCCATCTCCTCGCGGAAGGCCGTCTTGGGCTTGTTATCCCTGATGCGCTGCCTCTCGAAGAAGATGTAGGCGGCGTAGAAGACCGTGCTCGTGTTCCCGTCCATGGTGTCCTTCTGCTCCATGAAGGTCTTCATGTTCATCGAGTTGACCTTCTTGCCGCCGTCGTCGGGCAGGCCCTTGTTCATGGCCCGGACAAAGGCGGCCTGCTGGACGCCCTTGCGGAGGAGGGCCTTGATCTTCTTGCGGATCTCCCTGCAGGTGTCGAAGACGGGCACCTTGCGGGACTCTTGCCCGGGCAGGTCGATGTGGTTGACGTCGAGGAGGGCGTCCTGGGCGTCCTTGGCGCTGGCCTTCTTGGGCCGCTTGGGCTTGTCGTCGCCGTCGGCCGCTCCGGCTGACTTGCGCTTCTTGCCGCCGGTGGGCTGTGGGGTGGGAACAGCGTTGGCATCCTTCTCAGCGAGAGGAGCTGGCCTGGTCACGACGTGCGCGGGCACCGACGAGGTCGGCATGCCCACCGGGATGGGGAGGGGGACTGGTGTCTGCTTGGGGGGAGCCATGGTGATTGACTGATGTGATTGGCACAAGATGATAAAGCAAATCGGCTACTACAGCGTGGATTCTACCAGTCGCCAACGGTCGATGCTTAATTGATTCGCGAGTATGTGCAGAGGGCAGTTCGATTCCGTCATCGCAATAACAATTAGACGCGTCGGCGCGAATTGAGCTCGAACTGCGCTAACAGGGATTGTTCAAGCCCCAAGCAAAACTCCGCAGATCGGCCCAATTCAAGCCCGACAGAGGCCTGACATTGACTGCTTCCCAATCACCAAGTGGCCGAACAGGGCATGAAAACGAAGAACACCTATCTCCCCTCGGCGTGCAGTGGTGAATCAATTGCACTAAGATTTTATTAAACAGCCATGAAGTTATCAATATCGCACAATTCTAGAGACTTTAGACTAGCAGCGCTTGATTGCGTGTTCATCATAGGGAATGGTACCCGACACGATGATTCTCCTGTGGTCTAGTACCTCTTTAGCAATGTGTTGCCATAATTAAACGCCGGATAATCATTTAACTAAATATTTTATTCAATAGTTTCGTGAAGAATTCTAGCAACATTAAATGCTGATTCAATATCCTTTGGAGATGATGGTTTTGAATCGCGGGAGTCTCATGCTTATCGGGCTGTAGGGTAGACTTCTGGTGTTGAAGATGCAACTGGTTTAGGCCCAGGCTGCAGCTCAGTAAGAGGTTGTGACTTATCTATTCCTATCCAACTCGAACGCCTATAGAGGACTTTTTCTCAGAGGGATCATAGATAACGTCAAGTATGCGGCCCTATGTATCTTTCTCGCTTTCATGTTTGGTGTCTCTGGACTGTAAATACGAGTCCTTTCAGCAAAACCCACGTGCACTGTCCCAATTCCGCAACGCCCCGCTTACGGCTGAACTTTGCTCCTACAACATCCAGCTGACCACTTTGTCGAACCATATGATTCTTTTCCTGATTTCCTTTTTGTCCTGACCTCAGTTTTAGCATTGAATTAATCACCAACCAAAAGCAAATCTGGTGGCATCATGACTGCCGATAATATCGCCTTAAACGCCGCGACGGAATATCTCGCCAATCCGCGCTTTCATCAAACAGTCACCATCCCTTCAGGCGGCAAGCATGGCGACGTTCTAATCAGCTATTCAGAGTGTGGACATTTAGATCCCAATAGCAATGCAGACACACCTACCATCTTATTCACGCCTGGCATGTTTGGGTCGCGATACCTTGGCACGTTCATGCATGCCTTTGGACAGAAGCACGGCGTGAGAGTCTTGGTCCCAGACCGGTGATTTCCCCCGGATCGCATTACTGAATCAATCAAACTGACGACTTTGATAGTTTTGGCTTTGGCAAAACGCCGAATGTTAGTGCAGAAGATCGTATCAAGGACTGGGTGGCCATCCTGCCTGAATTCCTGGAGGCCCTTGGCATCAAGCACGTCGCGCTCGCATCCCACAGCGCAGGAACTCTCTACAACATGAATCTCCTCTGGCACTCGCGTCAGATACTACACCCTCAGCATCCTATGGTCTTCTTCTTCGCCCCCTTCGTGGACGGAGCCTGCTCCAACGCGGCACTCATCTCCTCACTACAGGTGTTTCCAGTCTTTGCCCTGTCGCAGTGGAACAAGCTGGCCAAATTCTTTGTAGTTCAGGCAGGAGGCACAATTGAGGCATCGTCCGGTATTTTGGGTCAGATGGCCCAGGCCCTGACACCTGGGAACCAAGAGCCCTCGGAGCGGGAGAAGAACATGCGGGCCATCGAACGGGATTATGGACCCGCGTACGATACGCAAGTCGAGCTGGAGCGTCTCATGGTTCGAGGCATGTTTGATCAAGAAACGGCTGGTGCAAACTGGGAGGCTGTCAACTGTCTCAAAAAGGGAGCAAAAGGCGCGTGGGACGAAGCCGACAACATGCATGATCTGGTCGATAGAATCGCTTCGAGAGAGAAGGGGGCACACTCAGAGGGCCAGGCGGGGAAGCTTAGCGTGAGCATCTATTTTGCAGAGTCCGACATCATGACTGGTAAGAAGGGCCAAGATTACTTTAAATCGTGTTGGGAAGAGGCAGCTGCAGCACACGACCAGTGTGTGGACATTAGAGCGAGAACTGTCGAGAAGACCAACCACGACAGTGTTCTCACCAACGTGGAGACTTTGGCAGACATGTTTAAGCTTGTGAGTGAAATGAAGAGCAGCTAGACGGACTAACACAAGCCGAAGTGTTACCCCCTATATGTTTATAGTGAATTAAGTTTATCATATATTGAGTGAACCAAGCCGAGGCTAGTGAACTGTCTACCCGATGACGTTTACTTTCTCTAATCGTTAGGGAAGTGTTTCGCCATGCACTCTTCAGGAGGTAACATCTTCACCCCAGGTCAGTTCTCTCCCGAGCCCTTGGCGGATCACTTTCCTTTCCATCTCGATAGTCGGCGGTGTGTCTTATTTTCAAGCTACATATGCGCGCTACCGGAATCCGTGTACATTGACCATGAATTAAAGCTCCCCATGGCCATCTGACCCACCAAACCACTTTCTGTCCTCTTCCCAGCTTTCCAGGACCGGACCTTGAGGGTCCTCAGACTCCTCGTATCGATATCCGTACGTGCCACTTTCCCACCGCGGCCATTCCTCCAGCATATAATCTCGGAGTCGACCTGTCCACGGCCATTTCAGTTCTTTGCCAAGCGCGATCTCCGTGCATTCACCACCTATGCACAGTTTCTCAAGATTAGGCATCAAGGGGAAGATGATTTCAGCTGCCTTCTCGGTGCTGAAAATATGACTTATTTGCTCCTGCCGCCTCAGGACCCTGCCAGAAGCACCGAAGTATGCATTGCCACAATCTGGCAACTCATCAGAGCTGCCAAACCCCAAGTGAATGACGTGAGGAAGGCGCAGTTGTCTCAAATTTTCGAACTTGTTCAATTCCCTTGCCATTGCCTATATCACCAAGTATTCGGTTAGTTTTTCTCTGATAGAGCTTCAAGCCTCACACGTTTTTCTCGACAAGGGGATATGCTCACCCCAAGATTATCCCCGGCCCATCGTCCGTCCACACCTCCGTCCACATCCAGTCTCACCAGCTGGCCCGCCGACTGTAGTAGCTCAGCTACCAACTCTGCTGTCCACGTTGCATGGAGGCCAAACTCTTCAAGGCGCTTTAGCTTCGAAGTGACCTTGACGAAACTCATCTGCGGACCGTCTGCTTGTTGAGACAGAGATCTCATCGAATAAATGGACCAGACGGAACTCTTCGAGTAGGAGGTGAGTTTCCGCAAGTGTGGTGCCCCAGCCAGCAGATAGTGCATGTTGGGTCCGAGACTTGCCTCGGTCAAGGCTGGAAATTCGACATTTTGCTCGAAGAAATATTTCTCAAACGTAGCGGCTGCAGCGCTATCTGCTGACGGTTGGACCCATGTGAGATTCGAAAGGCGCGGAGTATTGGCGAAGAACCGTACAAATAGGTCTAGAATATCATCGGATGGGGTCGGCGCCTCGCCAAACCACTCATCATCTCCTCTTTGTAGGAATATGTCGACCTCAAACTCCTCAACGCCGCCAAGAGCCGCTTTGCAGCTCAGGATGTCGGATAATACCTCTCTGGCATTCGTCCATCCACGTCTGCCCCGTGATACTTTATTGTTGTCGACTGATAGTCTTCTGAACAGGTCATCAGGGAAATCCGGCAAGGATGCACGGAACTGTGAGTGTGGATTGCATAATGCCTCGGTGGGATCTGAAAGGGATTCGATATCGTGCTGGTGAGACTTGATGTAGGGATGATTGATCTCGCGAATGAATCGTGGGATGTTGCTCTCGGATAGACCGAAATAAGCGAGCAGCGAGCGAGGTAGAAACGCGGCGCTCGAAGCGCAGACTAGATTTGCAACAATCAAACACTGGAGAGACTTCATGGTGAAGAGTAGAGAACTGGTAGTCTGGTACACATCTATTTCGTGCTTGAATATGGCACAGGTTGTGTTGATCTCTAGCTTCGTTTTAGAAGCAAACGTGTCCTTGTCGCCCCCAATTGCTGACAGGTCAGAGCTATGTAAGCTTGTGTGACTGGAATCCACAATTGTGAGAGACGAATCTTGTTTCTATGAGAATTTAAGATAAAAATCACTCAGTGAAAGGCTTTACTCGCATAAACAGTCTATTATCGTTGATGTAATCTATGTTGTAATTCGCACCCACACTCACGATCAAAAAAGCAATCACACGAATAACAAAACAACCATCGTGAAATCCATCCTCAAATCAATCTAATCCCAAATTGATAAACCTCCTCATAGTTAATCTCGTATACCCAGACATCATGAATCATGGCTCTTGCGCAAGCTTAGTGCTTGTTCTTCTTATCCTTGCGATGCCTAGATAGCCCATGCTGTTAGCGAATCATCTAGTTGTGAGCACTTGATCTTGACGGCTTCTTACTTCTTGAGCTTGTTCTCGAGGAAATTGGCACCAATGGCACCGGCAGCGGCGCTCGCAAGGCTGCCAAGCATGCCTGCGCCGGCCTTGTGGGCTGTCCAGCCAGCGGCACCGCCTCCGACGACAGTTGCACCGAGACCTCGCTCGCCGTCGGGGCCGGCCATCATCTCAGGCTGGCCGTGAGCCTGGGGGTGGGTCTGGTATGCCTGGGCGTTGTAGGACTGCTGATAAGGAGCTCCCTGGGCCTGGCCATAATGAGAGCTCTGGCTTGGCTGTTGGGCATACTGAGCCTAGTGGTAGGAAGTTAGTACATGGCCGAGTTGGAGATGGTGAAGTGCTGATTCGAGACTGACCTGTTGAGGATAGTTGGAGGAGTTGGAGGAAGATCCGTAGTAGCTCTGGGCAGACATGATGGCGAGTTGGTTGTTGTGTGGAAGTGTTTGGTAAAGTGGTAGTTTGATCTTGGTGAATTAGTTTGTGAATTGAGTTGAATGATGAATTATGATGAATTATGAGGATAGATACAGAGTAATAGGCCGTATTTATTGTTTTGATGCCATCTGGAATCCTCATTCATATTTCAGACAGCGTCGTGTCCAGCGGTGGCTCGGTGGCCGCAAGTGGAGATTTTCAGCGCTGTTTTGGGGGCTCATTAGTGCCGGTGACGACTGCCGGGGAGAAAGCCTTATTTGCCAGCAAAATCAGCCCAAGATCGTCGCTTTTACTTGCGCAGTTTCTCCATCACCCGCCGTGGCTTGGATCTGTGTTGCGAGCTGATTGGCCTGTTCGCTTCTTGGCGGCTGCGGCATCGCATCTGCCCAAAATAGAAGCCGAATCCAGGTCATCTGTCGTGTGCTTCGATTCTTCTCTCACGTGCTCCTATTATATCGAAGCTAGATATTTGCGATAGCGATAGCGACATAGTATTGTGCACGATGTATTGCGCGTCGTTCTGATTGATGGTCATGTGGCCAACTTGGTGAATCGCCTTTGTCGGCGAGTGGTCAGATTCGGCCTTACAATATGCTCGGGCCTTATCACAGGTACAGCGTAGCCTTGGGCAACTTGAAGCGGAGGAAAATAGTGACAGCAGTGAAATCATTGGATAGATGGAGCTGAAGGCGGCGCATGAATAATATTGAGCCAAAGACCAATGAGAGCAAGACAAACGAGGTTCAGCTCAACAGTGGCCAAAAGGTCACCCGATTCATACAAGCCCAATCTCGCCCGTGCCAATATCACTCGATGGTTTGCGAAATGGGTCATAGAATGCTGCATGTCTCAAAGATATATAAATCTAGTTCGTAAAAAGACCGCCCCCTCAGTCCCTGAGTGGCTCACCTAATGGTGGACGGCCTCGACTCTGGCCAGCTGAAGACGGAACTGCATCACTAGATCAATATCTTTGCAGCCATCATGCAGCCCCGTCCGCACTATCTCCATTTTGGTCCACCTCGAATACAGGGTGCGGACGTCTAGACTGAATATACGATTCTAAAATGCAACATGACAGACACTATTGATTCCCGGAGCATTGCACCACAACATGATTTCTACAACCCCAAGTATGTAACATACCCGACAACTATTAAGCCAATCTGCCCGTCATAGACACAAATCACTCTTCTCACCTAGAATTATCCCATTTCGTTCTATTCATTCAAGCACTTTCGGCAATCATGTCAGAGCAAACTTCTATCCCTGCCCTCCCATACCAGCCCGAGGACATTGCAGCGGCCATCAAACTGTTCAAGACCAAGCGCATCCCTACCTATGAGCCTGGCGAGGATGACCACGAGCGGTACATTGCGACCGCCAATCTACTCTACCGCTTCTCCCTCCCCCCCTGTGTTGTCCAGCCCAAATGCGCCTGCGACGTCCGCGACGTTGTCAAGATCGCCAAGGCAAGGAATATCCCCATCACGATCAAGAACGGAGGACACTCCTTTGCTGGCGGGTCTACCGCTCAAGTCGGGATCCTTATGGAGCTCGGCTTAATGAACCAAGTGTCAATTGCAACGGACGACAAGACCGGCGAGAAGACAGCGACGATCAAGGGTGGCGCTCTCTGGTTCCACGTGTACAAGAAGCTCATTAGCGAGCGCCTCGATGGCTTCGTTGTTAACGGAGGGCGTTGTCCTTCTGTCGGTGTCAGCGGCTTCATACTCGGCGGCGGATTGGCACCGTTCACCAGAAGCTTCGGGATGGGCTGCGACACCGTCAAGGAGTTCAGCATCGTCACGGCAGCGGGCGATGAGGTCACCGTTACCAAGAACGACTCTGATCCGAAGAAGCAAGCGCTCTTCTGGGCACTTCGGGGCGCCGGTGGTGGCAACTTCGGCGTGGTGACCGAGATGAAGCTGGAGCTCAAGAAGCTGCAGAGCAACTGGGTCATGGCGGGCAAGTTTACTTGGTACGTGAAGAGGGAGAACATGGATGCGTTCATGATCATCATGAAGTCATTCTATTCTAAGAACTGGCCCAATGCTATGACCATTGATAGCACCTGGCTCTGCGAGACTAGTAAAACGGACACTGAAGTGGGTGTTCGTTTCATCGTGTACTTCAATGGCAGGAAGAAAGAGTATGAAGAGGTCATTGATGGATGGGAACTACCAAAAGGGGACCTGGAGACCCTCACTGAAGCTCAACGGAAGAACGCTTTAGCCCAGCATGAATATCTTAAGACACAGCTCAAGCAACGCTCTCTGGAAGAGGTCTCGACGCGTTTCCTCCACGAGACACTTGCCGCGCAATGGATCGAAGAGACTAAGAAAGCATTCCCCACCAACAAGACCTACCAACTTCACACTTCCTTTGTCTTCAAGAACAACGCCGAGATATTCGGCAAGATCACAAACATCCTCCGTAAACAGATGCAAGCTTTCCGCGAGAAATTCGGCAGCGAGAAGGATACTGTCTTCCAGGCCACCTTCATCCACTCTGGTGGCGAAGCCAACACTCGCCCGCGTAAGGACAGTGCCTTCCGCTGGAGGGGAAGCACCTACAATGCATACATCAACCTCGAGTTCACCGACAAGTGGCTCGAGTACGACATGCGAGCTGTCCTGGACGTGGTGAAGCCGCAGCTTCGACCCTACGGTATGGTTCCCGGCGCGACGTACGTTAACTTCCCCGACGACAGGCTCATCCAGCACGAGATGGCCTACTGGGGAAACAATATCTGGGAGCTCCGCCGCGTGAAGCAGATCTGGGACAAGGATGGCTACTTTAGCTGGGCGCAGGGCATCACTGTGCCAAAGACAAAGGTGGACAACGGCGGCCAGCAAGAGGCGAGTGAGAAGCTGCTGGAGAAGGAGGGCCAGGACTTTTTCAAGGATGAAATGGACGCGGATGAGTTCATCGAGCCGGAAGCGGACTCGACGGATAGTATTGCTCGTCAGCAGTGGGAGACGTACCAGCTTTTAGCGCCTGTTGAGACGTATGGAAGTAGCATTCTACCTGCTTTGGTAGCTTCCCAATAGCTAATTCATGCTTATTTATTATATACAGTCATCAAAGAAAGAGTACACTATGAAATACATCTATGGCACCTGGTCTTCCTCCAGTAGGTCGGTATTCATTAACTAAGGGCTTGCCACCCTTGCGATTTTACTCTTCTAGACGTGAGTCGATTAGCTCTACTTGAGATGTTAGCATATCCCTATTAGTGAAATGAGGAACAACGTACAAGTTCGTCAACTTTCGCGTCTGCCATGAATGAAAGCGGAACAGGCGACTGTCCTCTGAGACCTGCTCCTCCTCTGCAATGTCCAAAATTGCCTTCTCAAACTCTCTGTGATGCCTGTGATGCCGAATATCGAGGTCACCCCAGCCGTACATGCTGCTAAGCTGCGCCTCAAATAGTGCGTCTCGCCCTCTCCTGTAGAGTTGGAGCTCCTTGCACACCTGCCGCAGGATTGGCATAGTCACCCTGTCGTCGAGAGAGAATGCGTTCCGAATATCACAGTAGTAAGAGATATAGGAGCGCTCCCCGTCCAGGAATTGTTCGCTGATGGTTCGTTCTTCAATAGGGAACATCCTTTGTAAACCGACACTTAGTGCTTGATAGAAGGCATAAAGGACACCTCTACCATAATCCGGCTTGATCTGGGCTCGAGTGTCTTCACTGAGGATCCCGAGTAGCCCGTAGAGTCTATCCATAGGGTCAGAACAGTTTTGCCGCCCGAACTTCCACATAAGTTGCCAAAGTGTATCGGGTAGCCTTGATTTGTATGTGTGGACTGCATCTTTAGGTTTAAGCAGAGCATTCTGAATCTCTTCTTGCGTCATCATATGTAGCTGGTTCCACTCAGGCCGCCGTATCGGCCGGAGAACGTGTCTTAGACGATGGGTCACGATGATTTGAGCGGGAGTTTGCGACCTCTCGCTGGCTGATACAGATAAATTGGGGGACCCGTCGGGTGCGAATCGTAACTTTGAGGCTGCCTTTGTGGAAGATGAATTCTCAAATAACTCGACGGGGAAAGTAAATGGGCCGCACCAGACCTCCATGCTGGCTGCGAGGACCACTTCTTGGACAACCCACATACGCCCCCAATAGTTGGCATGGCTCAGAAAGGTGAGACCATCCCAGGCTGCTTGGTCCCACGTGCGGCGGTCCTGATGAATGCTCTCATGCAATGTCTTGACATTCGCATACTGTTGGCAATCTGGAGCTCCAAGCCATCCAACCACTTGATTGGCGTGTTTGTAAACCTTATCCATCAACATGACTTGCTGTGGTTTCTCGTCGTTGTCTAGCTGATTGATGCAAAGAGCGTCGATGAAAAAGAGCCCGTATTCCTCTCTTTGTCCCACACTGCATAGGAAACTGTACAAGTTCTCCCGAACTTGATGGGTGTGGCCGTCAATTTCAATTATTTGAGAATCATTTTGAACGACACTACTGCCCCAAGCGTAGGATAAAGCCCTGTAGGGAGTACATGGCAACTGATCGATGTCGACGATGTGGAAAGCCCCCTGGGGCATGCGAGCCCTCGGAGTAGCGGGGTAAAGCCTCAACAGTCTCACCTGGCATCTTGCATTGATTGCAGGGTGCTGGAGGTTGTTCTCACAGGTGGACAACATAGATCGCTGCCCATCACGATGGGCGATGAGGTTTGATTATAGTGTTGGCTTGATATACTGGGATCTTAGCTTCCCCTACACCATATATATTCCCACTCGAGATTGAGCAAAATACCGCAACTTTCAACATTAGGCAAATCTGCTGCGGGCCATTCTGCTGTGGCTGTAACCTGGCTATGCATGCAGCTAGTGGTGTGCTGACGCTGAGGAGTGGATAAATACGTGTAAGGAATTGCATTTACAGGACTAGGATACTCCCATACTAAGATCCATATAGTAATTATAGATGCCTAACATCATGGACGCCTTATTGCCTTTGTACCGCGAACAGGGATCCAATATCTCCTTGTGACCACTTCTAATAGAGGCCTGAGGATAATATTGCTTCTTCAAGGAGGTGATGACAGATGAAGGATCGGGATAGAAAATTCTCTTTGCTCTAATTATTCTCTAGCAAGTGAGCCTCCCGGTAGAAATTCGTGCACAGCATGGTACTCCTTATGATATGTCCTCAGATACAAGCAAATAGCAGGACACTCAACCCTTGCTCTGAGTTCAACCCACCACATACTCCGACTTGCTTTGCGATACCACAGATATAGCAGCAGGAGCGCGACGGGGTCTCTTTCCAAAAGCAAGTATTTGAACGAATCATGTATGCTGCGCGGGAAGACTCCAATTTCGCCTGTAGTGACTTGGCTATCTGGGAGATCCAATACCTGAGATACCGCATGGGCGACTTTAAAGTAAGGGTTACTCTCATCGGTAGAACTGTTGTCAAGATTGCAAACGCTGGCCAGCGGGACTGGGATGCCATAGATGCCCACATCTGGGAGAGGCGAGTTCATCTGGGCAAAGGCGGGAGCCATAACATGGAACAGGCTGTCTGGCCGGAGGGGGTCTGTGATGCGCCAGAGCGACATCTTTCCATTGCTCATGCGCAACCATTCCAAGTCGGAGGGCCCGGAAGACTTCAAGGGCCATGATTCTTCTGGACTACATGTATCAGGTGTTGCGAAGCTCAGGAGAGCTAGAGCCGCTGCGGTGCCCCATATTGGATCTTTGTCCCCCGTCTGAATCGGCTCGCGTAGCCGTCGGTTGAAGAGTGCTGTACTTTGAGCCCGGTGGTAACATTCTTCTACAGAGCGACGACCGTCCGGTGAGCTGTTTAGATGGCGATCATACGCGAGCGCCACCGCTAACGAGGCATGCATCAAGTATGGGTGCTGTAGATAACATGTCAGTCGTCCGACTTTCCGACGCTTTTACTTATCAGTTCCATGCTATCTCAAGCAGAAAAACTTGGCTGTGATGACCTACCGTGAAGGTTAGGGCGAGGAGTTTACGATTTACCTCGACCATACTTGGGTCGTCAGGTGTAATAAGACTTTGACCCAGGTACCGGGTGAGGAAGTCCTGGCATTTGACGTTCAACTGATAGAAGTATGTGTTGTCGGATGTCCAGACAGCGTTGGCCATCGAAGGCCGAGGGACAGCTCCCTTCAGTGGAACTGATGGCCTTATGGAGTCATCGGCGATAGGTTGAAGATCCGAAATACTGAGTATGAAGTTGCACACTACTCCAAACGAGCAGCACCTCCTGCATTGCGGCTTGGTTTCGTCGCACTGAAGTGGACAGAGAGATCAGCGGCGGGCGATTGATAATTAATTGAAAGATAATTGCGCACCTTGAGCTTTCTGAGTTTGCAGTTCCTGCAGCCGTATCTTGATCTTCTCGTCGGCTTCCGCCCTTGGGCTTCTAACTGGGCGGTGGACGCCATCCTTCCTTTGCGGCTATGCCTCTCGTTTGAACTGGGCATGACAACGGTGAGATGAGGGTTTTCTCCAATAAACACTGATTCATATGCCACTTCCATATCTGGTTAGTGGCTTACATCTCACTGTATTACGGGGCAACACATTCGTTGTAAGCTGACTCGGGAGTTCGTTGAGCGGCCTTATGTAGCCAGTACTTATCAGCTTCACTGTTATCCATGAACGGTTAAGTACATCTACTTGTTAGCTAACTTCTAGGACAACGTCTTGGCGGAACCTTCACTTGACGACTTAAACCTTCGAATAGTTCGCTTCCTCACGAGGATGCTTGCGAGCTCCAAGGGATGGAAGGACACTTTCCAAGTAGCACTGGTTTCCCCGTCTTCTCATTTGTTAAGAAATTCTGGTGGAAGGGTGTTAGTGAGACTTAATCTACTAGGGTTAATGCGGTAGTAGAGTTGAGGTGTAATCACAAATCGAGGTGTATGGTTGTTGAATTTATTTTATTTAGCCTCTCATTATGCTAAGTCTCCATCATTAAATGCTCTTGTTCTTAGTTCTTTTGCTGCCACATGCCCTAACATTAACTCCAACCATTCGGAAATCATAAATCCGTGTGCTAGACTCCAAACCATCGATCATTACATTGCACAAAAAAGTCCCAGCAACTACATTCTTTCAGTCCGTTCTCGTGTCCACCACGTGATACACTTCATGACCTCAAATCTAAAAGACACTGGCCAGCTTTGAAGCGGCACAAACTTGTTCCAACAGGTCCCTAGAGAGACCAAAGTCTTTCTCCATCACGTCGAGAACCACGCTCCGTGATCTAGACGCAAGCGTGTCCTCAACCACCTGAGCAGCTTTTTGCATAACCTTCATGCCCTTGGTCCTATCGGCTACCGCAAGGGAGAAGATATCACCGACAATGTCTTTCGGAGTACAAGGAGTACTTTGGTCAAGGCCTTCATCTACATCTGGTCCACACTCGTCGTTGACCTTTTGCAGAAACTCCCAGCAGACCTTTTGCATCAGGAGACGCGGAAAGGCGATCTCGAATGATTCTTCGGTGAGTGCACGCGCCAACGGCCTCAATAACTCGTGTGGGGATAGATGCTGTCGAACTTTCAAGTCCGGAACGGACTGGCGTCGTTCGCTCGTCTCGGTAGGCGATTCAACATCTATCCAGCGCCGGCGTGAGATGATCTCGTTTATGTCCTCCGGTCTGAGGTCAATCCGCTTGGAGTTCTTGCTGTATCTCTGGATAAAGATGTTGGAAACGGGGGCTCCCTGTTTGGTCTCCTTGCACCGGCGCATCTCCGCCCCCGACATGACCTGGCCATTCCCCCTGAGCTGGTTGAAAAGGTTGCACAGGCCGCGGACGGTCATTCCTTCCTGGAGCATCAGCTGCTTGAGGTACCCATCCGTGTCGCTCGGTTTCTTGCCGGCAAAGATATTACGCTCGCCGAAGAAGTTCTCCGCGAGCTGCATGTCGACCCAGGTATTCTCGACCAGTTTCTCCTTGACCAGGGCGTTGTAAAGGTGGACAGCGTACACGATGGAGCGGCTGCGGTTGAAGGCTTTGAAGCCCACGTCGTGCATCTTCGAGCGAAAGCTGAATATGGCGACCCCGCAAAGGACTGGCGACAGCTTCAAGATTCGATGCTTGGTCGGAGGGGAAGTTCCATGAAGGTGGTTCGACGGACGGTTGGGGTTTCTGTGCTTAAGTGTAGGGTCGGCTTGGAAGTATTTGATATCGCTCTGGAAACTGCGGAGGCAGCGACAGTCAGTCTTCTCATTCAGATCAACATCGTCGGTCTGATAGTGCTTGTCGATGAGATCGTCCATGAAGTTGAGCTCCTTTGTGAGCTGAGCTAAAGGCCTGGACACGCGCGGGCCGAGGGTGTGGTGGATGTCGAGAATGACCTGGGCTGCGAAGGCAAGATAGAATGGCGACTGTTGCTTTTCTCGTAGTTCACGAATTCCCCGGACCGACTCGTCTTCGATGGGATATCGATCGGAGTTATACAGAAGATCCATGAGGTCGCCATAGAAATCCGCAAAGATGATGTTGTCCTCTTGAATTTTGTAGGGCGTAACCTCCAGGATGTCGGTGACCTGATGATGAATGTCACTCCAAGGACGGCCACCTGACATTTCCGAACAGCACCTGCACATTTCCCTCCTTTTGATCGCGTTTATCGCTAGCAACATTGTTTCGTCGACGTCTTTGTAGAAATCTTCTAGCATCTCGCGAGTGAAAGTGGGCACTCCGTGGATGAAATGCCCGCGTTCTTTGATCAGCTCCAGCCCGTATCTCGCCCCAAAATCGTAGGCTCCGCCATGATCCTTCAGTAGGGGGAGAACTTGGTCGATGAGATACCGGGCCAAGTCGATGGCGGTGTTCGAAACGACGCCAGCGGCTGAGACATCCACGGTGCCGTGTGAGGAGGCGAGCCAAACGAGCTTCACCTCCCGCCTGATCTTGTTCAAATCGGCCAGCAGCATTGCATATGCAGCTTTGGCGTCCTCGTAGCTAGTTTGAGGCTCGGCCTCAAAAATCGTACCATCATCTGCGTGGACCTTTGGTGGCAGCTCGGCGTCACTGGAGTCGAGAAAGCTCTGCGAGGGCTCCTGTACGGTGAGGTGACTGAAGGAATTCCGGATCGAGTCGTGGAGCGGTCGCTTCGGAGAGCCAGTGGTAAGACGACACAGATTCAAAATGCTGAGGACTTTCTTGAGAATGTCAACAAAGTGGGAATGTGTCTTGTCAGATTCGAGGCTTGGGTCGGCGCCGTGATCGCTCAGGCGGGAGCTGAATTGCGATCGTACTCGGATGACTCTCGCTGCAATGTTTATGACGGACTCGGGCACTTTGATTCTCGGTGCCCTTGCGGAGGCAATGTACTCAGCTAGCGGGATGAAGCATTTGATTGGAATAATGTGCTTCTTGATCTCAGTTGGATCTAGCCTGGCCAGCTTCCTTGCCTTTCCCTTGAGCCTACCTGGTGGCTTTGCTGGCACATCGCCAGAAGAGCCAAGGAGATGGGGCTGGCAGCCTGCGCATTTGGCCGTCAACGCAAGCCAGCCAGCCAAGGCATCGGTGTCGGCCTTGTAGCGTCGGTAAACACTGACCAGTGCATCAGGAAGCATCGCGACGGAGGCTGATGGCAGGCTAACAACGGGAGAGCGGAGGTGCGAAGAAGGATGAAATGTGTTGGGGAGAGAAAATTGCAGCCTGAGGAAGAAAGAAGAAGAATCTTTGGGGACGCGTCGCGTTTCTGCTGGGCGGCGAGTTTGTCACCGCCTTCTCTCATGCCGTGGCAGTAAGTTCGGGCGGCTGTCAAACATCAGTCGATAGTCAATCACCTCCAAACAACCCCAAGTACCTTCAACAGCATAGGATAGAAAAGGGAGCACTGGAACAAACACGGCGTGTCAAACACCACCGCCCGGAAACGTGGTACCCAGGGTCGGGAGCAAGTCTGTCACTTTACAGGCACAAGATGGCCACCATGCACGCCATGACGATAATGGAATCTCTCTGTATTTCCTAATAAACAAGTTACTACTCTGTTCATCACTGAGTCACCGCCACGTGCAACGGCGTGCACAACATTGTCTGAGCTCATTCTTGTGTCACAGCTAGATGGTTTGTCTAAGTGGTATGCTTCAATACTTTATTATGAACACATAACTAATTCGACCGAGGAATTCATTCACTGTAGAGTGCTAAGCTGATATGAAGCAGGGAGCTCCTTTGGTAGGTATGCTCGCTTATATGGCTAGACGGAAGAATGGACGGTTGTTACCGCTAATATGCATCACGGGGCTTCCTATTAGCAGTGTCATGTCTCCAGTGCAAAGATTCGTATCACAAAGATAAAAAGAACTCAACGAGAAAAATGCCTTGGAGTGTATCCATTTGGAGGTTATCTTGAGAGTGGAACGTGCAATGGTTGGGTTGCCCGTAAATAGATATGAGAAGTAAACCACTGTCGACAGGTCTTCAGAAACTTCTCTCACCTGACATCTCAAGCCCTGAAATCTCAGGACTTGTAACACTTGGAGAATATGGAAATTGATCGTATGGCATTAAGATATATTATTGACTTGTTAGGGGATATTCAAATAGGTATCAGAACTCTACCCCGGCCCTTGATCGTCCACGCTAACCATGTCTCGGCTTCTGAGGCCTGCACTAACCACAAAACGGGAGTATGAGTAGTTGATTGGCTCGATGTTCGACATGATCCACAAGCTGTCCAGGTGGACAATAAACAGTTGAAAGATGATGGCATCGAAATGTCAGGAACAAGTGGTCTGTTAGGCTGAATAAAGTCGGAACCCATGCGGTATTTTAATTTCATGTATTGAAGAATATGTATAAAAGGAGGCCATCATTCCTTCAAAACACAAGAAAACATCCTCCTGCCATCATCAAGTCATTCCCTGTTCTATATCCTTGCAAGTCTATTCCCACAAAATTCAGTAACGCAACCCGCTGGAGCAATTCTATCTAAACATTTAACATGGCATCCTCCTTCTCTCTTCCTGCAACTCTCAACCCTCCTCTGGCCGGCCGTGACGCCGTGGCAGACGCCATGTACCGTTGCGCCGTGGCCTGGGACACGAACGACCAAGCCCTCTTTGATTCAACTTTTTTGCCCGACGGCGTCTTTCTGGTCAACGGCCGTCCCCTGACTGGCCTGTCTGAGATCCACAGCACTGGACTTGCTCTCATCTTTGCCGTCGACACCACGCACTTCGTTACTAATTTGCGCGTTACCATGAAAGTGGGAGCCGGTGAGGCCGCAGGAGCAGCTGGCAACGAGAAGGAGGCTAGCCTGACTGCTACCGTTTTCGTTCAACATTTTGCCGGTGGTAAGGGTATGGAGGCGGACCAGCCTAGTCTTATGTCTGGAAGTCTGTACCGCGGGGAGCTGGTTGAGGATAGTGATGGGTTGTGGAAGTTTAAGCGTTTGGCAATCAAGGCTACCTGGGTTGAAGGTGATTGGGGTGTTGTTGGAGGTAAATTCCATGAAGCCAAGGAGTGATATATACACAATCATCACTTCGGCCTGGTACCTGAGATTGATTCAATACGAATGTGTCTTTTTCAATACGAATATCTATTTTACTCCAATACGAATATCACCGGCAAAGACTATCAGGGCAATTTCGTGGCTCATGGAACTCTCGTAAACCTCAGCAAAAAAAGAAGGAAAAAGTTCAATTGCATGTATGAAGGATGCAATTGTGTGCTAGAGTTAGTATCATGTCCATGGCCGCTTTGCCGGCCAACATGAAAGGATGAATCATACTGAGAGGCACGAAACAATAGTCTATCTCGACTCAATAACGCAACAGGAACGTTACATGTAATGGGATTCTCATAATCCAAAATAGACCTTCGGCAACTAGGTGAGGTGCAGCGATCGGCATTTGACACAAAGAGTATAAGCCTCAGTGTTCACAACACGAACGCTTCGTTGGCCAATCACTCTTAGTTCCGGCAAGCTGCAATAAGAAACTAGCGCGCGGCTGACCAGGGCCATTCCCTTACCTTGCTCGTCCGTGGACTTCCCTGGCCTATTCTCGAAAGATTACCTAACGGAAGGAATTCTAGCTTGCTCACTTGACCCATTCAAGTTCATGTGTGCGAGGAAATACCGAAAGGGGAAGTGGCCGATGTCTCAGCAGTAGACAGGGAAGTTGATTGGAGGAGTATATCTGTAATACTGTTTACTTAACACTGTGCTTATGTACAACACTCACAAACCCATGTCGTAGCAGTGGTAATTACAAATCAAATCCTAGTAAGATACATCGCACAGTACGCCGGGTTATGGAATGTTGAGATAAGCACCGCCGCCTGTCAGCCCTGGCCGTCAGAATGACGAATCGACGCTACTAATCCCCGATAGAGAGGCCGACAAGGCTTGGTAATTTCGTCTCACGGCCAATAAGGGGAAGTCTACCACTCTTTAAGGGCAAAGGTTGGTTACATCGAGGCTCACTACCGCCACAAATGAGATTTTCGGTTCGTGAGCTTATTCCATCCCTTGTCTTTGAGGTCGGCGATAGTTACCTCACTCTAATCATCGATAATCAGGGGCACGGAAGGTAAGGGTCAGGCTTTTTTTCTATATAACGGTCGCATCAACTTCCCATTCCTGGTCTGGTACAGAGAGTTGAGCCAGCAAGAAAGCAGCTATTCTCATTGTTTACCACCAGTCCATTCCGCTCAAATATCACCATGAACCGCAGAACGCTCCTCGACATCGCCATTGCCGGGCTCGTGTTTACTTGCTTAGGATTTCTAGTCAGCCTTGGCTTGACTATCTTTGGATTCGTCAAACTCCACCGCCGTGGGTCAAACGGGCCTTTGAGCCTCTCATGGGTCAAAGCTTCCTTGACCCTGACAACAACGTAAGTACCGCCTGACACTACCGGAGGTCCGGGTCACTAAAATAGATGTGCCGTAGATGGATGGCCCTCGAGATCATGGCACAGACGGTCCCTGACACTAGTGTCTCGGCCGGGACCTACCACAAGGCCAACCCCAGCTTCCATGCCAACGTAGTATGTGCTCTTTTCGGCGCGACTGCTTTTGTTGTGGCCATGGTCACGGAAGTTGAGATCGTGCGAGATTTCAAGACACGCTCAGCACAATGGTTCCCTCGCAAGTTGGCCTTCGCGATCCTCGGATTGGTTGTTTCTCTCAACTTCTTGAGGATTTTTCTCGCCGAGGCTTTGCTCTTTACGGAGATCGAAAAGCTGGGTCTTGCGTGCAATGCCATTGACGCTGTCACGATTCTGATTCTCCTGCTTTTCGGCATTACTGCTTTCGTGTTCCTTGTCAGGGCAAGAGCTGCAGTCAGCTCCCGTGTAAGACTGAATACGAGCCATGCAAAGTCCCGTACTAACGCCTCATTAGATTTTCAAATACATGGTAGCCATCTACATCATTACATTGTTTCGTCTCACGTACCAGTCCATCTACACCATTCTATACACACTCAGCCTTTATTCTGTTGATTTCGGCGCATACTGGACCGTTTTCTTGCAACTTCCTTCAGTCTTTATCTCTACTTGGAGTCTGCTGGCGTGTCTCGGCCTAATGTACCGCGTCGCTTCGCTCGGCTGCAAAGGCGAAGACGTTAATGATGGTCTCTCAGCAGACGGCGATAATACTCTCAAGGATGAGGGGTTTTAAATTTCGCCGCTCTCTACCAATCCAAGTTTATAACATACGGCGTGAAAGAGCCCGCAGGTCAGGCTGCTGATAAGAATTGGAGAAAAGCGATACACGATTCATGGCTTTAAATTGATGTTTGAAAACAAGATTGCACATTTCAATTAGATTACTTAGATAGATTTTCATGTCAAATTTGTCTTTTCTTTCTTTACTTAGCTTGACTGAATCTACTCATACAATGCTCAGCAAAGCCTCATAGTAGAGAATATTCATTCCATTACGACTCTCACAATATCATCGAATGTAGCTTCAGCCCAGCGAAGATCAGTTGCCTCGCCGCACCATCTGCGCACCGTCCCTCTAGCTATCTCCAAAGCCTCCTTCCAATCTTCCGGGAGCGATATCTTTCCACTTCTTGCGGCGGCCAGAAGGAGCAGGGCCCGGGTTATACACCCTCGAGAAACATACCAAGTGCCGTGGTGTCGATGATTACCAAACGTGCGTATCATTTGTTGAACGCAAAGCTCCAAGCACTTCTGTGCCAGCGGCATCACTTGGTCATAAATTGGATCGGAAGGTGGCCTGTGAATAATGTAGTAGAGGAACGGCCGATGGATCCATTCGCGGCAGCTTATCGCACGATTAGCTAGAAACTGCCCCAGTTCACTATTCTCGTGACCTTCATGTTGGGGGTTGAGCTGAGGCGGCACGTGAGAATACCTACATGTGATTAGCCTTTTCTCATTCTAGCACTGTTGCTCTGGGGTAGCGATCCTTACCAGAGATCTATTTGATCATTAAAAGTCTTGCACTGTTTCATCCGGCTGGAGATATTCCGGATCCAGCCCTCTTCTCCTTCGTGACCCATTACCGCCATGGCACGATTCAAAATGCGACGATAGGAAATCTCTGCCAGGTAGTAAAACCAGCTCTTTTCTTCCTCGGGAACAATATCTGACTCGAGCTCCTCGAGGGCTTGTCCGTGGATGGTCGGGGATCCTAATCTCGTTGGGGGAGATGGGAACATGTCTGGGTATTCACAGTTGGTGATCCCGCTTGGCGGTAGTGGTATTTCACATCTCAGCTCACTTCAGCATCCTGTTAGTTTGAACCTCCATTATATCCTTCTATCAATTCCAACTTACTACTCAGTCTTTACACAAGACCAATATAGTCTCTGCTCTAAACGACGAGCTTCTTGTGAGACCGGATCTGGTGACCTCCTTCGGTTGCGTGCCCAGAGTAGATTACGCAAATCGACACAAGCTCTGTTGAAATAGAACCAAGCTTCGAGAGGAGACAAGGTATACATTTCGTACACACCACACAGGAATAGACATTGAATGTAGAGCAGAGATGGCTTCTGTATGCCAAGTCGCTTCTTTGCAGCCAGATAATACATCGCTGCAGTATCTGGATCCACGGCTGCAGATGTCGAAGACCGCATCGATTCAGGTGTGTTGCCGAACGTAATATCTGACTGAAAGGGCGCTGAGAGACATGCCAGTGCACATGAAGTCAACTAGGATTATTACGTTAGGGAAAGCTCGCACCATAGCTTCATGAGAAAGAAGAACCTACTACAAGGCATGATTGGCCATCCCACCTGGGTCCATTCTCCGCTGCAATCCGAACTTGATTCTTATAGTCTGATACGTCGAGGATAGGATTCTTGACATGCACGTAGGCCAAGAATCTTTTCGATAGCGATATGAAGTCATCCTCTTGGACGCCACGGCCAAGAGATCCCCGAGCCTCGACAACACGATCACCGCGGCCAGCGCCAGTTTCGTCCAGGTCCAGAACGAAGGAATGAATATCCGGCACCAGGCCTTCAAATACCTGCCAGCGGAGAATGCTCTCACAGTTATTGATGCTAGATGGGAAATCCGGGACATCAAATGCTAACAAGATATCTTCGTCAGATAGGTTCGAGGTTGACCTAGTGGAATCAGCTGGCGTTGGGATGCTGGAGTGTTGTGGTGCGTGCGCGGATCCAGAAGCAGATGGTCCATCATTCATAACTGCTTCTTGGCTCTGTGTTTCAAGTAGTGAAACTACATGATTGATGCGATCTAGGATAGCTAAACTTGCCGGGTCGAACCTAACACAATGTTCACAGATTATCAGCAAGCTATTCTTAATTGCCTTGCAGTTCAAGTGAGCACAAACGTTGAATAGTCGCCGTTATTAGCTTCGGGATATGTGCACTGGGCGCCATTTTTGGAACAGAAACCGCATATTGGTCGCACGTTATCGCAACGTGTTTTGCGAAGTCGACAAGGCTGACATGCTGTCACAGCACGTTTTCGCTGATACATTGCTGCCGTTCGTTGTCTCTTGTTCGCATGGTCGGCATCGCCCCCAGTCCGCCCCCCGGCCTTCGAGACACTGTCTCCCGGGGACTTTGAATCAGACATCATAAGTAATGCCTGGAACGCTCAAGACGCTCAATGTTGCTTGCGCTCGGAACAGGATGTCGGGGAAGAACAGGCGGGGAGTAGCGGAAGGGCTTGTCGGGGACATCAAAGGTAGATGCACCCCGCTTCCCCAATATGCGCGGAACCACGTGGCCGAAGCAAGGGAAAACTCAAATGAGTCTAGAAGCCGATGGCTCTGCAATGGGCAGGAAACTGGGTTGTGACGGGGTAATGATGGGGAATATCGTGTCGGGGAGTCTCGGCTATGAATTGGCATCTTACCAGATCCGGAGTCTCCGGGGCAGCGCGGAACGTTCCGGCCACCCCACAAGTTCAGTTAGCTGGAGACGGATCAAGATCATGCGACATGGAAGAAAAAGCAAGATCTGTTCAAGCTTCATTCTCGGAGAGTTAATGAAGGCCGGGGCCAAGTTAGAGTCGAGCTGAGGTGAGGTGAGTGCCATTGGAAAATCCGAGGCAAGAGGAGATCTGTGCCCCTTTTCTGTGACCTACCCTATAGACCAAGAACTGGCAACCTCCTCTTCGTTGTTAGACCTCTGGTTGAATCCTTAGAAGAGAAAAAGTCTCCTGGTCTGATTGAGTACAAATTCTATGCATGCACCTAAATCTTTGAGACCTAGTTGTTGTTTGTAGACATAACAAACAACGTCAAGAGTATACTCCTGTTATGTCATGTTGAGCTCTGGAAACTCGTGTCAAGATACCTTTCTTTTAATCTGAAAAAATTAATGGTAACGTGTAAAGATGTTTGTTTAAGAATCGACCAAAAAATAAACCTTTATGGTTAGAATACACGCTTATGCGTGGCGATGATTATCAAGTTTCGTACCAGTGGTAGTAAGCTGAAATGGGTATATTAATCTCCAGAAGATTGTTTGCTTGAGTTTATTATTTTCTGCACGAAATTGAATTACTTCAACTTTCCTGATCCTGAGGGAATCTAGCTCCTCCCTGCGACCTAATTTCATCGAGCATCTCCATTACCCGGACTGTCTCCGCCCACGGCATCACATCGCTCTCTGTCTTTCCTGCCGTAATATCAAGAGCTACCGAATCAGCCTCCCAGTAGAAGCCCCTCCCAGGACGCTCAAACTCATACTGTTTACCCTCAGGCAGTTGTTCGGTGAAAACAGTAAACGATGCAGGCACTGAAGCTACAAACCCCTGGACCACAATATGGCCAGAAGTACCCTCAATCCTACAGAATTGCGCAGGAGTCTTAACGGACACGTTGTTGGATGTCAAGATGCCTTGTTTTCCGCTTGGATAAGTGAGAAGGATGGATGTTCCAACATCGACTCCATCTTTCAGGGTTTGTGTTGCTAAGACTTTGGGTTTCTGCGCTTGATCTCCAATTTCTGAATCAAGAGTCAGTAAGCCCCATGTTAAGCTGTAAATGCCAATGTCCAACAGACTTCCAGCACCAAGCGCGGGATTCTTCAGCCGCGATTCAGGGCCGAGAGAGTCCAAGTTCTGGTTCATGGCGAAGTCGCAAAACACACGCACAACATCGCCGACAACTTTCTCATTATGAACCAACTGTTTCAAAGTCTTGACAAGCGGGAAGAAGCGAGTCCACATCGCCTCCATTACAAAAACCCCCTTTTGCTTGGCGGCGTCGAAGACCTCCCTGGCCTCTCGAGCGTTGAGCGTGAAAGCCTTTTCACAGAGTACATGCTTGCCGTAGGAAATGGCTTCAAGACAAGCTTGTTTATGAAAAGCATGCGGGATGCCAAGGTAGACTATGTCCACCTTTGGGTCGCGGTAGACCTCTTCATAGCTACCGTATACTGTCGGATGTTGCTTCTGGTTTTGCAGATGGCTCTCAACAAACTTGGTGCCCTTTTCAACGGATGAAGAGCCAATTGCTTGAATGTGGTGGATTGCCTGGGCGTTATCACGCGCCAGAGAGATGTCCCGACTAAACCATGAAGAAATTAGGCCCGTACCGATGATTCCCCAGCGGAGGGTGGGTTTTTCTTGAGACATTGTAGGAAAATGACAAGCAGGAATAGATGACCTTTCCTCTTGTCAAACTGGGAGTGCTGTAAGAACGACAAGGCGGGTGGTGATTGAATGTGAAGGCAAGTCTACGCACTTGAACAGTAAGTCTGCAGGTCATGCTGGCCATAACTACTTACCTTTAGCTCACTTTTCTCAGTGAAGATCGATGGACACCTTGCCGAGATACCCCGAGATCGATCTCGTCTTACCCACCCTGCCAACTCCACCATCCCTCTGCGGAGTGAACTAGACCCGGTCCTTTGCGTGGATCTCTCCCAACCAATTGTATGTCAGAGATTTCGGAACGGGATCTGGATCAATCGCCTCATCTCCCGGCTGCCTTTTGTTAAATGAGTAGATCTTGACTTTACCCCCATATACTTTCTTGCCTAGAACGACCGAAGCCTAGCTTGACGTTGGACTATTGAGAAAACTGATTTTGGATTTTGGATTTTCTCATTAGTCCTATGGAAATTGCAGTCTTTTATAAGAGATGATAAATATGAGTGATGCCCAGAAGATTGATAATATGTTGGCTGTCTCATTGAGGATTTGGGGTTCTGAGCAAACCTCGCTAGCCTAACCATTTAGTCGTCAGAACCATGATAGAGTTCATCAAAGAGAAGTGCTGTAGGTAAAGGTGAGCCAAAGCGTTGCCAAATTGATGAGCAAGTAGAGTGTCGACCTTTTCGTGAGAATCTGCAGCCAAGGAGAATCCCGCAGCAAGACCAACCAGGACTCCGTTCCCGGTTTCCTCGAAAGTAAACCACTCATCCTCCGTCTCCTGGCCGAAAGTCGCTTGGCGTCCGATGTTCGTGCAAAACTGCCTAGTCAGCCGCCGAATTGTCGAAAACATGTGGTTACAACTTACTGTGAGAGCTGTAATTTTGTTATTGGTTCTTTGTGCCTTTACACCGATAACGGATTCGGGGCCTGGCCCATCGATGTCGAAATGATGGACAGGAGTGTCTTCTGACTCGACAAGCTCTTCATAGACATCGCCACTGTTTCTGCCCAGTCCCCTGTCCCGTTCCCCGAATTCCCTATGGAACTTGCATTGCAACTGCAAGATGCCCTCATTTCCTGGGATCGTGCAGAGCCTTGGGCCGTCTATCGCCATGATTTTTCTTCCGGACGTGAGGGTGCCCTTAACTCTGTCAGCATAAGCCTCTCTGAAAGACTTGAACACACCTATCATTACTCTTTTCACGGCAGTGCCATGTAAAGGTTGCAAAATCTCGAGGCCGAGTGACAACTTCTGGATCCATTCACCAGTATTGATTCGGCCTGCAGACTTTGTGATCTCATGACACACGCCCATTTCCGAATCAGCATCTCTTCCAAGAATCCGTTTGCTTATCCCAGAGGATGTGCAAAGGCCAACCAAGTTCTGATTCGAGTCCCAGTACGCCTCGAAAACAGAAGGAGTGATGCGAAACTCCTCCCATGAGTGAAGAATGAAGGTTTGAAACGCTGTGCCTGATGCTGGTGGGTATGATACCTGGAAAAGTTTTCCTTCGATGGCCGCGCCTGTGATATCAGAGGAAGTTCCATTATCCGATATCCTCCTTTGAACAGCATAGAAGTAGTGAGGCAGGAGAAGCTGACAACTAGTCCATATTCGTCGTCGATTTGCTAATCCCAGCCAATCGCTCTGGTCTGTTGTGATTCCAGAGGGAAGACTGGTACGAGCATCAGCCAAGAAATAGAGTTTCTTGTAATCAATGGGGAGCCCTGATTGCGAGTCGTGCCTGGACTTCCCCCCCCCAAAGTTCCCATGCCCAGGGCATATGAGAACTCCCA
The DNA here is from genome assembly GCA_902006505.2 of Clonostachys byssicola. NCBI lineage: Eukaryota > Fungi > Ascomycota > Sordariomycetes > Hypocreales > Bionectriaceae > Clonostachys > Clonostachys byssicola. The sequence continues at coordinate 1,012,433 of CABFNO020001476.1, forward strand.
AGAGACTTCCAGAACGTAGGCTCCCGAGTAGCAGAGTGTGCCACAAATGAAGCTATCAAGAAGTTGCTAAGGTCTTCTCCAGGAAGGCAATTGCAAACGAAATGTATTATTTCGTTTGGCACTGCTCCAAACGGGTCAACTGAAGAATGTGGCCGAGAATAGAGCAATTGAGAAGATGTAGATACGGGGGCAGCTCGATCGTCTCAACAGCGGCGTGTAAGGGATCACTGACGGAGTACTATAGCAGTTAGCAGTCTGCTGAATACTCAACATACGTAGGCTTACTTCCTCGCCGGGGCAACAGTTCCAGTCTCGGTATACGCCAGAGATATCACCATAGTTTAATCTTAGACGGACGCCGTCGTGGTCACATAGAACCGTGGTTGCGTCATATAGTGAATCCATGTCGATTTTGGGAGAGTCCAGACCTTTCACTGCTGGACAAGGCAATTTTTTTTGTTAGTATATTTTAAATCGGTCGTCGAGGGGAAAGTGGTAGGCTACTCTTGTAGAAGCCGCTGTCAAGGCTCCATTCATACACCTTTCTCAACACAGCCATACAGCTAGAGTGGAAGGGGAAAACCACTTCGTGTCCATTTCCAGAAAAATAACTGAAACCGTCAGCGTCGAAGTATTATTAGTTAAGTAGCACATTATCAGTCATATAACCTGCTGCCATCCGAAGAGGGTTGGTTTGGATCTATATTGATGTTAGTCTCCCTGGCAGAGATTCCTTTTTCCGTGAAAAAGACAAACCGGATCAATCAAACACTTCAATCACCCCCTGCTCAGTTGTTAGAATCCAGTGAGGCACGGAGATCGTGCAGACATACCACGCCACGGTACCTCGCGTTTCCAGAGATCCAAGCCCTAACTCACATCAGCCTTCAAGATTTTACATTAGCGTGGTGGAAATTCGCATTTGGAACCCCCCGCTGCTTTTGGATTGAACCCAAGAACCTGCAGATACTGGATCAAATCCGTCCGTTCCTTGGTGGCTAGTTCGGGGTCATACGAATTTGCCTCTTTACACACATCAATCTCCTCATCGTCCTCGTCATCCTCGTTCTCCTCGTCATCCTCGTTCTCCTCGTCATCCTCGTTCTCCTCGTCATCCTCGTTCTCCTCGTCATCCTCGGTCTCCTCGTCCTCGTCTCCACCCTCGTCTTCAAATTCATATAAAACCGAGTCGTATGCCCTTGCCCTTGGTGCCAACCTCTTCTTCTCAACGCTTTGGCGACGCTTCCTCAAAGCTCGTGGGGAGGCCGAGCCGACGAACAGCTCGGAAAGCGGCCCACTACACAAGAAACAGTAGCACATCGAGCCGCTGTACATCATAGTGACATAATCAAAACGGAAATGAGGTGGTAAATGTATAGATCTGTTGAATTCAGGACGCGCTCAATATCTGGGGTTTGTTGTGATTTCGGGAAGTGATTCATCACATCACGAGGTCATGTGAGCGTGTTGATTGAGCCCTGGAGTTTCACGCGTATTTCTCGCTTTCAGCGCGTCCAACCAAACATCAATGGACAGCTAAATGTCTCATCTCATGATGGAAGACCACAACTCTCCGGACAAACCTGGCCTGCAATTGAGAAACGCGATTGCGTGGAGTCCGCCCCTTTAAATTAGACAGAACGCTACTACTGCACGCCTCGTCTGTCATAGGGAGGAACTTTGGCTCGCCCAGGAGGGAAGCTTCAAGGAGTCAAGTGGTGATTCATGGAGAGGTAATTTACAAAGTAGTTTGTCTTATATTGGAACTGCTTGTTGGGTGCTATTTTGTTGGGTTGCTACTTGAGCTCCCCGATTAATTCACCCCTGAATCTCTGATACATTGTGAGTCGTGACGTTGGCTATCTTGATCTTGCCGTGAAATTAGAGATATTCCGCGAACCACACACTTCATCCTTCTGCTACCTCATGGCGCGATCTCAACCTGCTTGACGGTCCCTTTCTTTTGTCCAGCCGTGTCCCCATCAACTGCGGATTCAATCCTGCCCAGCTTGTCATCATCCTCGGACTTGCCCTCAAAGATCTCTCTGATTTCCTCAAGAGTGTGCCCCTTTGTCTCCGGGAATAAGAAGTAGATGACGATAATCAAAACCGCAAGGATGCAGCAGAAAACAATGTAGTACTTCCACGCAATTGCCTTCATCGCGATAGGATTAACCTGATTGCCCACAATTAGGCCAACAAAAGAAGCAACATATGTCGCGGACAGGCCGCGTGCTCGCAACGTGTAGGGGAAGATTTCAACTGAGTAGGCTTGGAGCAGCGGGCTCCAGGCAATATCGTAAAAGAGGTAGTAGATGAAGATGAAGGCGACGACCGCGCGCCCTGTAGCCTCGCTGTGAGACTGAACAAAGTGCGCCGTGAGACCAGTCCAGATGACATAGGCCACCAACATGCCGGCGGTAGAGAGAAGGAACAAGAAACGGCGACCAAGACGATCCACCATAAGTGCTCCGAGGAACGTAGCCACGAGCCAGTTGAAGATTTGCAACAAGCCGTTGATGAGAGTCTGGTCCTTGACGCTTGTGATACCAATTGTGTTGAGCACAAGGGTCAAGTAATAGGATACAACTCCAACTCCATTCCACTGGGCAAACCATCCAACGATAACAGCAATGAGGGTTCGTTTCCTGTTGGCAGGTGTCCGGACGAGCTCGAGCCACGAAACCCCGGACAGAGTTTCAGCCTCTTCTTCAATGACCTTTTCAATTTCTCGCATTTCGAAGTCGACCAATGGAGAGTTGACGTCGCCGCTGCCGTGGTATTCGGTGAGAATCTTTCGAGCTTCTTCTTTGCGACCGCGTGAAACAAGCCATCTAGTGACTATTAGGGCCTGAAATAACAACTGGCAATATGTAAACGAACCTTGGAGACTCCGGGAGGAAGAACACTCCTAGAAGCTGGCAGAATGGGATAGCTCCCTGCAAAAGCGAGGGGATTCTCCAACTCCATGTTGATTCAATTTTGAATGTTCCAAATGTACACCATGCGGCAAAGATGGCACCGAAGTACTGCGGGCGGGTGAGCCGTCAGCATTTCTCTTTGATCAACAGGAGCCCATAGTTGTAGGTTACTTACGAAGAAGGTGTTGTACAGTGCGGTGATCTTTCCTCGCTGTGTCGGGTATGCCAGCTCAGCCACGATGATGGGACTTGGCTGGGAAAGAAAACTTGTAAAGAAGCCCAGAAAAGCGCGCGCAATGATGAAACTGTGAAGGTTGTTTGACAGGCCCTGAAGAATAGCGAAGGAAATGCAGGTGACAAGTCCGATGATGATTGGGAGCTTTCGCCCATATCGATCGCATAGATACGAGACCACGAACATGGAAACCACCTTGCCCAAAGGATATACGGAGTTCATCAAGCCAAGCAATGCTCCCTCTGGATTCCCAAAGTATTGTCGCCATTGAGGTAGAGTTTGTAGCCCGTTCATCATAGATCCTAGCATTGGCTGATGTCAACATCGGGGTTTTATTCTTGGTTTGTATCGTTCGCGGGAAGCATACCATCGTATCCGACCGACGCCGAAGATATCAAGGGAACAAGGAGGCATAGGTTCAGTTTGACGATATGCCATGTCAAGTACCATGGCTTGGGATTTTCAGGCAGTACCTGGATTGAACAGACTGTCAGTAAACGGCGACTCCGATATGAACGATAAGTCGCAAGAAAGATCTACATACCTGGGCCAGATCTTTGCCGACGGCCAGCTCGGCCTCCTTTTTTCCAGAAAAGATACCCATATTCTTCTGGGTTAAGATAAAACAAACCTTCCTAGAGCTTGTCTTTGTTGTCCAGTTTATTCTTTCTGTGTGATCAGTAGTGGGATAGAGCCATGGGTGACGGGATGTTGCAGGCTATATACACTCTCGATGAAGGTATGCCTCACCCACCCAACATTCACGCTCATGCAAGAAAAGCAAACTTTGGAACCCCGTGGGGAGTTGTGGAGAGGCTCGGGATACGACTCGCGGAAGTAACATTCCATCGATCACGTGGCGGAGAGGAGTCCGGGGAGTGTCGGTTCGAGATTGGCATCGGGGTCTGTCGGTATGTGGAGACCACCACCAGTTAGTCAAGGTTCTAGATGGGGATATCTGTGACGGGGAGTCGCGGATTATGGATCTGTCATTAGCTGACACTAGTCAGTTAATAGTTCCAAGCTCCCCAGCAATGTACCGAGATCATGGGGTTTTATCCGTCCCTTCTCCATGACAAGGTTTCTTTAACTGTGAGTCTCGAACTCGGTTTTTGATACCCGGAAGAAAGCAGATTCACCTTTCCGAGAAATTGAATAATCAGATCACATCATGGCCGCCAACAATCAAACATTGCCCACTGACGGGAGCCGCATCTTGCGTGTTGGTATCATCGGTTGTGGTGAAATCTCCCAAGTTGCACACATCCCGAATATCAATGCTTTGGCTCACCGCTTCCGCACCACATATCTCTGCGATATCTCAAAGCAGTCTCTCGCCTACTGTGCTGGAAAGGTCCAGGGCGGTACTCCTCATACAACCACGGACCCAGTGGAGCTATGCTCTTCTCCGGAGGTGGACGTTGTCCTCATCGCCAATGCCGATGCATACCATGTCGAGCATGGCATTCTTGCCCTGCAATATGACAAGTATTGTCTGATTGAGAAGCCTGCTGCTCTCTGCTTCCGCGACTTGGATAGGCTCATTGAGGTCGAGAAGAACTCCAAGGGCAAAGTTTTTGTGGGAACAATGCGTCGATACGCCACAGCGTTCCTCGAAGCCGTGAAAGAGGTGGGAGGCATGGATCAGATCAAGTTCGCCCGAGTCAGGGACATCATTGGTCCCAACTCGGTCTTTGTCGAGCAGTCTGGCATGTTCCCGCAGAAATTCACCGATTTCTCTGAAGCTGATGGTCAGGATCGTGTCCGCCGCGAGAATGACATCTACGAGCAGGCTCTGAAGCATGAATTTGATGTTCCCGTCACACCAAAGTCTATGAGGATGTTACGTGTACTCGGAGCGTAAGTTACTAAACCCCAGGGAAAACTTATGGCCAGTATCAAATATGCTAACGTTTTCTCTCTTCTTCTAGCCTGGGTACCCACGACCTTTCTGCCATGCGTGAGATTCTTGGAATGCCTCAGGGTGTAGCCGGCGCTATCTTGACCCTGCCGGGGATTTTCAGTGTCCTTTTCCAGTACAATGATTTCCCAGTGTCATATGAATCAGGGCTCAACAATGTTCCTCAATTCGATGCCCACATTGAAGTATACTCCGCGGACAAGATTGTTCGCATCAATTACGACTCTCCGTACGTGAAGGGCCTGCCTGTAACCATGACCATCCGGGAAAAGGATGGAGAGTCGGGTTTCCAGGAGCGCACGATTCGGAGGACGTACGAAGATCCTTACACGCTGGAGATGTTGGAGCTTTACGACTGTGTCATCAACAACAAAACACCCAAGACCAGTGCGCAAGACGCTCGCCAAGATATAGAACTATTCCGAATGATCTTGAAGGCTGGAGAAGATAGGTACAAGGCTGAAATAGCCTCTGGAAACTAGAATAGAGCAACTTAGACGAGTAGAACAAGTAACCACTGGTAGAATATATCATTAGCCAGAGTGGTTAAAACACATCACACCGAAAAAAATTAAAATTTATTGTGTTGAGATGTCCGGTCTGGCATCCTTCATGGCTCTTTTTAACTCTATACTCGAACTCTCTTCCGACATCACAAAAATGAAGTTCATCAAATCCAACTCAAATCTAACTCTAATAATTGTATTGCAATATTTCAATGTTTACTATTCTTCAAAGGGCAAATGTTTGTCCTTTCACAGCCACGGGTACGGTTTGCAGAATGTCCGCAGCAGATGAGCACAAGAAGAACGAATACTCTCCTACATCCACAACCCACTTGCTACTCTTTTCGTCGAAGTAGGCGAAGTCCTTGGCATGAACCGAGAGACTGACACTTCTCTCTTCCCCGGGGCTCAGTCGTACTTTTTGAAAAGCGACCAAGGACTTGATTGGGTGATCTGAAGTTTGAGATGCTCGTCCAACGTACACTTGTACAAGACTTCCTCCAGCCACCTCTCCAGTATTCTTGACAGTCAAGTTGATGGAAAAGCCATCGACACTTTCCTTAGCTGCCTCAACTTGCATCTTCCCATAGCTGAATGATGTATAAGACAGCCCATAACCGAACGCGAAGTTTAATTTGCTTGATTCCACACGGTCGTAATAGCGATATCCAACGAAGACTCCTTCAGCATACGTAACCTCCAGTCTACCATCAACTGTGGTACCTGGGAAATTTCCGTGTGCGGGAGCGTCCTCGATCTTCCTCGGAAAGCTTACAGGAAGCCGACCTTCGGGGTTGGCTGCGCCAGTCAAGACGTCTGCAATGGCATTACCGCACTCTTGGCCACCAAACCAGGCCTGAACCAGTCCCTGGACACTATCAAGCCACGGCATGGAGATTGCAACACCGGTCGAGTTCACCACAATCGTGTTGCTGTTCGCAGCAGCCACTGCAGAGACGAGAGAATTCTGCTGTCGGGGAAGATCAAAGGAATCCTGGTCCCGGCCCTCTGTTTCCCACTGCGGATCGTGGCCTGTGAAGACGATTGCATAGTCGGCATCCTTGGCCACCTGCACCGCATCGCCTTCCAGGTCTGCGTCATGGTCTGACTCAAGTGAGAATCCAAGACGTACGCCACTGCGCCCTTCAAGAATCTCGAGTCCGATATTTGCAGGCGGGTCGCTTTGAATGCGCAGACGGTACTTGCGACCCTTCTCGAAAGAGTGCTTGATCTCGGGCTCGGGCGCTGCCAAGAACAGTGAACCCATTGGATCAGAACAGTTGCCAGTCTGCTCAAAGATCACTTCCCCGTCAATGCTGACCTTGGTCGGTCCAAGTCCAGAGCAAGCGATATAGTGCACACCCGTCTCAGAGGGAACAAAATCACCGACGATTTCCAATGCTCTGTTCAGAGATTCCTGTGATCCAAGGGGAGAATAGGCTGACCTGGGGTAGCCGTGGCTGGTGGACACGGGCTCAGCTTTGCCGCTCTCAAAGAGCAGTCGAGAGAATCCAGCGCTTCCATCAAGACCAACAACAGTTCCACAGCTTTGGTCATCTTTGGTGAGTGGTGGTAAAAGACGCTCTTTATGGGCACCCTTGGAGAAGGTGAAGTCTACCGAGTCTCCGAGCGCAGCATGCAGAGCTTCCCACGGCGTCACCTTGTAGTATGAATTCACACTTGCGCTGCCGCCTCCGTGTGCCATGGCATCTTTGGCAAAACCGATCAGGGCGATCTTCTTGTCTCGCACCTTGTCCTTCGTCAGAGGGAGAATGTTGTTTTTGTTCTTCAACAGAACCATGCCTTTCGCAGCAGCATCCCGAATGAACGTCCTGTGTTCAGGCTTATTGGCCACAACATCCTTGGAGCCGTGTTTCTCGAGAGCCTTCAGTTTGTATACCCATTTCAGGACAGATTTGGCTCGCGAATTAATAGTATCCTCGGAAATCTCTCCATTTTCGAGGGCTTTGAGCACGGCCGGTATTTTCCGAATCCGAGGAGGCCCGGGCATCTCAAGGTCAAGGCCAGCAATCAGAGCATTGGAAACCGAGTTGGTACCGCCCCAGTCGCTCATGACTAGACCGTCCCAACCCCATTCACCCCTCAGAACATTCTGGAGAAGTTGCTGATGCGAGTCGCAGTGTTCGCCGTTGACCAGGTTGTAAGCGGTCATTATAGCCCAGGGATTTGCCTCTCTTACAGCAATCTCAAACGGTTTGAGATAGATCTCTCTCAACGCACGCTGGCTGATTGTTTCATTTACTGTCGTTCTGGCCGTCTCTTGCTCGTTAGCCACGAAATGCTTGATCGTAGCGGAGACGCCTTGACTTTGAAGCCCAGAAATGATCTGGGAGGACAGCTTGCCGGCAAGGAAGGGATCCTCGCTAAAACTCTCAAAATTGCGTCCGCCCAGGGGATGGCGGTGGATGCAGACAGTCGGTCCGAGGACGCAGTGTGCGCCCTTGAGAATTGCTTCCTCGGCAAGTGCCTCACCCATATGCCGCGCAATGTCAGCATCGAAGGTTGATGCGATACAGCAAGCAGCCGGAAAGCATGCTGAACGGACATCGGCATCAATGGCGGCCGACCGTACGCCATTGGGACCATCTACGGCCTAAGATCCCTCAGTGAGTCAATGCAAGAAAACACAGTATATAGGCTTGATAACACACCTTGACGAAGGGGACGCCCTTGGATGCCACATCTGCGGTACTGGAGAAGTTTGCTCCGGCTAAAAGAGATATCTATGCATAATCTTCTGTTAGACGCGGTAAAGGCCACATGCTCATCGGCAAATTTCCACATTACCTTTTCTTCGATGGTCAAGGTCTCAAGGACAGCATCTACGTCCACGATAGAAGCCATTTTAATCAAACTGTAGAACTACAGCACTCAATACCAACGCAAGTAGTGGTTTGTGCTATCCTAGAAGTAATGTGACATATGCCTCATCCAGTCGGGTTCCCCAGCACTTGGGATGCAAGGATTAATGGCAAATGTGCCTCAGCCCGAAGGCGGATCTTGGCCATCGGGGAACACTCCGCGAAAGGAAACGATGTTTCCGAGACGAGATCCACCAGTACCCACCACGGTTGCGCTATCATTTCCATCTCGGATTCCTGTTGTAGAGCAATCCGGCTGGTGCAACTAGCTGGAGCTTGATACATTGTACAAATAGTCTGGAAATTCTACAGGGCCGCTCGAGGAGGTTTTACTAAACACTTAACACCTGACTGCCCCAGATCCACTTACACCCCCTTATCCATAGCTCAGAATGCCGGCTCCTTATTCTGGACGCTGCCTTTGTGGAGGTGTTAGCTTGAACATTACTGCAGAGCCAGCCGTTGTACTTTCCTGCTTTTGTACGCATTGCAGCAAGGGGGCAGGCGGCGCCAACCAAGTCGTAAGTTGAGAGAAGCACCGAGCGGTACCCCAAAGTGACAAAGTGAACACTAAATAACATTCTGACGATGGCTGCAGATTGCTAAGTTCCCGGCAAATGAGGTTCAAGTCACTGGGCAGGAAAACCTCTCTTTCTATACTCTGGATGACACTTCAAGCGGCTCTCCCAAGGAGAAGGCCTTCTGTAAGACATGCGGTTCACCCGTTTGGACAGTCCCTGGTCAGGCCAAGGGCAAGTTTATCATCATCAGGACTGCAATGCTAGATTCCGGGTATTATGTTCTCCTTTATTGTCCCACGAGATCGATGTATGGCAGCTAATGTCTACTGAACAGCCTTGAACTCAAACCAAACAGCGATTTATTCGTCAAATACAGGCCAACATGGATGAGCCCTTCGGAAGGCGCATCACAATGGGAGGAAATGCGGAAATAGATAGTCTCCAAATGGTAGATATTACTTTTCTCAGAATTGGTTAGTCCAGTGTCTCCGGATCACATGGAAGAAGTGAACTTGCAACTTGAGCTGTGGGAGGCTTCGGGGAAAGATCCGAGACGTGGATGGAGTGTGGAGTTTTGATAGTCACCAATCGGATTGTATCATTTTCGGAACCGCTATGTCTAGCTCTGAATCCCGACCGAGGTCCGACTGGTTTCTTTGATTGCTAATCAGTGGCGGGACACTGGTGTAAATGTCTCTTACTACCGTGAATTCTGCCCTTCCGGCTTCTGGTGGGTTTCCCCAGAGATCTCTTCCGAGCAGCCATGTCAGACCCGGGGCACGATGCAGTCCGTGAGCCACGTCCCAAGCGAATCAAGATCGACGTAGCATGCGATACATGCCGCACCAGAAAAGTGAAGTGCGATGGCGTACGTCCCTGTGAGTTCTCTCGTCGGGCCCTATGCAGTCTGTTCATTCAGCTTCTGGCTACATACCGGCTTCAATAGTGATGGAGATTAATGTAATTTGACTTGTAGCTTGTGGCAACTGTGCGAGAAAGCTAGCCTTGCAAGGGAGATGTAAATACAGTGAATCTACCACCTCATCCGGCCCCAAGCCCACGGCAGGTTCCCGACAAAGTGAACCGGCAACAGAATCTCAAGAGCCCTTTATCACACCCAGCAGACCCAGCTCCAATGCGTTTCCAGGTTCAAATCGAGGCGGACGTGCTGGAGCAACCCACCCCCCTGTAGTCGATACCCCGAGGAGAGCTTCTCTAGCTCGCCAGGCTCAAGCCTCTGATCCGGGTGATGACAGTTCTCCTCGAGCGCTCTCGACAGGTAGCCGAGCACCAGCTTCAGTGCACACGCACAGTCCTTCTGTTATTGACTCCATGACCGCCGTTGTGGACGAGGGGACTACCACTCGGGAGTATTTTGGTAGCAGCAGCGCTGGTTCTTTCGCGACTCAGATTAAAAAAGCTATTGATGCCCGCTTGGGCCAGAGAGTTTCTATCCCTCCCAACCACGCGCACCCTTTACCGCCCTACAAAGGAACTACACCCACTCCTCAAAACACAATAAACGATGCCTACAAGGTATTGCCAACACGCAGACAGGCAGACCACTTGTTGGGGGTGTACTGGTTATATGTCGATCCACTCTACCCATTCCTAGACAAAGCCAGATGGGAGAAATCATATCGCGCCATCTTCGACGGTGTAGCTACCGCGATTGATGAGCAGATATTTCTCGCGTCTTTGAACGTGATATTTGCTCTCTCATCTCAGCTCATTGAGTCTCAGGACCTGGATCAGAGAGAGGAATCCAGCAGGGTATACTTTGACCGGGCACAAGGGCTGCTCCCTCTGAATACTTGGGAACCAGCATCCATCGAGCTTCTACAGTATTTGCTTCTCACCAGCCAGTACCTACAAAGCACCGAACGCCCACATCAAACATGGATGGTTGTGGGCTCAGCTGTTCGTATTGCACAGGGAATTGGCTTGCATTTGAGTGAGACTTCCGCAGAACATTCTGATCCCAAGGAACGTGAATTACTCCGGAGGGTTTGGTATGGCTGTGTATTGATGGATCGGTAAGATTCAACCCCTTGAAAATCGAAACACGCACACCCACTGATCGCCTCTGTCTCTAGAATGGTCTCAGTCACACATGGAAGGCCTGCAATGATCTCTACCTATGTTGCATCCACTGTGCCCCTACCCAGTACGCCCATGGACCGATCAGAGGCCGTCACCGGCGTTATTGATTCATCTTCAACAGATGCCACTTTCTTTGTCAAATCTGTTCAGCTATATGAACTTATCCACCGCACCATCCAGTCCCTTTATTATGGAGCGCGATGTAAAAGTGCACTTGCATCTAATGACGAAGGTGATTCAGGCGGCGCGAATCACAGCAAGACGGACTTGGGACTGGTCATGCAGTTTGACGCTGCACTGGACAAGTGGGATCGAGGCTTGCCGGACCAGCTAAGGTGGACATACTATAAGCCTCGCGATCAAGTTACCGAGAGACAGGCTGTTGTATTGTATATCCGGTAAGTTGTGTCGTCTAAGATACCATCCGATCGTCTCTTACTGACATTCCCACATAGATTCCTCCATGCACGCATTCTTCTCCTTCGCCCCGTACTTGCGTCTTTCTGCTTGTCTTCCCAAGGAGGTGAGCTGGTGCAGAGCGCAGAGTCTCTGGAAGTTCGGACTCTGAAGGAATGTGCAATCATGTGCGTTTCTACGGCACAGAAGATAATATCAGTCTTGCTCAAATATCAGGCCATCGATGGAGCGATTGGATATCTGCCGGCGTGGTGGTATCGTGTCTATTACGTCTACACAGCCGCAACTGTACTGATTGCCGCCAAGTTACGACCCGAGGTCCTCCCTGAACCAGATTTCAACCAAACATGGGGGGAAGCCATGTCGGTTCTCAGAGATCATGAAAGATTTGGCCAATCTGCCCGAAGATGCGGCACAGCGCTTCAATTGCTCTCTGCCAAGATCCAGCAACCTGAGGCCCCTGGACCAGGGACACAAGCGGTGGAGACGAACACCAACAAACGGTCTTTACAAACTCTTGACCAAGTAACGGGGCTACAGATGGAAGAGGACTTTTCCTTCGGCGGTGGAGACGCGAATCAGTTGGGCTTGCAATATCTTGACTTTGATGTGAACAATCTGACCTGGCTTAATGATATGCAAGCAGCTTGGGAGCTTCTCAACCATGAAGGCTGAATGCGAAACTAATGTATCAAAAAGCTATTCATGATTCATATGAAGGAAGAATTGTTTGTCTAAAGTCTATATTTGTTCTTATATCTACAACCAGGCCTAACCTATTCGAAAGCCATCTTGTTCTTTACACGTCCTAAGCTGCTGATGCTGACCTCTACAACATCGCCATCGTTCAGATACTTGGGCTCCTTCATCCCCATAGCAACTCCCGAGGGAGTTCCGGTCAGAATAATGGTGCCGGCTTCCAGTGTGGTTCCCTGGCTCACGAAGCTGACAATGGCTTCAACTCCGAACAGAAGATCGCCAGTGCTGGTGTTTTGGCGCTCTTCGCCGTTAACGAATGTCTGTAGGTGGAGATCCGATGCGTTGCCGACAACTGCAGGAGAAACAATCATGGGGCTCAGAGGGGCGAACTTGTCGAAACCCTTGCTGAAACACCATTGAGGGACACCGCCAGCCTTCTTGGGGTCGCGCTGCCAGGCACGGGCGGAGACATCATTGGCGGCCAAGTAGCCAGCAATGTGGGAGAGGGCATCCTCCTTGCTGATGTTCTTGCCGGTCTTGCCAATGACAATGGCCTAAGTGACAGTGTTAGGTTGGGGGGGATTCTCAATTGTATTGAGACAATACTTACTAGCTCACCCTCATAATCAACAGTACCATCTTGGGCAACCTTAGGGATAGGGATGTCCTCAACGTGACCGGCAATGCTAGTGGAGGGTTTGATAAAAACAGAAGGGTAAGGGGGAGGAGTACGGCCGCCCTCCTTGACTGACAAAGCGTTAGTAAAAGTAAGGCAGATGGGGCTTCAACGTCTTCGGAAAATGGCTTACTGTGCTTGATATAGTTGAGACCGATACATCGGATGATAGGTACATCAGAGGGTTTCAGGATGTCACGGATGGCCTTGACGTGAACCTTCTCTCCCTTGACGAGTTCTGATGTAGGTGACTGTCCCTTGAACTCGGTAGCGTAGAGATTCTGGCTGGAGAGAAGCTCCTCGAGCTCAGTTTCAGATTTTACAAGAGGCTCGCCGAAGGTTTCATTGCCATTATCGTCAACGAAGCGAATAAGACGACTCCAAGTTTGTGAAGACATTGTGGTACAGAAGCGTATCGAGTGTTGGCGGCAGGGAAGACGAGTCTGGGGTAAGAAGTGGTACGATTGCCGGAAGCAGGATCTGAGAAACGTGGAAGCCATTTAATCTAATATCCCTCGGCTACAAAGACGCCGGAAGATGACGTTAGACTTAGTAGTTATGAGCATTGTGTTGTGGGTGGGTACCTCGGAACTGACTGTGAGTGGCTCATAAGGCTTCCGAGATCTCGGAGTTCTCCCCGGGGGACGTTCCGTTGTTACGTCGGATGCAACACACCTGGGAGTAACCCGATTCCAAATGAAGGGAGATGAACCGGGAGAGACCTGGGCGAAACCTGAATGTGTTATGTCATGTTGAGCGTGGGGATTTGTCTGGGGGCGTAGCTTGGGATTAATAGTTCTGCTGCCCACCTTCGACAAAACAGCAAGCGCTGTATTGCCATTGCGGAAATCAGTTCACATTTGAAGCAAACAACACAAGCAAATCATTATCTCGCCAATATGAGTCCATCTGCGATTGAAGTCGAGTCCGGCAAGGCCCCTAAAGCCATGGACACTTTCCTACAGGCCTTGCCTTCCAAGAACCTGGAGCCCTTGTGGTCCAAGATGAATGCCATGGTTCCCCCAACCCCCAACCCAACAGCCGAGCCAGCGCTATGGAAATACGAGGAGATGCTCCCTCATCTGCATTTAGCAGCCAAGCTCGTGCCAGAAGAAGATGCAGAGCGGAGAGTGCTGATGTTGGTAAACCCCAAGATGAGTACGTCACATTTCCCCGTTCATTCTAATGCCGGCCCCTCCCATCTCTCAACAAGCTAATTATTGGATTAGAGTCTCCCCATACCACTGATACCATCTATGGCGGTCTTCAGATCGTCAAGCCAGGGGAGACAGCACCCGCCCACCGCCATATCGCATATGCTTGCCGCTTCATCGTCGAAGGAGAGGGTTTCACTGCCGTGGAAGGCCAGAAAATGCCCCTCGTGCGGGGTGATGTTGTCGTCACACCTACGTGGCATTGGCATGATCACGGCAACGAAAGCGACGCTCCCGTAATCTGGTTGGACATGCTAAATCTACCTCTATTTACTTACACGCCCGTCCACTATGCCGAAGGATACGCTGAGAAGCGTTACCCTAGCACGTAAGTGACCGACCCCGATCACTCAACATTAATTTAGTTAGTGGCTAATTTGAAGAAATAGGCCCTCTGACCCTTGCGAGTGGCGACACCCTTGGGCACCTGTGCAAAAGACACTGGATGCAAGCACCGAACAACACGCGATCTATCATTACAAACAGAAGAATGGGGCTCCTCTTTCTACAACCTTAGGCCTTCAAGCGGAGCGTCTGGCTCCTGGAGCGTCCTCTAAAGAAACCTTGGATAGCTCTTCCTTCATATATCATTGCGTGGAGGGCAGGGGCTATACTACGATCGACTCCCCATCTAAAGAAAAGGTTACATTCGAGTGGGTTTCAAAGGATACGTTTGCGGTACCTGCTGGATCAAAAATTCAGCATTTCAATGAATCTCAGGAAGAGGTTGCATATCTGGTTGCGGTGAATGATGGCCCCTTCTTAGACCTTCTCGGCCTCCGACACCCTTAAACTTGAGTCAGCCAGTAGTCCTCAGGTCAGAATGAGGTTTATATTAGTTCTCTAGGACATTTGTTCGAAATGATTGACAGCAAACATGAGCGGTGAAGCCTGATGAAAACTCTCCCTTGCAATTTCGAACAATAGATTAGGCGTGAAAGCTGAACAGAAGTAAGATTGGAGAGGGGTATATTCTCTGTGTCTCCTTAATCTAATAAGCTGACGTATGCAGCTAGCAGAAGTCCCTTCTCGTTGATTATCTGCCCCAGACAAATTAGATTGCATTACTACGAAAACAAACGCAGAGATATACGCCCGCAAACGGATTCCATTTACCTATATTTAATCAAGAAAAGGTGATGTTTACATTAAATACAGGTACCGAACACTTTTGACAAAGGTTGAAGAAACTCGCATTGAGTATATTGAGGAAATACCAAGTCTATCTATCCACTCAAGCAACTAATCCTTGGGTAGCACTCAGTTGCCCAATACCACCTAACATGAGCCTATAGCACCCAAAAACTCACCAAGTTCTGCCAAGATATTGAGCAATTCCCGATGTATGACAAGCAATTATGACGCAAGGGGCTGGTTATCTGCAACATCTGATTGGTCTCGCAATAGATGCATGAGCTTGATACCCCTCCTGCCAGAGTGTCTTGGCCGGGGTGACATGAAGTACTTAAAGAGAACGACAACCGCCATAAATCGCATGACCCCTCTTTGTAAGCGAATATGCGAGTCTTGTGATCAATCTCATCAAGATGAGTATTCTCTCCGTGTTCTACGCGCATTGGCAGGCTCTCGCTGTTGTTTCGTTTGGTTTATACATCATCCAAACCTGCATAGTATATCTCAGGTTGCGAAAAGTGAAAGGTCCATGGCTCACGGGAATATCAGGCTGGCCGCACAGCCTAGCAATACTGAGTGAAAGATGCCATGAATGGTATGAAGAAGCGAATCAAGAATATGGTTAGTGAGGGTGCCCCATACCCTTCAAAATTTATCCACGCTCATGAGCTAGTACACTCATTCTGCTCTGTATCAGGTCCAATTGTACGAGTCGCACCGAACTTACTCGTCACTTCGTCCCCCAAAGTCTGGACTCACATCAATACCCATCCCGGGTATCGACGGTCTCCTTGGTTCTACCAAGCTTGCAGAATCGGGTACCGGCAGGACAATATATTCGCTTGCACAGACGAAGAAATTCACAGCAGAAAGAGGAAACAAATGGTAGCTGGGGTACGCTTCGTTAACTTTAATAATAACATTGTAATATGTGTAGCTAACATCAGTTGGCCCGCAGTATTCTGGCCGAGAGAACTTGGAGATGGAGATCTCAATCGACGAACAGGTTCGGGAGCTTGTAGATCTTCTTCGGTCCAAGTACCTCTCCACTCAAGAGGCCATTGTGCCTGTAGACTTGGCTCAGAAGGTTCATTACTTTACCCTTGACGTTATTAGCAGTATCGGTCATGGCAAAACGTTGGGACTACTTAGGACCGACTTTGACGTCGACGATTACCTCAAGTCGAGCCATGAGGGCTTGAAGATGTTCAACGCTTCTCTTGCCCTTGGCTTCAGTTGGCTTGCCCATGCGCCCGTAATAGGCACATTCATCTCCCCAAGACGGACAGACAAACGTGGTATTGGTAGAATAATGGACATGTGCTTCAGTCAGGTTGATGAACGACTAGCCGAACCGAATGACAAGAAATCCGACATGTTGGCATCCTTCATACGACATGGCCTAAAGGGCCAGGAGCTTCGGACAGAGTCTGTTGAACAGTTCATTGCTGGCTCTGACACCACTTCAGCAGGCCTGCGCAGTGCCCTTCTTCACATCATAACAAACCCACGAGTCTACAAAAAACTCCAAAAGGAAGCCAATGAGGCAGTACGTGGCGGCACCGTACCCAAGGCTAGCGAGGGCATCATCACCTCCAACCAAGCCAAACGACTTCCGTATTTGCAGGCCGTTGTCCGCGAAACCCTGAGAGTCTGGCCTCCAGTGGCAGTTCTTTTCTCCCGTGATGTTCCTCGAGGAGGAGACACGGTTGAGGTCGAGAGCGGCGAGAGCGTATATCTTCCTGGGGGTGTCAGCATTGGCTACTCAGCCCATGGAATGCACCATAATGAAGAGATTTATGGCACTGATGCAAAGTCTTTTCGGCCAGAGCGTTGGTTTGAAAGTGATACAGCTAAAATAACCGTCATGCTCCGCACGAATGATTTGATTTTTGGGCATGGCAGGTTTCAGTGTCTAGGAAAGGTCGTCGCGCAGATGGAACTGGGAAAGCTTTTGTTTGAGGTACGTGGACACTCCGCTCGTCGCAATCTGAAATCAAGTTAATGGATGATGCAATCCGATATAGGTTGTCCGCAACTTCGACATTGCTCTCATTGATCCGACAAAGCCGTGGAAAGCGAGGAACTACATGGGACTATTCGTCATTTCGGACATGTGGGTGCAGGTAATGGAGCGTGATGAACAAGCCGAGGGTTAAAGTGTCTCTTGTTTCTCAATGATTACATACATTAGTTTATTCCCCTGTTGCAAATGGTGTTGGGAGGAAAGTTGCAATGCCCGTTGGACAGGCCAATGGCAGGGGTTGGTGACATGTATGTTGTTATGCATAACAAACCTCGTGTCTGCACAAAAGAAGAGCAGGGTCAGATCCTCGCCACTCCTGGACAGCTGTAAATAATATGCACGCCTTTACTGAAATTACCCCGCGACGCGTCTGGAACACGTTACGCTTGCCAACCTCACCTCCCACATATCCCAATAGCACCAGAATAACGACAGCAAACATGGATCAAATGCCCCCTCCCTCATCTCAAATGCCGCCGCCGTCATCCCAATCTCACTTTGAGAAATTCGACAACTTCGTTCCCGATAGCAGCGCGTCTTTCGAGGACGAATTTGCCCGCCTTGCATCTTCCCAAGATTGGGCCGACGGGACCTCCGAGTTTCAGAAGCAACGCACGATTGCCCTACGATCCGAATTGAAGCTACATTACTTCTCCGCGTCGCAAATCATTGAAGAAGGACAGGAAGATCTTGAAGATGTCCCCCTCACCGAAGAGGCGAAGCTGGCTGGCTATCAAGCCTTGTGTGAAGAAGTGGGCATCCCCCCACACGACACGATCGAAGAATGCCAAAAACACCTCAAGAGAACGCTCGTAAATATCGTCGACTTAATCGATACTCGAAGAACAGGCAAGAGCGTGAAGGTCTGGACCGATTTCGACGCTTTTCGAAGATACACACTCAAACGATCGATTAATACGGAAGAGGCGAAGAAAGATGGCGGCATTTTGGCTTCTTTGCTACAACGTTTGAGATTTCCAAGAAGAGAGCATCGCAGACCTCGTCCAACCAGAGGAAATTCTTCCAGAGTAACTTCAGGGAGGGTGATGAAAAAGGATACACATTTCCAAGACAGAAACAGTCAAAGACGGAAGGGAAAGGTCTGTGATATGGAATAATCAAGATGGAAGCTTCTATTGGTGGGCACGGCGGAGTTTGGGTGAATTTCAACGGTATTTACAAAGGATGGGCAATTAGGGCGCAAAGATGTTTAAACGTTGACCATGTTGTATTATTATTATTGGGTTTGTGAGATGTCATATAATGTTTATCAAGCTTATAAGAAATCCGAGGTTTCCCAAACTAACGATCGCTTGTCACTAATTAGGTGCCTTGAACTACCGCCAATAAGTGGCATAAGACGAGTTACCTTGGATAGTGTCAATGAAGCTTTGAGCAATAATCTCGGCTATGGCAAGCATCTGTTAGATTTATGAATCTACTGTTCAGGATTTTCTTGACTTACAGGTACGTTCTGACGGATGGAGCTCATCAAACCACATGAAGTTTGATTTAGGCTCTGAAGCCCTAGTGCAGCTGGCAACATCGGAAGACTGGCAGAACTGGTAGACCCCATCAACGTTGGCTTGAGGCCCGAAAAATTTCTCGGGGTTCGCATAAATATCCCTGAACAGTCGGTTTGTATCGAAAATTGCCAATGTAGCCCCAGGCCAGCGGTTCTTAAGTTTCAGATGAAACGGGCCTCCGATGCTAAAGAGGTCGTTTGCGCTTGAGGTGGACTGAAAGATTCGCTGTTCATAGAGTGTGCTATTAATATCGGGCTTTGTTGGAAATAGCGTGCTGAACTCCAGGCCTCCTTTGCCGACAGACTTGTATAGAGGCGTAATCTCTAGCGGTATGACATTCATGACAACGAAAGACCGTCCACCCGAGGCATACAGTTTGTCGAGAATGTCCCAAACACAGTCGACGAATCCCCGTACTGTTGATCCAGGAGCCTGTGAGTCTGAAAGATAGCCTGATATTCCAAGATCGTTGGCCCCAATCATGATTGCGTAGACAGTATTGTCGGCCTTTCTGTTGGGATAGAGGGTATCGAATCCAAGATCTGCCTCGAATGCTGGGACCTCCTGTTCTAATATTGTAGGAAAGGCAATTCCAAGTCCAGGTACGTATCTCTCAACGATGTCTTTGGAACATGTAGCCCCAGAGAATGCATAGTTGTTGTAGTTGGCTCCCGTAGCATTCGCAACAAAACGACCCCATGTTGCGCCACCAGTAGCCGCCTCTTGGGCTATCGGGACAATAGTGCCTGGGGGAGGGAATTTCATATGCTGTTGAAAATAGGCTATGCGGCCGTCATCTGTTATACTGTCTCCAAAAGTGACAAGGTTCTTCATCGTTGCCAGTCTACCACAGCTTCTGGCAGTAGCTGCTGCAGCGAAAGCGACACAGATTACCCAAAACATGGTGCAAAGATCTGAGATCAGCAAGCGAAAGTGAATGGACTTGATGTATTGTGGTAGGAAAACTTCTTTGAATCAACAACAAGTTTGAGATAATCGGATACTTATACATGGCATTGCGGTTGTAGTTATGGGGACCGGGGGGTTTTGCTGGTGCCTGGATATCCGAACTCCAGGATCCGAGATCTCCAATTTCATCTCAGGCAAATTAACCCACAGGCAGCAGCAGCAGCACCCAAATGCAGATTCCAAATGGGTTATCGTAGTCTTATGTATTGAAAGTACAGGCATCACTCAGCAAGAGGCTTTCGAACCAGCGCTGTATCTCTCTCTTAGAGGTGGCCGAAACTCCGCATATCAATTTAGTGCTTCATACTAAAAGTCTTTTATGGAAACTGCGGTCCGAGTGGCCTTAATGCATTGTGCCATTGTATACTACACAGCAAAGGCCTGGCTACGTCCCAGTGTGCTAGCCTAAAATTTTGGGAAGGCATGCTTGAAAACGTTGTTAGGATCGAACTTCGCCTTCAGCTCCTTGGCTCGAGGCCATTTATCCCCAAATAGCTGCTCAGCAGTCCTGTCCTCTGGCCTCGTCAGGGCAGGATAGGACCCCTCCATGACAGCGGGATCCCCGGAAGAGCGAATCTTTTCATACAACCAGTCGTTCCACTTCCTTGCCTCGGCAAGAAGTTTCTCCTCGGGTACCATATCCGTGAACGAGAGCAGGACGTGGGAGCCTGCGCCAAAGCAATTTGGCACTATTGCTTCATGGTCGATGACAGTCTTCATCGACCAGCCAATGTTGGCAAATTCAGGCTTGTTCTTGAGAGCCTCCATAAGGATGTCGAAGATACCGGGAGAGACCTCCTTGATGTATATCGATCTTTGGCCGCCATATGGCAGGCATGGTATTTGCAAGCTCTCATAGTGCCCCAGGAGAGACTTCTGCTGGACAGTATTCATCTTGGCCGGTGGCAAGGCTGCCGTGAATGTCTCCAGATACTTTTTGCCTTCCTCGACATCTGAACCACCCCAGCTAAAGATGATAGAAAACGCTCGCTGGTGCGGCATTTGGATAATGAAGTGGTGGATGTTTAGATCCTTGGGGAGAGTGAGCTTCTCCTCCGCAGAAATAATGGCCTTGATTGATTCTGGGCTGTCATCAAACATTAACATTCCAATGAGGACCTACGCATGATTAGTATAGAAATAGCAACGAAAATGACAAAGGCATAGTTGCTTACCTCTCTTTTTGGGTAGACTTTAATTGTCAACGATGTGACAATGCCGAGATTGCCACCCATGCCTCGCAAACCTTCTAGCATTTCATCGGTGGCTTTAACAATCTCTCCCTCGTGATTGACAATCTCCGCTCCGACAATTCCTTCAAAGCCCATCCCCAAGGCTCCAGTGAATGGTCCATAGCCGCCAATCGTTGACCACCCCACGTAGCCAATTTCTAGGGAATTCCCAAGGGGAGCGGTGAGATTGTGCTCATCAAACTTGAGCAGCATGTCCTTTGCAAGGACGCCGCCGCCGATCGTGGCGGTTGTTTTATCACCTGCCACGTTGATGAATTTGATATCTCGCATGTCAATGATTAGGGCACCATCTGCTGCGTTTCTGCCATAGAAATCATTACCGCCAGTGCGAACGGTGAAATCGACTTCATTCTTGACCGCCCAACGGACAATACCAGCCACTTGCTGGGCATTAGTAGGTATCGCGATACCCAAAGGCTTTTTCTCTTGCCCAGCGTGCCCTCTAGTAGCCCGACGATCCTTCCATTCAGGCGAAGTGGGAGTGAGGAGCGTTACCTCGGGATTCGCTTTTTGGAAACTGTCTATTTGGGCTTCGGAAGTCATGATGAAATAAGAGTGCTTGGCGTGATGCGGTTTGCATTGTCACACCGAGATGCTGGAATCGGACACATTTTTATCTAAGCTCGGGCACTTTTTCGTGATGGAAACTCAAAATGTCTCCGAGAGAGCGACAGTGCTCACCGCGTAGAAGTCAACCCAAAATCTGACAGGTAAGCAGATGCCCTTATTCTCACCAATGAACGTGATGAATTTGTAGACTGGAAAGGAAGTCAAGTGCGATCCTTGCAACGATGTTTCAAAAGGGCTACGATGACATTCGAAGTAGAAGTATGAACTCATTGGCTGTTATTAGAGAGGGTATACGTCGAATAACAAGATCCTCGCACATCTCAAAACTTATTAACTATACGGGAGTGTTCGAGTGTAAAGTTTGAAAAGAAAAAAAAAGCAAGAGAAGATGAAAAACATGCCATCTCAACACAATGAATACGAAAGGTTGGGGAAAAGCTTTGCTAGCCCAAGGCTGAAACTTTTCAAGTGTAGCATTCCAATGCGATATTAAAGTGGATGGAATTAATCCCGGCCCTGTAATAGCAACTAGGACTTTCTATCTCATTCATATTCTAATCTATTGATACTTGGGTGAATCGGTTTGAAAACACCCGAATTTAATTAATCAATTCTCTCCAGAACTATAAAGGTCATTCATTGGCCGAGAGAACATTTCCCCCCTCCCCTCTCATGCCGACTCCTTCGCTTCTTTGACTTCTTGACCTTCTTTGACCTCCTTGGCGTTGTTCTCGTCCTTGGTGGCATTCTGCTCCTTGGCGGCCTCGACGTCTTTGGTTTCCTGGGCCTTCGGCTTGGCCACGTTCTTCCATTCCATTGCCAGACTTCCGAATATAGTCAAAGAAGACACAACAACAGCCACAAGGTATGTCCTTGTCAAAGCGTCGTTGTAGGCTTCCAGCACGGCTGGGAGGTCCTCCGGCGGAACCAGATTCCGCACCTGAGTCGCACCGACTGTAGTCAGGACCGAAGCATCGAAGTTTGCGTTGGGTAGAGCAGCCTTCAGGTTGCGCAGCAGCTCATTTTGGAGGACGGACTGGCCGACCGAGATGAAAATGGCACCACTGAGTGTCTGCAAAAGCTGTATGACAGCTGTACCTGATGGAATTTCGTGCCGAGGCAAAAGAGTCTGGATGGCGATCATGGGCTGCTGCTGGCCAAAGCCTATGCCGATTCCTATCATGGCTTGGTAGCCGACCCATTGAGAAAAGGGCGTGTCGACGTTCCACGTGGTCAGCAAGCCCTCTCCAATTGGGAGAATGATGGATCCCAGGATCATGAAGATATTATCTGCGTTGAGAGTTAGTCCTAATGCTGGATCATGTCCAATCTATCCACGTCCACTCACAATATCCAAATTTGCTGACCAAAGCTCCTGCAAGCAGAGCGCAAACAACCACCCCAAGGATGAGAGGAAGGAGCCGGATACCAGACTGGACAGCGTCTACCTCTTTGATGACCTGGTGCCATAAGGGAATGTAGTACACCAGAAGAGGAAATGCACCACCATTCAGAAATCCATTCCATGCAGCAGCAGCCACATTTCTTCTTGTGATCATGCGAAGAGGGAAAGAAGCATCGGCCCCTTTCCAATACTCGAAGAACAGAAAAGCAATGCCTAAAACACCAAAGACCACGAGCAGGGCGATAATCCGAGCGTTGCTCCAAGCATACTCTGAGCCACCCCACTGCATCGCCAGCAGAAGTGAGATAACCGCGGGCAGGAAGATAGCCAACCCAATGAGATCCAACTTCTTCAACTTTTCCATCAAAGGAGTTGAAGCCAGTTGAGGGCGTGCAGGGAGTCGAAGGAACAGCAGGACGGTGAGTGCGGTGAAAGCCCCGAATGGCAGATTGATGTAGAAGCACCAGCGCCAAGTGAGCTTGGTGGTGAAGACTCCGCCCAGCAAGGGGCCCAGAACTGAGGAGATGGCAAACACGATGCCCATGGACGAGACGATGACGGGACGGAGGCGGACTGGGACGGATTGGGAGATGATGATCATGACACCCGAGTTGATGCCAGCACCTCCAAGACCTTGGACAGCCCGGCCGATGATCAGGGCAATACTGTTGGGAGCGAGCGCACAAATGAGAGAACCGAGCTCGAAGAAGCCGACGGCAACCATGAAGGTGTACTTGATCGAGAAGCATGAGTAGATACGGCCATAGAGTAGCTGGAAAGCAGCAGTCGTCAACGCATAAGCTAGAGGAGGCCTAGTTAGAACATTGTTCGACGCGGATTATATTAAGGCGAGGAATTCAACTTACCGCTACCAAACCATCCGACATCCGACAATGCATGAAACTCGTCGGAAATTCTTGGAGCTGCATTCGCTACGATTGTCCCATCCTATACTCGTGTCAGTTTATTCAACATAGTCAGCATGCCATGATTACCTACCAATGTAATAAGAAAGACTGCAAACCACAGTCCAAGGCCGGTGAGGAAGAGCTGTGGAAGCGGCATCAGAGAGTCATCGCTGGCTGGTTTTTGGTCTGGCATTTTTGGTGGTTCATCGCCTTCGGTCGGCTCAGTGACGGTATTACTAGGAGTTTTCTCCAAGCTGGGCTCGGCTGCTTTTTCCGCAGAAGTCCGTGGCGGACTGTCGCGGTCGTCGTTTGAGGTCATCTCTGAAGGGAGAGTCTCGCGGTCTAGATCTTTGTAGACAGGCTGGCGGCTGAAAAAGCAGAAAAATGAGTGTTTGGTTTTTGCTCAAACGAGAGACATGTTCAAAAGGAAAGGAATGATCTGAACATATATAGAAAATTTCCAGTATGTCGGCGGAGAGCGTATGTAACGATACGCAAAGGTGAGGAGCCGATGAAAATCTTGAGATTAGTGAGCCGGCAGGTGAGAAGCGGCGGGTCGCCACATGAAAGGCGCAGAGCCTTCCCAAGAACGTAACGGCGTGAGCCAAAGCTTTATTAGCTGCGGGCAGGGAAATAAGCAGGGGATGAAATTGGCATGTCTTCGGGAAGACTGTGCCGAAGAGTCTGAATTCGAGCAACGCGGAATGACGCGAAGGTTCAGTTTCAATTGCTTTCGATTGTGCGTTATGCCGTTTGACTCACCACCGCCCTGCGCAACTGCTGTGCTACAGCGCTGTAATTTAGAGCCTTCGGGGTCTCTAACGGGGCCATTGCTGATCGCTAGATTCTGATTGGACAGAGATGATCATGTGGGGCGATAGGCGGCAGGGTGCGCGTTGCTTTCTAGATTGGGTTTAGCGCCCAACTGCCGAGGACAGGGACAAACGCTGCGCATTTCGTGACGCCCCAAAAGTTGATACCAACCATCCACATCTGCCTCTCCTGCCTGGGCCTGTTTCCCCTTCCATCCATCGCTTGGCCTTGTGCTTAGATAGCGGCAGTGGCACGCTCCCGCTCAGCAACTTTCCATGAGTGGTACCCAGAAGTCGCTTCCGGCCGTCCCCCGGTCCAAGGGCTGCCTCACGTGCATCGCTCGGAAGAAGCGCTGTGGTTAGTGTTCGTCCTTCGCATTATGCATCCATCACATTCATAATTCCTAGATGCTCTAGATCCCTGTCTAAAGATTCCTCTTTGGACACATTGATGTTGCCTTGAACGAATCAAAGCTGATCAACTGTGTAGACGGAAGGCGGCCCACCTGTCGGGCGTGTGAGGATCGGAAGCAGGTCTGCCAGGGGTATCGAAGAGAGGATATTGTCTTCCTCAATGACGGGTGGCGTGCCCCTGGCGTCGCCGCTGCCAGTGCCAAGAAGAAGTCTCGTAGTAAATCAAAGTCCCCGGAGACCCAAGAGGCGGGCCGTGGCACCCTTATACTCCAGTCCGCCGCGGCATCCCCTTCTTCCCTGCAGATGAGCCCCTCAATAGACCGGTCGCAGCTGCATACCTCGTTTTTCCTTGCTGAGTTTGCCGAGCAACTTCTGCCTAGTTCCCATTTCATCGCCGATCTCTTTCGATCTTACTTCTCCATCTCTTCCTCAACCTCCTCAGATCACCAACCCCTCAGTACCTCTGCTGCACAAGCTGTCGATGCCCTGGCCCAGGGGTACTTTGGCCGCGCCAATGGCGACCTTGTTTCTGTTAAGAAGAGTTTCGATACATACGGAGTCGCCCTGAGATCCATGTCGGCCAAAATAGACGAGTTGCAGGCGGCACACTCTGGCTTCCACCATCTTTCTGAGGAAGAATGGCAGCACATGGCCTTTTACTGCATGGTCATGGCCTTTTGGGAGGTAGTATCATTCTTCCATTATTCTTAGAATACAGATAAGCTGATACACATCCATTGAGTAGCTGAAAATGTCACCCTCCTCCGACAATTGGCAGCAACATCTTCGTGCTCTGGCCACCGCCATCACCCTCCGCGGCTCCAGTCACACGTACTCGAAGAGCAATCTCAGACTAGTTTCAACTGCACGTTTATTCATTGTAAGTTTTATCCACATTTAGTTCAGTCGTGCGCATCCAGCCGGGGCGGACTGACACTTGGGGTGATATAGACCCTACAGGCACTATCATCACGACGGCCGGGCGATCTTTCCGTGTTCGGTTGGCGACAGAGCTCACCTCTCCCTTCTGAATGGGTGATCGAAGCTACAGCATCAGTAAAGACAAATCAAGACGCAGATTCTACCATTCAGTTCCGGGTCTACAGCTTAATGGATTCGCTCCTTGCATCGGCATCTGACATCTCGGTTGTCATGGCGCAGTACAATCAGCTGCTCATCAACATGGCCAACCCACGTTGGGCGAGCAGCGACGGTCTTGGTCAAACCCTGGTCGATTTATACAACGTTGCAAATGTCATACTCACCCAGATCGAGGGAGTAAGCGAAGACTTGGGTACAACGATGAGCGAGTTACCATACAAAGACTGGCTCTCTATTCACCAGCCCGCATCGAGCCAAGACGCAGGTTCCATCCGAGAGCGCGATTTCATCACCACGATTGGATCCGACATCCATTCTTTCTTTCCAAATATCTTGAATTTTCCCTCCATGAATGATTTCAACACCGTGGCCTTCTACTGGACAATCTCCATCTTACTACGCCTACTCATCAACGATATGCTGGCACTGATGCAGGACATCAGCCCTGAAGACATGCCCGAAAATCCGCAATACGAAATCGATCAACATCGGATACGACTCGTACATTACGCTCAAAGCACGATTCGTGCAATACCTTTCGTAGAAGCCAAAGAGAACAGGTCCCAGCAGCCGTTCTTCATGGCATCTGCGTTCCAGACCGCGATCGCAGCATTGGGACGCGAGTGTGAGCATTTGAGGTCGCAGGTTAGTGAAGAGGTGACTATACTGGGCTATGCAAGCATGAAGCGGATCGTGGAAAGGTACATGGATTGGGCTCAACAGAGGAAAATCCTGCTGAGGATGGTTGTTGACATACCTCGGCATCCATCAGTATACACGGCGGCTTGATGAGTGATGGGGTTCGGCCTCATGTAATATATTTTAGATTTCAGTCGCAATATAGATTAGCGAGGGTAAATGTGTTGTGGATTTACTAAGGAAGAGCTGGAGGCGAAGAAAAGTAAACTGTAGCCTTTGACTCAAGGCTTCACTCTTTGAAACTACATAAAAAACCAGTTGCACTACTGCCATGGGGCGCACCAAGGCACTTAGTTACCCACGGATAGGAAACGATAATATTTTTCCACAATTTTAACTCATTTCTTTTCTTTGTTTGGGAAAACCTCCTCCATATCATGTTGATCCTATGATATCTCGGATGGATCGATCTACCCTAGAGCCGAGATCTGCCCCAGCGTTACACAAGAGCCGATATATATTCGACACCTACATCGTGGCAAACCCTAATCCTTCCTATTCAATATTTTGAGATAGCTAGGGGACTCCAATTATGGATCTGGACTAAATTTCAAAGTCACTTATGTGAACGGACGTATGAAGCGACATTGCTAGTGTTCACCAACCCCTACCACCTCTCATACGTGTTCGAAATATGAAAGCTGCGCACAACAAATCAGTCCAACTTAGCTAGGATTACGTAATTTTCAATTACCGGACTAAGACCTAAGGGTTCATAACATTCATCTTCAGGATCAATCATCTCCCTTCGCCTCCCCCTTACATATCCTAGCGCCAGTAACCGCCCGGCCCCATCACGAGAGTACCAGCACAGTTCCGGTCCGCGCGGTTGGGTCACGCGATGGAAACGTAAACCTTTGCCTCCAGGACCGTTTCCATGGACCGGTAGTTTTCCATCTCGCGCTCGGCCGCACATGAGATGCCGTTGTTTCAGTCTGTATATTTAGTATGGCGAATGCCGGAGGATGGAAGTCAGTATTGAGTAGCACGGGGAGCACTCCTCCCTACTTCCCTTCGCCCTGCCGGCTGAAACGCGTGGCGGCCAATTGATAGCTGTTGAACTCACAGAACACGCGTCATAAGGTGGACACAGTAACTGATACTTTTTCTCCTGACCGATAATAAAATCTGCTGGATTTCATTTCTCTTCGGCTTGTTTACTGGATTTTGAAATCGCGTCCGCCCATGAGATGAGCTTAAGCGCGCGCGCGTCGGTAATATTTAACTGATCAACAAGGAAAAACCGGGCCCATTACTCAGGCACATGCTATATATAGCATCAAGGTGGAAACGGTGACATTTGAGGCATGGATCTCTCAACACAGCCTTAAATCTCTTGAATTTTATGTGACGATTTTATGTGACGAGGCACGCCAAATCTCTGAGAATACCCACATCGTTCGAGAGTCGCCCATGCCGGTGCATGCTTTTCTAAAAACAAACGAAACTAAGGAAACCAAAGTACTAAATATGCGGGTGAGGTGATCGACCATGGTCCAAATATGGTTGGCGTCGGAAGTGCGAGTACAGAGTCCGAGTATTATAGAGTCCGAGTAGGAATCAGAACCCGGAGCTAGTAGTAAGTGCCGGCATTCCTGATTCATGCATTGGCAGCCTCCGCGAAACCGGGAGGAACCATCTCGTTACAGCAATGGATAACTTTCCTGAAATGGGCATATTCTTGTCGCCGAGAGCAGCCAGTGTGTGGTATGTCACTATTTGCGGGTATGCCGAGAGAATCTCTCAGGAAGTAAGCCGCGCGTTCTCTGCAGTCAGTAGTTAGATGCTGTGTTGAAAAATGTATAAGGGGACTGATCCCAATCCTAGAATAGGCTTCTATCTTTATTCACAGCATCACTTCAAACCACCATTTTTCTTACAACTGTCGTTTAACATTTGACGTCTCTTTCTGTTTCAACATCTCCTCCATACAGCGGTCAAGCCGGCTTGACCATTGTCTTATTAGCGAACTGCAATTTTTTTTCCCTTTGAACAACATCACCAACAACATATCTCAAGATGGTTGGCATCAAACAACTCTCTCTCGGAGCAACTCTCCTACTCAGTCTCTCTCAACGAGCTGTCTGCGACCCAACCGAAACTCAAGAGCTGAGTGCTCGAGATTGGGAAAATATCGACCAACTCATGGAGCGAGACCTCGAGATCCGCAAGGGTGGTGGCGGCCGTGGTGGTGGTGGGAATGGCGGCGGTGAAAATGGGTTCCCTGGCTATGAGCCCTCTGGTAGTGGTGGTGCCGACAAGGGCAGCCACAGACATGGCCGCAAAGGTCGACGAAGCCTCGAGATTCGAAAGGGTGGTGGCGGCCGTGGCGGCGGCGGAGGCGGCGGCGAGAATGGTTTCTCTGGCTATACGCCTGGTGGCAGCGGCGGCGCTGACAAGGGTAGCCACAGGCGTGGTAGACGGAGCCTTGAGATCCGCAAGGGAGGCGGCGGCCGTGGTGGTGGTGGTAGTGGTGGCGGTGAAAATGGCTTCCCTGGCTACGAGCCCTCCGGAAGTGGCGGTGCCGATAAGGGCAGCCACAGACATGGACGCAAGGGTCGTCGAAGCCTCGAAATTCGTAAAGGAGGCGGTGGACGAGGCGGTGGTGGTGGCGGCGGCGAGAATGGTTTCTCTGGCTATACCCCTGGTGGTAGCGGCGGTGCTGACAAGGGAAGCCATAGACATGGCCGCAGAAGGAGTCTGTAGGCGCGGAAGAGCAATGATTAAGAGGAGACTGGGGGAATGGTGTAGTCTGACTGGTGACTTGAACAGATGAGTCGTAGCTAACGTGGAACTTGTACTTATACTGTTGCCTTGAAGTGATATGTTCTCTTTTGTACGACTCAAATAAAATCAACTACCTCATGATCATAACTTACCTTCTAAGAGCATCGTGAACCCAATACCATGAATCCATCTCCTTCAAGCACTGCGTATCCCGGGCAGCTCTGGATCAAGTAATTGGGTAAGGAAGGTCGCCCAACGAGGCACTTCGGAGACTAGCACTAAGCTTCATGTAAGGTATTAATCCTAGCAGACAGCTTCCCAGAAATGGGAAAACTAAGAGCTTCACTCTCGAATGGCTTCAATACTGTTCCGGAGCTTGGAATTGAACTTACGGAGGCAACCTCCTGATAGGGTCGGAGTATTCAAGTTTGCTAGATGTTTGCCTAGGTTGGTAGTCATTCTTGCTTTAAGCTGGAACGCGTATTGCGGAACGGTCTTATTACATCGAATATTATGACCAAATCTAAGAATCAACGGCCGTAGAATTGGTTATTGTAATGAGAACAAGACTTAGTTTTTTCTCCTTAGTTGTGTTATGATGGCCAATGGCTACTTATATATGGCGTTGGAATCTTTTTCACAACCATTGAGCTAACTTCGCCTTTTTCTTTTCTTTAATGGCATCACCTATCTGAGTCTAGCTAATTTGCGTCGTCGCTGTGAGTTGCTCGCTGGGACGTGGGCGCGGAGGTGTTAATACGATGACATACCAAGACGCTGCCTTGGCCATTTAGGGTCATATAAAGAGGAGATGAAAGGGTTGAGCTGGGCCAAAACTTCCGGAGCCTGCATTCTAAAGAGAGTGCCAGCTGAGTGGACCACGTTTTGCCGAGGGAGGAGAAGCACATGAGCGCACAAAGTTGGAAGTTTTTGGCGAATGGGGAGATGATTGTCGCAAGGATAAGAATGGAGAACCCCGCGAGGGCTATGTTCTTAAATTCCAAATTCGAATCGCATACAGATCCAAGAAGGGAGGTCGCCAGGCACTGGTCGCGGTGTCAAGATCAACATAGGTCCACACAACCATCTGAAAAAGGGGACAGAGGCGGCCGCCGGGACAAGATCATAGTGTCATTGCGGACTTTTGGCAAGCGGCATATTATCTGTTAAAAGCGGGAGGGCTAGCGATCGCCAATCTCTGCTAAATTGCAGCCCGGATCAAGAGCGGTGGATAGAGACATCCTCATCCAGCGTTACGTGTGGTAGATTTAGCCGGAGCACATACACAACTTAATGGTAATCTTAATCCGAACCAACTACTAGCACACTAAGCAGCACTGTTCTCTCGTCTTCTTTCAAGGTGCATCCATCAGTATTCAAAGGGAGGCGGGCGATGAGACATTTTGGTTCCAAGTCGCGGGAAACTCCCTGCTAATGCAAGGGCCCATGACCGTAATGAGTAGCGGGCTGGGCTGAATACGCGTAAAAGTCTCCGCTCAATGGTGACAACATAAATGCAGTGATAATCTCTAATGCGGGGGCTAATTGTGGCAGAGCATGAGATCCAAATACGCGTAACTCATGTCTAGGATTCTTGTGATTGGTAATGACGTCCATGATCACCGTTTGCTGCTCCATAAGCGTTGGGATAATCTGTATTAGCTTGATTGGGTTACGGTTTGCTGCTTGCCATCCGCTCAGCCAATCTTATAACGTGTTGATGAGTTCGTGACGCTAGTCAATTTAGCTGCCCGGATGTTGTAGCTTCCGAGACAAGGCCTCAACCAATTTCCAATTCTCGGCACGTCAGGACTTCTCAAGACGTGTTGTGGATGATCGCATTATGATCATGCTCGCGAGAACTGCGTTCAAGATGGCTATATAAGCTCGCGTTGTTCCGCCTGAGAAAAAGGCTATTTCCAACTCACTCCCATCCCTCAACAGCTCAAGTGAAAGTCATCAACTTGTATCATAAAAAAGAGACTTTTTTGATAGCCCATAACTTCAACCTCGTCAACATGTTCTTCTCTCACGCTGCTATTGCCCTCTTCGCCACGGGCCTTACTTCCGCCGCTCCGGTCATGGAGAAGCGTGATGGCCCAACTGATGGTGAGAATATATCTTGTTGTTCACCTCGATACCCATTACTGATATGTTATGCTTAGCTGATATCCTCAACTATGCCCTTACCCTGGAGCATCTCGAGGACACCTTTTACCGTCAAGGCTTGGCCCAGTTCTCTCAGCAGCAATTTGCTGATGCCGGCTTTGATTCCGACTTCTATAATAACCTGAATGAGATTAGTCAAGACGAGAGCGACCACGTCAACTTTCTCACCACTGCTCTCAAGGGTGCGTTAATTCCAGCTAGTATGAGGCGTCTCCTAAACAACTAACACCCTTCCTACAGGTGCTGGCGCGACTCCTGTTGATGCCTGCCAATACAACTTTGGTTACACTGATGTCAAGACTTTCCTCCAGACCGCCTCAATCCTTGAGGGTGTTGGTGTTTCTGCATACCTTGGAGCTGCCGCCGACATCATGAACAAGGGATACCTAACCGCCGCGGGCTCTATCCTGACAGTTGAATCGCGTCACTCGGCGTATCTTCGCGCCAACCTGGACCAGTCCCCCTTCCCTCAACCCTTTGACACTCCCCTTACCCTCGATGAAGTCTACTCTTTGGCTTCGCAGTTCATCGTGTCCTGCCCGGCGAGCAACCCGCCTCTGCCGGTCAAGGCCTTCCCCAAGCTCACCTTGGCTCCCTCTACCACGATGCCCGTCACGACTGGTAACACCATCACTCTATTGACTCCCGTAAGTAGCGGACTTACACCTCACACGATCTTGTCTTGGCTTAACAGATGCTAATTCTGCATGTAGAACTACGTTATCCAGGCTCCTAGTGGGGGTAAGGTTTATGCTGCCTTCATTGCCGTCACCGGACCTACGTTTGTTGAAGCAATGCCTGTCGACGGCGGTTTTACTGTGGTTGTACCTAGCGGCTTTGCGGGCCAGACTTACGTCGTCCTTACTGGTTGCAACGAGTCTGTCACTGATGATACCGTCGCTGCTGGACCTGCCATCATTGAGGTAACGTTTACCTTGAGCTGCTTGCCTCTCCAACCGACTTACTAACAACGACTAGATCTCTTAAGTGTCCCACCAGGGTCGTTTACCTGTTAGTTCGACTTATATGAACAAGATTGAAGATCACGCTGGAATACTTGTGTAATGTAATTGTCGATATGTGTAAATACTGTAGCTCGGCATACCGGGCTTGAAAGTTACTCTATATTTCATCAACTTGGCTATCTACAGCCTCAAATCTGTTGGTACTATTAAAAGATAATCATAATATTGGTCGAGGGCCACACAGCTAGATAAAACTTATTACTAAATCACAATGATGAGAGAAACTCGATGCCTTCAGACTATCTTTACAGTTACACTTCACACTCAAACCTTCGTGGTGATGCTCTAGAAAACTTGTGAAAACGCGCTACTCGGAGCAGTCCGGTAGATGAAGGGCCGAATACAATATCAACCCACATCCGCCGCGCAGCGGTCCCATCTGAGGAGGATTCTTATCATTGTGGTGTCTCACTTTGCTTCTTCCTAATAGAAGCCATGGGAACTGTTTAATACTACCTACCCATCACGCGGACCTTTCTCTCAAAAGGCCTCTGACCAGTTGCTCTGCTAGGAGATGTGTCAGACAAGAACCAAATAAAAACCAGTATATTAAGTAGCTTTTAGGTTAAGTAGGCAGGCAAGATCGCTTATTGCCCAAGTAGATGCTTCGTATTATGTAACAGATGTGTAGCCTAGTTCCACCATGCGTCTAAATCCACGCTTCGCAAAAAGAGGCTGAACCATCATGCAACGGGTTGCCAGGATCCGACAGCTGCTCCGGGGGCGAGCCGTTTACCGCTTGCAAAGGCAGCCCTGGCCGCGATGAGCAGTCTTGTGGCAATCACCACAGGGGCGGCCGTCACTGTTCCTGTAACAGACAGTGAATGTCTTCTCGCCGGGCATGCCCATACCCTTGCAGGAACCGGGGCTAGGAAGCTAGTAGCCATTCTTGTTAGCGAGGGACAACTCCACTGTCGAGTGAACGCGGGAAACTTACGCGCTTGAAGAGCTCACGCTTCTCTATGTACTCGTCACGAGCGAAGAGAAGGTCCTCGTAGGCGACGTTGCGGGCAGCGAGGGCAGCCTCCAGCTCCTCACCGTGGACCTGAGCAGCGGTGAAGCTGGAGAGGGCGAAGACGGAGACGATGGTCTTGATGAAATGCATTTTGAAGATTGAAGAGAAACGGAGAGAGAATAAAACTGATGAGTTATCAAGGAATGTTATAAAGAAAAGTCTTGCTGATTGTTTGTGTAGAATGAAGAAGCAGCTTGATATGAGGAAGATGAAGGAGGTTAATATACTTTTTCTTCATGACCTTTGCCACTCCATCTGGTCCTCGTCTTTATTAGTTTGCAGTTAAATATAGAATATATCTGGCCTAAAAGGGATAATCAGTCGAGCCTTGAACCTTCATCTAGAATAGTCTCTTGATGAACGTTA
This sequence comes from Clonostachys byssicola, assembly GCA_902006505.2. Taxonomy (NCBI): domain Eukaryota; kingdom Fungi; phylum Ascomycota; class Sordariomycetes; order Hypocreales; family Bionectriaceae; genus Clonostachys; species Clonostachys byssicola. Next base: position 1,046,647 of record CABFNO020001476.1, read on the forward strand.
GCCCAACTAGCTCTTGCTGAACTAACGCTACCAAAAGCTCGGGTCCCAGATGGAACTTTGCATAACGTTGCAGTGCGGTGGGCCAGTAAAGAGGTGGAGGAGTATGAGACACTGAGCAGGGTGTTTCTGGAAGTCACAATGCCGTTACTGGCGGCGAAACGCCGTTCCACGGCTCCCCTACAGGATCCCCCGAGGTCGCTGTACGCAGTGCCCGATGTGGGCAGAAGCAATCCTTCATATCATATAGTGAGAAATAGCTATGGCTGCAACTCTACCGAGATAAGGCAACGGCCAAGCAGTTTAACCTTGCAGCAAGAGCATTCATAGAACCATAGAGGCCTCATCCAGTACTACGACATCCGCTCTGTTGTGAGACCACGCCGGGGGGAGGGGAAAGCGACAAAGTGAGTGAACGGAACGCTGGCCGAGCAGGTGGTCCAAATGCAGAAAGTTGGAATTTTGGTAAGAAACTTACAGGCCGGCAGCCGGAAGTTGCCAGCCTTAGCGGCATATGAATTCATTTAAGTGACATTTCATGACCCGATGTCATGAGCGGGGAAGCGTAATCCTGCAGGAACAGCCCCATGGTCTGATATACGACCTAAGCTGTACGCAACACGATCTGCAGCGATCTTTGATATGACACTATCAGGATGCTGGTGATTTATTCCAAATATGCCTATCTGAGCGATGCTCTGAACAGTGTTGTGTTGCCTTCATCACCTTGACCCAACGCCGGACCCAAAAGCGCTTCAACCTCTACGAGCTTAGAGCCCGTAAAACTGCGGTTTCAGCCCTTTGTCAGCCTCACGATGTTGGCGAGATGAGATTTATTGCGTCCTAAAATAAACTCTACCAAGATTAGGAGAACAAAATATGGCTGGCCTCGAATTCGATTTGTGAGGAAGTTTGTCCCGAGCGGAATCCCACAACCGGCCCTTTGAACTCGCGACCCCTGCCCCCGCGACCCTTGCCTGAATAGATCGCAACTTGATCTGTGCTGGACAGCAAGTACCGAAAAACATACTGATCCAATTGCCGTAAACCCAAAAAGTCATGCACCAAACGAAGATCAGTTAGGCTCCATCACATGAAGAGGCAAAAGCTGTACATAGGAATGATGGATGCTAAAAAGTGGAAGGTGAAACAGCCAGCATTGTAGCATTGGGTTTCTACAGGGAACTTATGTGTATAGTTCGGCGTAATAAGTGCCCCTACAAAAGTAAGAGGCGCGGACAACGGCTGCCTTATTCCATTCAAGATCTATACATTAGGCGCAGCAAAGAGGGATTTCAACGCCACCGATAAATATGATAAGACTACATTGCCTTGGGCCGCTAGGTACGGCTGCCAAAATCACATCACTGCTTCATCTAGAATTAGACAATGCGGACTCTGAAGATGTCATTTATGATCGGACACCGTTATCATATGCCGCCGAGAATGGACATTAGATGACAGTGAATATGCTTTTGGCTGCTGCAAAGATCCAAGTCAATTCCCAGGATGAAGATGGTGCATGTCTATATATTTTATAGACAGCTATAGAATACAGTCACACTGTCGTGGAAGAGTTGCTTGCCGATGTTGGCAAGCCTGGTGCCAACTCAAAGGATTCGTTAGACAGAACACAACTGTTTGCCTTGGGCGGTGCCCTGCCATCTAATTTCCAGTTTCCCATGTCGTTCACTTGGACGTCTCCAGCCCATCCACCGCACTAGGTGGCTTTACGCTCCATATTTTTAGTAGTCTGCGTTGTTAATTAATGTGCTAAATTCTTCAATCCAGACTCTTACGTCGCCGCCATCCTCGAGTACAACATGTAGTTGTCTAGTTAAGCCCACACCGGCAGGTGTGCCGGTTAGGAGTACTCCAGACATTATAGAAAGTACATTTTATTTACTTGAGCCTGATAATAACGAGTGACGAAAACAGTTCCCAACTACTTTGGAATCTGTGGCCCGTACGGACCGTATGCGCACGGATCATACCTCCCAATGAGTGAGCTGCTCACAAGGAATCTGACCAAAGTCATCAAGAAAATGCAAAAGAGTTAATCAAATCCGTCACGCCCAAACGGGAAGTTCGCGAGGCGTTTGCGGAACAAGCTGATCTCTTCGCAAAGAGAACGGCATGGGGCCATGTATTAGCTGGTTCAAGAATGAAACGAGAGATGGCAAGCTCGCTGTCTTTCCTGGCTCAAGGCTGGTCCTCTTCGACCTGCTCTCAGAGCCCCGATTCGAGGATTATAGGATTGAGTATTTGGGAGGCAATGCATTCCAGTTTATGGGCAATGGGTTCCATCTGATCGAGTACAACGGGTCGGACAACTCATGATATTTGGTATCCACCTCTGATCCCGTAGACATGATGCCAGAGAAGATTAGAAGCTAGAAGATTGAGTTTTTACCACCACTAGCTTTTTGTACAGAAATACGGTACATAGATTGGTCCAGTCCCAGAACACCAGCGGTTAACATCAAACATGGAAAAGGGTGGGGTGGGAGGATCGCAAGTAAGACTGAACTTTCATGTTTTTCTCTAAAATTCACTCTCTATAGGCTATTAGGCTAAACATTTTGAACGTAATAGCTGGAGTAATTCCCATAAAGAGTATACGATTTGATAAAATCGCCCTGGGGAATTTTCGCTCTAGGGTACATGTAGCCTTCCACAAATGTATCCACAACACTCTTCTCTTATCTCAGCGACTCACAGAGAGACTCTGCTCCTTATCAAGAGTTCACCACCTCTTCCCAGAGTCAACAGCCTCTGTGCTTCCTTATCCTCGTTGGGTCCGACATCAATCTGCGTCAATCCAGATCAGCCCACTTTCGCATGCATGGAGAAACCAGCCAGGAAGAAACGACTGGCTCCACGATCGCGCTCGGGTTGTCTACCTTGTCGAATCCATCACCGGAAATGCGACGAACAGCGCCCGATCTGTGGCTTGTGCCACAAAACCCAGCGAGACTGCGAATATGGACTAAGAGTCTCATGGGGAGGCAGGCCGTTCCATAAGTCTTCCTTTGGACAGTATTTATCAAGCCAAAGTACCTTGATTGGCCGTATCGATTCGATGCGCGATCGAGGACAATGTAGGTTTGAACCAGAGACAGTCAAGTCAAGGACACGATACACTGACGCATAGGCACCTCAGTGGTTGATACCAGGAACAAGGAGCAATTTGTGTATGGGCTTATTCAGCCGGAAGAGCCTCCAAAATCTGGTACAGAAATCCGGCAGTCCCTGGCCATTCAACAGCAAACTCCGATGTCACTTACGACCGCGAGGCCGTCCTTCTTACCTGATCTTCCGCCGCCGTACCGGGTCCTCTTTGATTACTTTACACGAGTTGCCGACTTCTTCTCCTGCGACGAGTCGGTCAAGGCTGATTTCCATGCTACCTTCATGCCGATTGCGACCACAACTTCCCATGTTATGGCTGCCATGCTCAACCTTGCTGCTGTGCATAGGGCCAACTCGGATGGGAGCCAGGATGCCAAACAGATGGCGCATTTGCAATTAACCGCGGTTCGACAACTCCGGGGAAAATTAGCGGATCCTTCTGATTCAGCAACTGAGGCCATCTTGTCGACCATTCTGCTCTTGTGTTACTCCGAGATTGTGGCTGGGGGAGGCTCATCGCAATCTTGGCGATTACATCTGGAAGGGGTAGCTTCAGCATTAAGCAGAGAACTGCAATCATGGAATATGGAGTCATCAGGGCCTATAAGAGCTTTTCTTGCAAAGTGCTTTGTGTCTCTTGTCGCTCTCGCCAATGGTTCTGGGTACCCCCCTTCCGAAGCTGTCTCCCAACTCGCGATGAAATTAGCCCGGAGCAGCAAAGAGAGAGGCACCATTGATGAGTTTACTGCATACTCAACAGATCTAGTGCAGATTCTGATTGAGCTTGGTACATTATTGAGGAAGCGCAATTTGGGCTTGGAGGATCTGGAAACGAGCCCTATCTCAATGAGGGCTATGAATCTTGCCCAGCGACTACACCGGTTGCTTGATCAAGGAACAGGGGAACTCAGAGACAGAGCTTCCCGTCAATTCTCTTCTGCTCGGAGAAATGAGTATATCCGTGTGGACGAAGCATATCATCACGCACTTTTAATTCACATCTATCAGCGCCTACGGGGAGTGCCGGCTTCTTCCAATGAAATCCAGGCCATTGTGCGGCGGGTACTAGATCTGGTATCCTCTGTCGAGCTTCATGAAGGACCCTGTCCGGGAATTGTGCTTCTATTTCCCCTCTTTTCTGCTGACGTTGGTGCAGTGCACTCAGAGGATCGACAACGGATCCGGGATCTGCTGACCGGAATGATGGGCAAATTTGGTCTTGGAAATGTCCAACAGAGCCTGAAGCTGTTAGATACTCTTTGGTCTCATAGAGATACACACGGCGAGTCAGAGACAAATGTCGCATGGGAAGCGTTCATCGGTAAGTCCAAAGTGAAGCAACTCCCTCACTTATTACACGATGATTGACCGTAGGATCAGATGAAAATACGGACATTATTCTATATTGATACAATAGCTAAATATTGATACAATAGCTAGATATTGATACAATAGCTAAACATTGATACAATAGCTAATCAAGTGTTACATTTTAATCCAAATTCGACTTTCGTCAATTTTACACGGTGGTCATCTCGCGTCATTTAACGACAAGCGACTTCATGTCTTCTGATATCTCCTCAAACATGGCGTCCATGTCTTGACGCAATTTCTCCTCATCAAGAGCCAGCACTTTAAAGTCTTTCATGACTAACACGCCGTCGATTATTGTATGCTGGACAGCGGAGCCATTGCATCCGAAGACAAGATGGCTCTCCAACATCATCTTGCGCTTCAGAGGATCCTTCAGAAGAGGCGTGAACATCTGGTTCTTTGTAAGATCTACGACGATGAGATCGGCCTTTTTCCCAGGAGTGATGACACCAGCATCAATTCCAAGTGCTTTGGCGCCGTTCTTTGTCGCCATGCGCAAGATATTGTAGGGCTTCGCCAAGGAGGCATCCCGATGTAAGGCTCGTTGGATTAGCGAGCCAAACTTCATCAGCTCAAACATGTCTGGACTATTTTCACATTCGAACGCATCAACTCCCATCCCTACATTGACACCTTTATCTTGGAGAGCTTGCAGCCGCACAATGCCATTTCCAAGCTTTGCGTTGGAGCCTGGGTCGTAGGAGACTGAGGTGCCAGTCTCAGCAAGAAGATCAATGTCTCTATCGGTCAAGTGCACGCAATGCGCCGCGACAGTATCAGGTCCCAGACATCCAGATTCATATGCAATCTCAACCGGCGTCCTTCCATATTTTGAACGAGTGTCCTCAATCTCCTGTTGTGACTCACACAAGTGGATATGCAGTCCAGTGCCGAGCTTCTTTTTCATCTTTCCAACTTCCGCCATGAGTTCAAGGTTGGAGGTGCACATCCACTCGTGGCCCAGCCAGACGCGAATTCGATCCGACTCTCTTTGATCGTGTTGTAGATACGATTGTTCGTTGTCTTCGAGGAGGTCGAGTTTATACTCTGGTAAGGCGACTTCGTTGCTCAGAACAGCTCGGATGCCAATCTTTGCAGCGGCATCGGCGAGCGAGCCGACAAAACGGTACATGTCGTTCACGGTGGTGGTGCCGGATTTGATCGCGGTGCAGTAGGAATGCAGCGCGCCGATGTATGCGCGTTCTGGTGTCAGGGCTCGGACGCTGGGATACCAGACCTCCTCAAGATATTCCTTCAAGGGCAGCTCGTCTCCGAATCCCTAGAACAAATCCCGTTAGTGACGGCATAGATGAGGAGGCTTTCAGATGGTGAGGCAGGGGCTCACCTTGGCTACTGATGTGTGGAAATGAAGGTCGACAAAGCCAGGCATGACGAGTTTGTCTGTGCCTTCAATAACAATGATTGATGGATCGTTCAACAGTTCATCGCTGGGATTACCATGGTAGATCTTGGCAATACAGTCGCCTTCGATCTCGACCGTACCAGGGTAGTAAAACGAGTCCTCCGCGTCAAGTGTCAAAATACTCGCGCCATAAATGATGGTTCGAGCCATAGTCAGTCTTGGACAAGTTAAGGGATCAGACTAGAAGTCAATGATAGCTGGGCACCAACTGCAATACTTCGTCTCCTTATTCGGTATCCTATAAGTACTGAATCTGATGTTATCCAAGCCCTCAAAGACGGTCTAAACCTTTCTGGTTCATTAAGCCAGTCCGGGATGTGGAGAAAGATAAGTCTCTCAAGTCTTGTCACCAAATCTTGGTCTATAATTTCCTGTCTAGGGTTAGGTCACATCAGTGTCGCTCCGCAGCGTCACATTGGCCAATAAAGCAACAGATATAGATGCAAGCATACGCATTTCTTATTACAGTCACGCGAGGGGAGAGATAAGGAAGATAGTGAGGTCTATTCTTTCCCCATATGGCTAGAAAAGGACATCGTAATTGTCCCATTTCACTATCTTCACTCATCTAGTGACGGTGCCTGGCCGTTTGTTGAAGTGAAGCTTTTATCAAAGATTCTTGCCATCCTACAAATACCCGAGTCCGTCCCCAGGACGCTACATTTCCTGTGATATAGCATAACAGACTAATGTACAAGAATATACCCAGATATGGAGAAGAGTATGAAGCTTTCCGCTGGCGAGCTTGACGCGACAGTTATGGAGGAGGCAAGTACACCAACCAAAGCTCCCAAGTTCCTAGGCCTACAAAAACTCGGGAAACTCCTCGGCGTCGAGGTCCAGGGAAATGACCCGATTGTTCCTAAAGAGAAGAAGGACCGGCGCTATTTCAAATTGTTCACCTTGTGGTTTTCAATGAACTTCAACCTCCTCGCGTACGTTTATCCAGCCCAACATGCTCCAGTTGAGTTACCGGTGAATTGAGATCTCCTAAACTAACCACGAACAAACTTGTTAGCATCTCAACCGGCATGTCAGGAACTTTGGGCTTTGGGCTTAGTCTGCGCGACTGTTCACTCGTCATATTATTCTTTGCTCTGCTTATTTCCCTCGCAGCGCCATATCTTTCCCTGTTTGGAGTCAAACTAGGCCTCCGACAGATGATCCAAGCCCGTTTTTCATTTGGGTGAGTATTTTCGCCTGTGCCTGTGATATCGTAAAACTCGAGGCGAGCTGACTACTTATCGCCCTTTTTAGTAAATATGGCGTCGCGATCCCGCTCATACTCAATATGGCCACTCTGTTCGGATATGCCATTCTCGGTAGCATCCTGGGAGGCCAGGCCTTATCCGCAATCAACCCAGAAGGACTCTCAGTGAATGTAGGGATTGTTATCCTTGCAATTATCGACCTTATTCTCATTTTCTTCGGGTCGCGGTTGATCCACCAGTTCGATATATATGCCTGGTTCCCAACCCTTGTTGCTATCCTTGTCGCGGTCGGATGCAGTGGGAAACATTTACACAATCAATCTGTGACTGAACCAGCGACAGCTAGCAGTGTGCTAAGTTTCGCCTCTCTCATTGCCGGGTTCTTTCTTCCCTGGTCAGCTATTGCAAGCGACTTTACCACTTACTTTGACTCTTCTTCTAAGTAAACACATAGCTCGCCCTGTTTCAACACTCTTGTGTCAGATACTAATACGCTTTATTCATAGAACACGTGCTTTTACACCCTCATATATCGGCCTTGTGGTTGGCGGTGTCCCCTTAATGATCCTGGGAGCCGCTATCGGAGGCGCGGTTCCTAATGTGCCGGCCTGGGAAGAAGGGTATAATAGTACAAGTGTCGGCGGTGTCTTGGCCGCTATGCTTCAACCGGTTGGAGGGTTTGGCAAATTCCTTCTAGTTCTTCTTGCGTTGAGTGTTCTAGCCAATATAGTTGGCTCCGTCTATGCACTCACGCTGAATTTCCAAGCCCTATTTTGGCTTTTGCGCATCCGTCTCCCTCGGCTAGTCTACACGATCGTGGCTACTGCTGTTATTATCCCTGTTGCTATCAAGGTAGCTGCCGAGTTCCTATCATCGCTCAGCAATTTCCTTGGGATCATCGGCTACTGGCCAGCTTGCTTCGTCGCCGTTATTCTTGTTGAGCACTTCATATTTCGCAAAGGCCAGTATAAGAACTATAACATTGAGCAATGGGACAAGGGAAAGGAACTCCCGCTCGGTGTGGCTGCTCTGGCCGCTTCAATTTGCAGCTTTGGATTAGTGGTGCCAGGAATGTCGCAAATATGGTTTACGGGGCCTCTTGCCGTCTACACGGGGGATATCGGGTTTGAGACAGCGTTTGTTGTCACGGCCATCTGCTATGTTCCATTCAGATATATCGAAAAGAAGCTAACCGGGCGTTGAGAAATGCCTTCAACTTTGTTTCGAGATCTACTTTTCTCATCTTTGAATCATGCCGAAGTGACTTATCCTGTATGCAACCAAAGACAAGGGGGGAGATGCCTTGAGAACACAAATTTTGATACCAAATAATATTGACTACTCCAAAGCGAATGCTTTAGGCATCACCAAGTGTAGTCGAAGTTACCTATCTCATGATATTTTATTTATTCTTTAATTGATGAATGAGCGATAAAAACACGAATGTTCAATGAGGGAAACTAAAATGGTAGAAAGAAAATAACAGTAGGAGTAAAGTCTCTGATCACGGCCTAAATGTCCTCTTAGCGATGATGAGCAGACCGACTTCGATATCAGCAGCAACTGGTTTATTTGCAGTTGAATTCATGCCAGCTTAGCAACGTCAGGATATTCAATGCCCTGGATCCAAACCCTGTTGATGTCCTTGGTGTTGCTAATGTTGACGAACGGATCGCTGTTCAGCAGAATCAAGTCGGCGCGTCTTCCCGGAGCAATGACCCCACGGTCGGATAGATTTTGCAGCTCTGCTGGCAAGCTTGTCGCAGCACGCAATGCCTCAATCTCCGTCATTCCAGCCTCAACTAGGTTTTCGAGTTCCTCGTGCAGCTTCACCCCGTGAGGCATGTCAAAGAGGCCCTCCACGTACCCGACAGCATCCGTGCCTGCAACAACGGGAACTCTGGCTTGATGCAGCCTCTTGACATTCTCCCGGTAGATCGGATAGGTCTGGTTTGTCTCGACGGTGCCGTGTAAGAACTCCCTAGCGATTGGATTCTCGCTCACATACCGCATTACCGTCAAGGTTGGCACACTGAACTGTGCTTGGGCCTTCATGCGGAGTAACCATTTTTTTGCGAGCAGAGATTCCCCGAAGATATGATGAATACTGTCCGTCTTGGACTGTATAGCTTGTTGATAGGGTATTCCCCAACTCGCGTGAGTCGAGGATTGGATGTCGCGGCTGTGCGAGGCTTGTACAGCAGCGTCCTGCATCTCCTGCGTCGGGCCGTTCTCCTCGCTCACGATCTTCATAAAGTCAGACCCGTTTGCAACGGCCCAGCCAACATACAAGTCAGCCTGTGACACATCGGTGATGAGCATCGACTCCGAAATCGGGGTTGTTCTCGCGTGGTCGCTATTTGGTGCAATGATGGGCACCCCAGCCGTGAAGATCGATGTAAGGCCGACCTGAGACTTGAAGATTTCACATTTGGTGAAGTTCATGCAATTCATGTTGAAAGCAGTCGTGACTCCGTAGCGACTGAGGTCTTCCATATGCGAAATCTGCTGCACGTGTGTATGGCTGTCGATGAGGCCAGGAATCAGAAAGCCATGATGACCGTCGATTATCTCGTCTGGATCTGTAGAGTCATTGCCAATGATGCTTCCATCAATCACAATGTCTCGAGGAGGCAAGATGACATGCCCATCGAAGACTTGAACGTTTTGAATGAGGATTTTCTTCGTGGGAAGCTCAGGCACTTCCGAACGACGGAGGAGGGGATTCTCAGTAGGAGAGAGACCTGCATGAAAACCACAAGCTAAGGCACCCTGAAGCAGGCTGGCTTGAGCGAAAAGTACCTCGCGGAAGGACACCATTGTGCGTGTGAACCAGTGATTAAATATGACGAACAAAGAAAAACTGAGCTTAAACCAGGTTTGTTTATGTTGAATTCCATCATGGTAGAGGGTTATCGAATAGCTTTTGTACTTAACCGGCACATCTTGAAAGGCGTTTCAATAAGTCTCAGCCACGAAATGATATCAAGCCACAGAACAGGTTCGTTCACTAATCCCTAATGAGAAAATAGATTGCGAATGGGAATGCTGTAACATTAGAGCTTATTTCGGAATCAATCTCGCCCTCGACAACGATCATTATGCCGATCTGATGAAAACTGGGACGGCAAGCCCTTGTTTACCATACATTTGAGTAGGCAAGTTCGGAGTTTGTGAAGACCCTCTCAAGCGGGTGGCATAAGGCTTTGCACACGCAAATCATAAGGGCTTTTAAATCTCAGTCCAACTGCTGAACCCTATTAAGATAATAGATTTAAAAGTATAAAATTATTATTAGAGGTCCAAATATTAAAATGTTGTCTTTAATACGGGTATATTACATATTTATTGTTCGTTTATTGAGCTCTGAAGGTGAAGGGTTTGGCGAAATAAGTGATCAAAGTACTATTTGGTGTGCAATATCTTATGTCACCCGTTCACCTCTCCATCTCAACATGGGAATGTTTCATCCCATGGACCCAAACCCCAATCGAGTGGGGACCTCGTTCACTAAACCCAAGTGAGTAAATCCTGCTGATTCGCTTCGTCAGCTTGGGGCGCAGGGCATATCATCCTTGTTGATGGAGGCTCATCATCTCCGTCAGGGGGAGATGTTGTCAGAAAATTGGCCTTGGTGATAGATCCCAACAAAAGTCATTGGCTTCAATAGTAAAGAACTCAGCACCAAGAATGTCACGAAGTTTCCATACAAAGTCTCGGAATAGCTGTGGCCGATGCAAGCAGCGCCGCGTCAAGGTGAGAAAAGCCATCGAAGCCTCCGAAGCCAGGACGTTGCCATACGCTGAATGTAGCATACTAACAATGTATCTAGTGCAATAGACAGAGTCCAGTGTGCCGAAATTGCGCACGCCGCAACGAATTATGTGATTTCCAACTACGGATTGGTGACCTAGCTCCAGAAAAAGCCGTCATTGTGGCACCTACCGCAGTGGTATGGCACAAGGAAAATGCAATATTAGATTACTTTTCTGGCGTAGTCGCCCCTTCGATAAGTTTGGCAGACCCAATGATAGGGATTTGGAGAAAGGAGGTATTGAAATATTATCGGTTGTCACCGCCGCTGTATCACATGGTCATTTCGGTATCTGTTCTACATATGTCCAACCAGCACATGGGCCTAGACACCGGACTTATCCGTGTAGTCCACCAACATTTCGTGGATGCAGTGTCGCTTTTCCGACGGGAAATTACCTCCCTAGGTAAAGAAAACTCTCTTCCCGTTTTCTTCTTTTCTATTCTGCTTCTCATGGTCCAATTTGCCACCTCACACGTTCGCCACGGCATATCCTTCGGACCAACTGAGATTTTTGAACCTACGGATATTTTGTGTTCCCTCCAGAAGGCTCAAAAGCTCAGCTGCCAGCTTGTTCCGTTTTTGGCGACCAGCTCGATGGCAAGCATTTTCGCGGAAACTAGGCCACCCGTCATAGGAGGAGACGTCAAGCTGGCAAAGACTATCTTCATCGTCCAGGAGACTCTGCATTCATTGAACCTCACTGTACAACATGCATCAGAAAAGGAAGCTATTAAAAGCCTGCTTCAATGGTTGCAAACCTTGAGGTCAATGCAGCCTGGCTGGCGACAGATTTGCATCTGGCCTGCTTCGCTTTCGCCAGGCTATATCCAGCGACTGCGCGACAAGAGTCAAATCTCGATGATTGTCTATCTCTGCTGGTGCTTGATACTTGGCAGGAGCTACAAGCAGTGGATGTTTACCACATACTGCCGCCAAGCGATTAGGCATGTCGTTGCAAGAATCAACTGGGTCTGGGGAGATTTCCTTAGCCAACTCTTGACAGAGGTCGAGTGAGAGTGATCCCTACACATCCAAGTGGAAATCTTTTGCTGTGGGCTATGATTAATTATGTCTCTAAGATAGAGACAAGAGGGTCAGGGGAAAATCGAGGAACCAGATGCAGGTGTGAGTGCATGTACCGTACATTACGGGAAACTCCAACCATGCAAACTTCGTATCTGATGACCCGAACATTCTGGCATGTTCACAAGCCGTTCGCATCATCGGCGAAACATTACCTACATACACATCCCAAAAGACATCCACATCCGGTATGGTGTAGTGGCTAACATCGCTCGCTCTCACCGAGCAGCCCTGGGTTCGATTCCCAGTACCGGAGAGTTTTCTTTTTGGCCAGCTTCAGATGAGGTTGTACGACTCGTAGTGATACTCTTCTTCATCATTAGCTATTGATTACACGAGTCTATCCCCAAAATATATATAACTGTGATCTCAGGTCTCTCCCGTTCTTCTCATTCTTCTGTTCTGTCTCTTTTTATCCGATCTACATCTTCTGCTGTGATATATATATCCCAATGGGTTAGTTCTATATTTGGATCTGTGACAAAATGAAGCATTCCCGTGGGATTCTTCTCAGCCATCGAAGTTATGGTTGAATCAATATCCAAAAGTGGCTGTGGTTCAGTGACACCGCAGAGAGCATCATGTTGATAGTACAATGTAATCTTGTGCTGTAGTTTCTGCTGTCCCTCGTTCAAGTTTTCCCTTAAGAAGAGAGGATAATAATCAGATCTTACCGCTCCCATGCCGTCATCATAGGGACTACGTTCCTCCTGCCATTCTTCCTTACCAGGTTGCAGCGAAAACATTTCCCAATGGACGTAGAACTCCGGGTCTGGGTGTAATTTGTTGAAATGCACTACTAGGTCATATAGCAAGCCCATTCTAATGCCAGGCTCTTGCATGGGTTGAAGGTCTCTGCCAAGTCTTGCACGAGTACGGCGACCGGCTTGAGCTTGACACCAATCGTAGGAAAATATCCTTATTTCGTCGAGCTTGGCAGGAGGCTGCAAAGGAAACATTCGCCGCCACGATGCATCTGGTCGCAGCAATTTGTGGCGCTGGAACTCATTTATGTACCACTCTTGTTTCCCAATAGTGTCGTGTAGCTGATAGAACTGATTTATATCAACCGGTCGTTTTAGGGAGAAGAACACAGGGAAGAGAGCTGCGAGCACGGGGTTGAGTTGCGGAGGCGTGCTGGCTGGAGCTGGAGAAAGGAAAAGCCGTTGTTGTATGGCTGGTGACGTGGAAATGATTGATTTGAAGCGCGTGCTGATCAGCTGAGAGAGGAGAAGATCTTTAGGATCTAGGTGTAGAAGAATAGCCTCTAGGATCTCGATGGTGCCAAAAACCTTAAGAGTGGCTGTGTGTCGCATATCGCGTTGAGCCATGATGTTTCATCCGAGGCAATTTATGGCTCAGAGAGGACAACGGAGCGTTTCAAGCAGTAGTGCGAGGGAGTTTTCATGAAATAAGGCAACCGAATGACTCATCCGAGCTGACACCGACTTTTTCACGATTGATGAATGAATTGAATAACTCCCGCTTAAGAGCCAAAGCTTATATGCTTGCAAGTAGAGCCGCTTATCCCAGCTACCAACTAACCAAGCCGAAGATGCTAATTGAGATAAAGCAGCTAGAGGTAGTGGCTTAAGGCTAGAATGGCTCTTGCGAGGCGAAGGGGGACTGAGGCAATCTGCTGAGGCGACCAACTGTTGAACACTGACTAGATTCAGCACAGGCTACTCGCCCATTGCGACAATGCTTATTCTATTTCGTTTGCTTTCGATAAGAACCCTCTGACTGTCAATATATTTCATCAAGACCCACCAGAACATGAGGTAGTTGTGAAGCGTGGGTGGTGTTCTCACATCTCGCTAAATAATCCTAAATTGGGCCATCTCATGTCATCAGTTTAGGACTTTAGAATGCCTCGTGTCTGTTGGTAAAGCTCGTGAGTCAGCCCTAGCACTCGTTGTTGGCAATCACACCCACCAACCGAGGCGCAATTTTGAGTTAACAGCTGCCCTATATTTATAGCGCTTCCTCCACGGATTTTAGCGTACCATCACCAACGTTCTTTCTCACTTATTTCTGTTCTCGGCGTCACAGACAAGCAGATCTTCCCCCAAACCACCAACGGCTTGTTACCATGACACAACCCGACTTGCTTAACCTACATGTCCGAAGGGGATACCGCACACCCTTCATCGGTGTCACCTTCAATGAACACTCTCCTGCCGTAAACTTGGTTAATATCCTTCGGAAAGCATGGCTCCTTCGCATCGATGAGGAGATAACAGCAGATCCGATGAATGCTGGAGTGCATAGTCTGGCTCGATATCTCGATGAGACACCGGAAGAAGAGCTCCTCAAACGACGTGACAATGAGAGAGATAATACCAACAACGCTCACCGGAAGGCTATCTACGTAATGTGGAATCATCTGTTTGACAACATATCCAACTTCCTGGTCAATGTCAACTGCAGCAACGGCATACTCACGCCGCAAAGTCATGGCTCTCTCGACATCCAATACCCTGAGGAAGGCGAGGAAGGCGAGAGTGTGAAAGTAGCCGAATTCTCTCATGAAACACACCTTTTAATCCTCCCTGCTTTCATAGATCCGGGGGCCAAGGTTGAAGTGACAATTGGAGACGAAGCGCCGCCTCAACAGAAGGAGGAGGGAATCAATAAGACGGGTTTCGAGTTCGATGCTACCGAGACGGACTGGGAATATCTCGGAACGGACATCTACCTGGTCAAGGCAAACCAAAAAATCAACGTCTACGTTCCTCGAGAGACTAAAAAGGCCGGTAAACTCGCCGCCGTGCTAGTGTATGGGAAGTACGACCAAAACTTTGGTGACTCAAAGGACGAAGAGCACATGCGCTTACATGAGCTTTATGATCATGACACTGGCGACGAGATCCACGAGCAACTCAAGAAAGCAAGATTTGCTGGGACAGGGAATGCTTCTGACGAACGTGAGCTCTGCTCTGAGGTTATGGCGATAAAGAAGTGGGTAGAGGACAGCAAAAAATCGACGGCTGAGGAGGCCGATGAGCACAAGGGTGAGGTGGTAGTGCTATCTTCCAGTGGGCGTACTGCTGAACAGGAAAGCGTCTGTAGCAAACCTCCAAGTGTTATGGCTGTGTTGTCATACAAGGCTTAGAACAAGCATGTTTTCCAAGTGTTTCTACTAGGTACTCTTTCGTGAAAATAAGGAGAGAAGCGGGGGTTACCAGGGCCCATTCAAGGCCCTGCTACAGACATCTCAGATTCTGTAGTTCAAAATGCTCGCCTCTAATCCATTAAGTTCAAATGCACATCATTTTGTTTTAGAAACATGATTCATCATTTGATATAGTTCGTTAGACATAAATACAGTGCCTGCTGTACTCTAAAATCTCCAGCTCGAGACCTTGATATCAACCTCAAACACATTTGTGTTTCCATCCGCATCTCCCACCATCAACAACTTCGAATCACGAGAGAACGCCAGCTCTGTGACAACTCTTCCACTGATTATTTCTTGGATGGATTGTACTTCCGTCCCCGATTTCGCGTCCGCTATAACTATTCTGGTCTGACCGTATGCTATCGAGCTGTATGCCACAAATCGACAGTCGCCACTGACGCAGGTTACTGTATTAGGTACTTGATAGACATTTGTAATGTTGCCAGACAAGTCCCATACAAGCACATGACGTGTCGAGCCAACCACACTGGTCAGTTTCCACTCGGGCAGTCCTGTGCGAGGGTGTGCCTCCCTATAAACCGAGTGACTTGGAGGGACCCAGACGGAGATGACAGTGCTCTCATGCCCAACCAGGATAGTGGGCACCGCCAACTCAATCTCCGCGTGGTGTAGAGGTCTGACGAAATGCCGCGGCGCATGAGACACCTCCCTATAATCGGAAATGTCCCACGCGACGAGCATGATCTCCCGGTCCGGGGGCGGCTGCCCGGCCTTTGCGCTCTTGGGACCTATGGCGGCCACAAGCAGGTGAGAGCTCGACACGATCGCCAGCTCGAGCTGCTGAGGCACATACGGGAACTCCGCCTTGCGAAGATCGATGATGCGCACTTTAGCGTAGGGCTTCTTGCTCGGCGCGGCTGTGTACACGTCAATCACGCAGGGCCTGGCCTTGTAGACGGCCAGCGGATTCCACGTGGAGCTGTATGACTCGAACCGGTCTGCCGCCCACCGGTCAACTTGGTCGTCGATAGTCTGGACCTTCTTCTTCTTGGCCCAGTTCCAGATCTCAAGCGTCCGCCCAAAGTTTGTTATTATGGCTGCCAGTTTCGCCGTGTCGGAGATGAGCATGTGGCCCACCTCATAAGTATCTCTGGCTCGCTTCCCAGCGTCAATATATGTTGGGACGTCGATTGTGGTTTGGAGAGTGCCGCTCGCTATATTCCAGAATTGGAGGCTGTAATTCGCATGTTTAATGGCGACGACTGCTCCGCTTAGTGAGACGTCCATGGCCTTGACCTTGGACAACCCCTTTCGCTTCCCCACTATTCCAAGCTCTTTCCAAAATATTACCTCTAGATGGGTTTCGGGTGCCTTTCTGGGGCTAGTTGGAGGGTTTGAAGGAGCTCTATAAGAGAACATGGCTGTCGGGCGCGATGGTGAGGTTGATGTCCGGTCGGTTGGTGAGGTCGGTGAGGAATAAGTAGTTGAGGATAGTGAAGACACCTCCGATTCCATGATGGAAGGTGCAATTATTGAAGGCGCAACCTGCCGATTCGAGTGAGATCTGGACGGCGCAAGAGGAATGGGCGGCAGAGGTCTCACCGGCGGTGGGTAGAGAATTGTTGTTGGTTCTATTGGGCTGATGGGGCTGACATTAGACCCGACGGATGAATTCCTCCCTGGCCGCGCCGAGTACGCAGAGACGGGTGATATGGAGCCACGATAACTGCTATTCTGCGGTGATATTGTGCCATTTTGGATGTCATCGAATGCAAACGTTTCTTTGTCCACCTCGAGTTCGGCAAGAGGCCATGCGATATTGGGCGTGTTTTGGGTGGGAATCGCGAACTGGCCTCCTGTCGGAGCAGCGTTGTGATATCGGTACTCGATGGGGATGGAAACTTTGGGCCGAGCGGGGACCCTCGACTGCGGAGTCTGTTGCAAAGGGGCCTGCGGCTCGAAGTGATGATGCTCGTGATCTCTTGCATCCTCGATCATGCGTGTTCGTGCGTCAGACCGAGGGGCACCACCGACACGGAGCCACGATAGCGACTGTAACATCCTGTAGAGCCCCCGTTAGCCATTCTTCTTTTGTCCCAAGCAGTAATGATCTGCCACATCGTGCTTGCCGTCCACCTGGGGCGAACTGTCGGTATGATAGGGCCAAGACCATGGCGGTGAGGGGAGGAAAACAGATGCGCTACTCACGCTGAAGCGTCAATTGCGGATGAAACTGGACGGCTATCCGTTCTACGTCTTTCATTTGATATGTCATCTTCGTTGGAGAATCGTGCGTCGTTCTTTTTGCTGGTCGTTTTGCGCGTGCCGGACGGAGTGGAGCGGCCTTTGAGGAAGTCCATGTTGATTCATCGAATATACCAGCGGCTCGAAGTCACATGCCTCAAAACTGTCAACAATTGGGTGTGCCATGCATGAATGAACGGTCAGTCGCAAACATGAATCGGTTTGTCCAGCATTCACGTTTGATTGTCGACAGCCTCGAAGGTGGGATGAACGGGCTCATGCTTACATTAAAAAGAGAGACAAGAGGGATGGGACAGAGATATTCTTATTGATGCAGATCCGAGATAACGCAACGACCAGGGACAGGCACCAGCCAGCAGGTTGGCTGTGGCCCCTTGGCTTCTTCCCCACCACACCCTCCCCAAACAAGTTGATAGCCCCCAGAAGGATCCCGGCGTAGGGACCTCATTGAGCAACTGGTTAACTAGTGCCTGGAGGAACAGGGGGATGCATCTGCCAACCATTTCTCCACACGGCAGGCTGTTAGACAGGAGGATGGGCGATCAGCATTTTGGGCGCTAATTGAGATGACTTATCCCCATGCTCTGGTCGGATCACCAAGCTGTCTTACTCAGTGATATCAGAGTGACTAGGGCCTGGACCTGGGTAATCGGCATGGCCGCCAGGGGAATTTTCTATTGGTGATGCGTCCTGCAGTCATATCACCAACGTTGCTCGCCGAACGCAACCCTACTATCCAACCAATTGAGACTCCAAAGTTCCACTTTCTCAGCGTCCCCGCGAGAAATAAGTCCGATATGGGTTCCAGGGCTTCAAGCGAAAGTTCAGCTCGGGTTTGGGAAAATGCGCATAAGGGGCAAAGCAGGGGTCTGACTGTGCTATCACATGCCTAAAATTGCTTCGTGTTGCTGTCAGCTACAAGCGATTACCCTATACCTAGGTAATCACTTGGAGTTCATCTATCAATCTGAATGATTAGCCTCCTTAATTTATATTAAATTCACACAAAATCCCGTTTTTGTGTACGTTCAAGAGGCCTCAGAAGAGTCCAATCATAAAATTTTCGTTCAAGGCTGATGTTCTAGTCCAGAGGATGTCTTCCAAAAGTGTAACTACTTAGCTACACAGAACATAGTACCTACGCATCTACAAGGCTCTCTCTGGATATGGTTATGGAGTGCTCGTGTGACGCCAATGCTAATTAGAGTTGATTCTTTATTTTCTCACACGTGTACTAAACAAAGGCCATCAATGATAGAATGTTATTGTTAGTTACTATTACAGTAATCGCATAACCATGTCTTTAATTTTAAGAAAAAAAGCCCCGACCCCAGGATCAATCTTTGTACATCGGCGATTTGAGCTCAATCGCCAGAGTAGTGCTGACCTAAGCCAATACAAAAAGGAGCTCTGGTAAGATAACGCTATCACGTGAGTCCCCGCTGCCGGTCTCGGACCCGCCAAGCCTCTCAATGACGACACCAGACGCAACTTATTTCAGTTCTTGGAGGCGCCGCAACTTCAATCAGCGTTTGCTATAAGTCGTAGTTTCCTGCCACCATGAGGCTCTAGGCGACGAAGCAAAGAGTGAGAAGTTGGGTCTCCAGATGAACGAGCTTACATTTGAGCAATTGATCTAGGAGATGTTTAGTAAAAAGTGAAATTAGTTAATGGCCAATTAGTCGAGTGACCATTCTCGAGCGGATCGAGGCCCTCACGGATCTATTGGGATAGACATGCTTGAGTTGAAAGATTATCCATAGGCTTTTAATATTTGCTTGACGAACTTGAAGCTTGCTTAAATCCGGACATGAGCCACCCCCCATTTTATGACTTAGTCCTCTCATGAATGTTGGATAATTAGGTGATTTCTTGGTAATTATACGGTAATAAGATTGACCACAACAAGTGCCTCAAAGCCGGTATTGCTTGGTAAGATACAAGAATCATAGCGCAATTCTTTCGAGCACGAGGTCCGTGAGGTTTAGATCTAGAGTCCGCTTGTTATTTAGGTCTTGGATGCTTAAAATAAGAGTTCTGCTAGTAATTTATTAACATGATTGAACGCTATTAGGGGTAATTATAGGCGGGATATATAATTAGATAAGGAGGAAATACAAACTTTCGTTCTAAACTCTAGAACAAATCTATATTGGAAACTAAGGTATGCATGTATTCGCAGAAACAAGGCTAAAATACCGTATACTGTATCGTGGATATACATGGCAGCATGGTAGGAATTGACCAGAACAGAACATGAAGTCGATAGAATTTTACGCGAACAAGGGAGACGGCACGGCCTAGGTCTTTCGGAACCGGATTGCAGAAGCTGATTAGGGAATATGGCCAGCCTGCATCTGATGCGCAGGGTTGTGAGAAATAGACCACTAACAGAGCTGAATTCGGGTCAAGAAGCATAATGTATGATGTTCGACAACACATGTTTTACTGATCGTGGCAAACGCTAAGTTGTATTTGATGGCGAAAAGGCTAAGACATCCGAAATCGGGATGAAGACTGGCAATATTTGGCTAGAAAAGTAGCAACCCTAGATTTCTCCTGGCGCCCGAATCCATAGTTTGGCTGGCAAGAGATTGGTTGGGACTTGTCTGACTTTGACTGGCCTGGCTAGTGGCGGTCTGCGTTGGTCCGTTCGTAGTGCTCCCAGTGAGGCTCACGTCGTTCTCAAGGGCCTCAAAGACATTGAGAAGCTGTTTTCCACCGCAAATGGTGTTACTGTCACCAGAGCACGGTATGTTGCAATCGGCTTGGTTTTTCGTCGACTCGCCACCCACGAAGCTACTGCACCAACACTGGTTACCCTCCCGGACGCCAGCATATTCGAAACCACGGCGATAGCATGAGTCCTCGCATTTAGAGATGGTCAGGTCAGTGTCCCCTCCATCCGGGCTAACTCTATACTCCAACGTGGGAAGTTCACTGTTGTTGTCATCGTAGCATCCTCTCGCCTTCCACGAGGTTGGGGATGGACGTAATGCGGTCGACGTTGAACTCGTTGTGCTCGGGATATGCTTCGAGGTTGAAGTCGCCGTTATCAGTGTGTGCTTCGGTGGTTCCGTTTCCAGCCGCCTCTGCGTAACGATACAATATGACTGAACTTCCCACCTCCCGCAATCGAGCCCGACCGACGGGTTCCATTCAAAGAACTGCTCGGGAGTGATACTAAAGTAGTCTCTGACATACTCGCATGAATGCTCACCGGCATTGTCGTACCAATCGACGCAGTCTTTTGCTGTTGCGGGGTCCCATTGAAGCTGGGGCTTGGGACCACATCGCCCGCGGTGGGCAAGTAGCGAAGTAAAGAATAGCAGTGAGTTCTTCATGACTAAACGAGGGATCTAGAAAATATTCGATGGGAAAGACAAGGAAAGGAAATCAATTGCTGGCTCTGGGGTGAGCTGCATGGAGCTCTATGTAAGCGAAAACTTCAGCGGTACCAATCAGGAAGGGAAGGTGGAATTAAACGAAATTTCAAATGAGTGCCAAGCCCTTGGCAAGTCTGTTCCCTTATCTGTTGCTTGACTCATATCTGGGGATTTTTCCCTCTTTCAATTGGACGACAACCGAGGTTGCATATTGGAACGCAGGTTGAACTCACCCAGGAGCGGGCCACCAATTGAATGAAGAATCCCGTTACCTGGCTCTGCGCCGACGAATTGAGTCCTCACGTCCAATATTAAGGTATTGTGATTTTCTACGTTATCACGCACAAGAGGCTTCGAGAATGCTGGCTATCGCTGCCAAGGCCAAGGAACCAGCTCGCGAAGTAGGCACAAGTTAACCGGTCATTCCCGTTCTAGTGTAGATCTGTAGGGTGCGACTTTCATTAGACGAATCGCGTCGGTTGTGAAATCAGAGACGTGGCAATGGGGGATTCAAAGGTGATGGAGTTGCCAGATTTGGGAATCTCCGAGAACACCTTTTCTAATGAGAAATGGACTTGCGGATCATCCATGTAGCCCGTGAAGGAAACTCGGATTAGGCACGCTGGCTCCAACTCTGGTATGGACTTCCAGTACAGATTCAATGGTGAAGATGCGAGCAAATAGAAAGCAACTTTATAACAGAGGTCAGGCTCTGTAAATTTCTGTGAAGGAAAATAAAGATGATTTAGGCATAGAGGCTATGAAGACATATCAGATTAAATGACTGAGACTAGGTTGCTCTATGCGTGTGGGTGCAACTAAAGCAGGATGGCGGTGAATGAGCACGTCGACAAAGCTTGAGGATGACCTTTAGGCAAGATAAGATAGGTCCACTCATTTTTCAGCCTCATAGCGGTTAGTAAGAAATAAGATGCGATCTCTTCGTCAAGGTTCCCTCCCGGATTAACATTGAGGCGGCGTCTATTTACAAGAAATGATGTGATTTCATTATCGAATCCAGTATATGGTCCCATCTAATGGGCTGGATCTAATAGGCTGGAACACCAAGAGCTGGCCCATAAAAAGTGCTTGTACACTACAGGTCTTCCTGCTAAACGAACTTATGGAAGAATTATTCACCATGGGAGGGTTGGTGTACAAAGCCTCAGGCTCAATTTTAGGCCGAGGTGATGTAGTGAAAACTGGTCAAGAAACAGCCCAGTCTAGGCCTGGACCTCGTCTAGATTCATGAACATCAATCAGTTTCAAGAATGGAAGTGGTGGTCGGTTTTTGCGGCATCCATTCAACATCGCGTATATATATTGGTTGGCGGCAGCGCCGGGTCTAAAGCTCACTTTGCTACGCCGGTCCTTTCAAAGCTACCTCTTTCTTAACGTTGGGCGGCCAATGGCGAGGCTCGTGATGCATATAGCCCAGTGCCCGGATACGACCCCCCTTAGTGAGGAAGCAGATGCTAGTCGGCTTTCAGATATGATCAGCTATGAATTTTGAATTTGATTGGCCTGGCCAGCTTCAGGATTAGCTTTCAATAGCCTATGTAGATCAGCCGTAACAGCTTGAGAGGTGGGATCGTACACTGGCTAGACGCTGCTGGAATGCGTCGTTGACCTCAACTGCCAATTGCTAACGCCACAGCAGAAACCTACTGAGCCGAATACCGATGGACAGTAATAGTGTCTAATACCAGCTCTTGAAGATACCAAAATCATTATCTTCACTCTGAGGTGTTTTATGAGAAGACTTAGTTTGAATCATGCGTTGTTCCCTACCAAAGGGCCCCCCTACAGTAGATCGAGCCATATTATATGAAGTCTAATTCGTCTTGACATCGATACTGACGACCATGATGTATCCTTGCTTGAAAATGCCAATGGCGGGCAGATATGGTGAGCGTAAATTGGCCGTATCGCGATGTGCGAACTCCAGCTATCTGATGGCGAATGCACAAGCATGCGGCTACTATCAGTTTTTCCTGGCGTGGACTTTTAACGTTTGACGAAGGCTACGGGCTCTTGTGGAGCTTTCCCACCATAATTAGAGGCCGAGAGAGGTGTTGAAAGCCACAGTTGATCAAAATCATATGCATTTTCTCTTCCACATGACGGATAATCGGCACGGCATTTGTTAGAGCACATGAATAGCACAGCTACAGATGGCGAAGCATTGGCCTTCAAGTAAAAAAAACTTTGGCAGAATCCGTGTTATATAAAGGGCTATGATTCACTGCTAGAGACGAGGAAGAATGATTCTAAAGACGATGCTGATTCATATCCAATCCCCTTCTACAGGATATCATCAAGCAACCATACGAGATGAATAGGCTTAAGGCATCCTTCAGGAATTTCAAAACAAGCTTGAGTGCATTTTGCAACAGGCACTCTAGAAAGATCAGATTAGCGACTCAATTGTTCCTTTTCGCCATCATACTTATTTCTTATGTCCTATATCTCCTACTCTTTCTGGATCCCTCCTCACTTCATCAGTCATCTTTCCTCCGACCTAACGCGTCTGGACTGAAGCCAACCACTGCAGTATCCTTGATTTCTGCAGTATTTGTTGCGGCCAGCTCTTCGTTCGTTACGACATGTGTTGAGCAGTCACTCTGGGCTAAGCTGGCTCCAAGAGCTGTTAGGAACCCGCTTACGGTAGGGGAGGCCCGTCGTCTCGCACAATGGGTTGTTTCTCCTCTCGGTCGGCTCACCTATCCCTTGGATGGATCTTCGATTCTTCTCAAATTGGCTGGCCCATTACTTTTGGCCTGCGCAATTGTCAATTCGGTTCTCGTCTCGGGTATCGCCGTCTCGACGGATTCATCGTCAGATGATACCATCTCCCAAGCGAACGAGGGTTTATGGAGCGGCTTCCTTGATGCAGCGAACTTCCAATACAACGGCGGACTCTTCTCTGACATCCCCAACGAAGTCGCTGCGCTGGCATACCTTAACAACCTCTCCGTCCCACCTTCTAGCCTTTGCAAAGACTCAAACTGTTCTCTGGTGGCGCAAGCAGGGGCAATCCAGGCAGACTGTCAAACAACCAGTGCTCCACACGCTACTATGAGTTCAACGGACCAAGAAAATGAAACCTACACCAGCGACTACAATCCCGGAATCACGGTTACCCTGACTCGGGGAAGCCCATACACCTATGCTAATTTTACATCCTGGTTCACTAAAAGCTGTGGTGAAAATGTAAATGTGGACTCATGTCTGGGGGAATTTGCAGTTGTTTTTGGCGCCTTTGTTAATTTAAAGCCGTCAGCAACTGGTGGGCCAATTGTGAACACGGTAGACTGTCTCCTTACATACGGCAGTTTGAACATCACACAGACCGGCACCGGAACTCCAGCAATTATGTCGGGATCCTATACCGAGGCAGCCTCTCCGGGACCAGATGATTCTTCCCTATCTTCCATCAAACGGATATATACAGATTCGTTTGACAGAAGCCCGTACTATTTCACTGCTTTGTCTGGAACGGGAGACACGACGGATACCATCTACAACAGTCCAGTTGGCACACTGTTGATCTCACCTAAAGGAAACTCCTCTGATAAAGAGGTAGGCGATCGTATAGAGGCCATCTTCAATACTGCTACATTGATGGCATTTGCCCGCGTTCCTGGCGCGGCGAACGTTACCATAACAACAACGACTTCTGGTCCGATTTACGTCTACCATCCGCTAGTCTTGCTCATATTGCTAATTCCTTTCTTTGCTACTGTTTTGGGGACATATCGCCGGCTAAGGATCGAGGGGAATAGTCTATGCCCCGGATACGACCCCGTTGAGATTGCTAGACGCGGGCCTGTCCAGGGAATCAACGACTGGAATGGAGACAACCTTGCTGGTACTGACACGGTAAATGACAAACAGGTTACAATGCTGTCAGGAGATGATGATAATCAGCAGAGCTATGGCTTACGTGTACTGTAGAATAGTCTCAGAAGAAAGCTCTCATACCCGAATAGTAATTAATTTTTTTTCGTTTCCTTTTTATCCTGCAACGGCTATGGCAACGGTTCCATCAGCGGTGCTGATCGAGGCAGTAACAAGGGTCTACACATGTAGTCAGGCGCCACTGCAAGGTCATTGCGTAGCGAAGTGTGCAGACGGCATAACCGATGATCGAAACTCATGCTTCCTCGGACTAGTCTACAGCCATGAGTTTCCTTTGTATGTATACCGTTGGCAAACCCAAAGCACCTGGCGGGTCCAAGGCAAAGCCTAAGCCCGTCGGAAAACAAACCGAGGCAACTGCCAAGCTTAAGAAACTTGGAGGGTCCAAGGTGTCGATCTGTCGAAGAAGCGATGGTTGTAGTAACAACGGCGGTCAAAACCAGAACGCAAACCAAAATACACACCAACACCAACCAACAGAGGATGAAGTGGCAGTGGACCGCGCTGCCATTCCAGATGATGGACTGTCTCCTGCCTACGAGGCACATGTTGGAAATGATGAGCCACCGTTATATGAGGAGGCCACAGGCTCAAATTCGGGCCAACACCAAGATGACGAAAAGAAACATTGAACCAATTCCCTGAAATTCATGTAGAATTTTTGGAATCTATCCAAAGTTCCACTTGGCTTGATAAAGCAATAGGTCTGGTGGGCAATAGTGACGACTATAGCTAATCCATATTTACCTTCAGAAGCACATTAAGGATAAAGAGTTTCTTCCATCCTACTATGATAGTACTTATAACAACAACATTGATTTTGGGCTGTCTTGATGACCTGAGATTCAACGCACTTCGGTCAAACAATTCATATGGTTCAGTGGTTGAAAGCCGGGTTTGCAACCATTATTCGCAGCATTTCCTAAATTCTGTTGCCCGGCATCTACGGCCTAATTATCGGGAATTTCCTCTTAAGATCTATGCTAATCCAGGACTTTGAGGCTAAACATCGACCGGTCTATGTTTGTGTCTCTGAAGATACCTTATAATGCACAGGGAGCTAAACCTGTCAAACATACCCTGCCCGTTAGACATTCCATCGATCCCCTGACTAAGCATAGCTTCATAAAGTCAATTCTCGGAAATGGATTATGACAGGCGCTATATAAGGGATAACCGTGGAAGCTGGGTTAAGGATTTCCTTTTGCCTGGTTCGCCTAGTCTGTGACATGGATTCTATAGGCGAAATACGTATTTGTAATATCATGGGCTTGTATGATTTTGAGAGATATACGACCGGAGGTATTGCTCCAAGAAATCAACGGCGCATCATCAATCCGCTGTTGCTGATGGAGTCACTCGCCCCGCACAAAAGAACCCACGCTTCGGTTCCAGTATGCCCGAGCGTTAACTCGAAGTTGTTTTGTTAAATCCGCCCTCACAGAGCTGATACAGCATCAGTGTATTGTTGTTCACGTTCAATGTAGCATCAACTCTACCTCGAGTCACCATGGGTCATCTTTTAGCTATCCTCCCTTTCCCTGAGCCAGAAGGTTTTAGAGTCACAATACAGCAGAAGTTTCCTGCGTTACATGTTACATGGGTTCACCAACCCTACGGTATCACCAATTGGGACACTGCAAACAACATCGATGAAGGTGATGAGAGCTGCTGCATAGTTGATAACGAATCTCTGGACACTAGCTAACCTAATAAATGCACACTAGAACTTTTCAAAGACGCAACCATCCTCACCACATTGTCCGTTATTCCAAAACCAGAGCAAGCTCCGAAGTTGAAGTTTATTCAGCTACTCCCAGCTGGTGTTGATCATTTACTCGATGAACCCATTTTCAAAAAGGATGATATTCAAATCGCGACGACATCTGGTATCCATGCGCCCCAGATTGCGGAATGGGTTGTCCTGCAAATTCTGTCGTTTTCGCACCACGCACGCTATCTTGCGGACAGTCAGAGCAGGGGTGAATGGATTTCCCACAGCAAATTAACAGAATCCCAAGGCCCAGTCCGAGATATGACCATTACTCGGGTGGGCATCCTTGGCTATGGGAGTATAGGAAGGCAGATAGCACGCGTGTGCTGCAGTATGGGCTCAGAGGTCTTTGCTTTTACGGCGTCTCCACGAGATACGATCGAAAGTAGAGTTGACCCTGGCTTCTGCCTCCCTGGGACTGGAGATCCTGAAGGGCTTCTACCAACCAAATGGTTCCACGGGCTTCACAAGGCTTCAGTCCATCAATTCCTACAGCAGAATCTCGATGTCTTAGTTGTGTGTTTGCCTCTTACAGAGAAGTCCACGCATCTTATCGGTGAAGAGGAGCTCTCTGTGCTCGCCGAGCAAAACAGAGTGCGCCAAGGGCCCGGTACATTGATCATCAATATTGCTCGAGGCCAGATCATCCACCAAGAGGCCTTGATAGCGACACTGAAGAAGCCAGTGGAGGAAAGTGGCCTTCGAGGTGCAGCCCTGGACGTCACGGAGCCTGAGCCATTGCCCCAAGATAACGAGTTGTGGTATCTGCTCAACGTGGTTCTTCATCCTCATGTTAGTGGCTTGACAACTGAGCATCAAAACCGTTATAGGGCTGTGCTTGAGGAAAATCTGACTCGTTTCATGGAAGGAAGAGAATTGATGAATTTGGTAGAGAAGAAAAGAGGATATTAACATAGCCATTGTTCTTGTAGACATCCAAATTTGAAGAAAACGTCCCGAATTAACTGTTGTTTCTCCGAGATGCAAATGTAAACGGCGTAAGGCTTCGAGTAGCTTGACTCACACAGTAAATACAGTAATGGAAGATGGCAGACCCGACATCTCAACCTTAACGCAATTAATGACAATGTGAAGACCTCACCTATTGAAGATCTAAGCATAGCTACTAGGCTTAATTTATACTGATAGTAAACTCTTGATAAGCTTCCAAAGAAGATCCTCAACAGTACGGAATTTTATGGAAAAGATGCGTGTATAGTCTCTTGCTACTACTACAGCTTCGCATAAATACCCCCTTCAATCAGTCTTGACAGATGGGAAGGCGTTATGTCTTCCAGAGTCTGACAACCTGCGAGAGCCATTGTATGCCGAAACTCTGCTTGCAAGATACTCAGAGCCTTGAAAACACCTTCCTCGCCCCCTACAGATAAACCCCACAACGGAACCCGACCGACCATAACACCATCGGCTCCGAGGGCGAGGGCTTTGAAAATGTCGCTGCCCTTTCGAATGCCACCGTCGATCCATACTTGCAGCTTTTTATTCTGTAGCCCGCCAGCGGCGTTAACACACTCCGGAAGAGAGTCTAGAGCTGCCATAGCACACTCAAGCTGTCTACCACCATGGTTCGACACAATGATTCCTGTCACGTTTGCAGGTGATTGGATGGCAAGTTCAACATCTTCAGCAGTCGTGATGCCTTTCAGCCAGATATCCATTTGTGTGATTGACCGAAGCCACATAAGATCCTTGTCCCAAGTAATGGAGTCATCTTCGAAGTGATCAGCATTCCTATCAACAATATATCGAAGCAGCCGGAGATGACCTACCATTGACGTTTGAATCCCCCAAGCTCGACTCATCATCCTTGACGACATGTTGAATAAGTGGCCTGACCTTGTCCTTCCCAAAATTCGGGAGGCTCAGGTGGTGTGGTAGTTTAAAGTCATTTCGTGACATGTTGTATCTATTGCCGAGCTTAGGTGTGTCGCAAGTGAGCATGACAGCCTTGTATCCCGCGCGCTCTGCACGCTTCACAAGATCAATCGTCGTCTTGCGGTTTTTGAATATGTACAGCTGAAGCATGTACACATTGTTCCGCACCTCATCCCCAGCCCCCTTCACATCTTCAAGCGAGGTGGTCGCAAAAGTCGAAACCCCCATGAATACGCGGGCCCGAGCGGCTGCTCTCGCAGTTGCCTTCTCGCCCTCGGGATGGGCCATGCATTGCATTCCGGACGGAGCAACGGCGAGCGGGAAGGACATTGATCCGCCTATCATCTCTTTTTCACTCTTCACCTTGGATACGTCTCTCAGAACTCTAGGACGGATTTTATATTTGCCAAAGGCTGACAAATTAGACGTATGAGCTAGTCCATCCTCCGAGCCGTCGTTGAAATACTCTGAAACGTTTGTTAGATGCAAGAAGGGAAGTACTAAGAGAGTTTGAGAAGGATGAGCGGTAGTTACCTACCTAGTACTGATTTGCTAAGTATTTGGTTGGCTCTCTTTTCGAGATCACCTATACAGAGGATGTCAGAGAGGCTCATGTTGAAAGCCAGTGGAGTATTTTAGTTCGACTCATTCGGTGCCTTTCCCGTTATGTCGTGAAGAAAGGACTTGACTAAGGAACACGAAAAGAGCGCCATATATTGACAAGATGCTCTCCATAGAAGGAACTCGACGTCGGTCCTTCGAGTCCGAGCGAGGAGAAAAGTCCTATGTTGGCGTAATGATAAGCCGATTGCCGGAACGCCGAGCTGGGGGCGTGTGTTCGTTTCTCCACAAGACTTTCCGGCATGAAGATACACCGTGGCCTAGTTGGCAACCGAGAGCGGAGAATAGAATGACAAATTCCACCGAGTGACATGCTTCACTCGGCCTAAAACCATCAGTCCGCCTCCGGGTTTAGCAATCTTTCGCAACGGCAATAATCCGTGATTTTCGTTTCTCTTTTACTCTCTAACGTCCATCGACTTCTACGAGCTCACATCCAATTCTAGAAATTCAGGGAGACTGGTCCGTCATTAGGGGACAGGGGGAGAAAAGTAACCGAAGACTGAGGTTTTGATAGGACTACTCTTGATACGTGATAAAACTATATGAATGACAAAACTTAATTACTTCTCCTGAAAATCCTTGTCCGTATGCATTTCCAAAGCTTTCACCGGGGCCGGGTTAAACAATAATTCTGAAGAAACCAACTTTGCGTTAGGGTTCAACTCCAGTCCAAACCCAGGCTTGTCAATACTGCTGATGTGAAGATAGCCGCCCTCTGGAATTGGCTCATTAAGGAACAAGTTCCCAAACACTGGTAGTATGGACTTTCCATCGGCACTAGCAGCAACGTATTCCTGGAAGGGACAATTGATTTGGGAGAAGGTGAAATGGTAGCTGTAGGGCCCGCTTGCGTGAGGCACGACTGGGATATCGTATGCCGCAGCCAAGGCGGAAACCTTTAGCAGTTCCGTAAGTCCTCCGACCCAAGTGACATCTGGCTGCAGAATGTCGACATTTCGTCCCTCCACGAGCTTCCGCATTCCATATCGGGAGTACTCGTGCTCTCCGTGGGTAAACTTAACTCGTGGATGTGCTCTCTTGAGCATAGCGTAGCCGTCAAAATCATCAGGAGGTAGACACTCCTCCCACCAGTCGACATTGAGACCTTCCCTTGTGGCAGCCGATACAAGGTCGATGGTGTATGAAACGTCGAGCGCCATGTAGCAATCAACTCGGAGAGGGAAGCTGGATCCCACCAACTCACGGTGCTTCCTGATGAAGGCCAGGTTTTTCTCTAGCCCATTCTGACCTTCGCTAGGACCAAAGGGCAACGCAATCTTACCGCCCGTAAACCCGAGCTCCTTCATGCTGGCAGGTTGCGGGCCCGTACAATAAAATTCAAGGCGCTGCTTTGTGGCACCTCCTATGAGCTTATACACTGGCTCTTTGCGGATCTTGCCAACAAGGTCCCAGAGTGCCAAATCAATGACCGAGATGGTAGCCAAGGCGAGACCTTTCCGGCCATAGAACATGGAACCACGGTACATGAGCTCCCACAGGTTATTGGTGTCTCTGGGGTCTACTGGGGTTAGCATTTCCAGCGTTGATGAAAGACTCTTTCCCACATACCTGCTCCTATTAAAAACCTTTTGAAATGGTTCTCAGCCAACCAGCTTGCCGGGGGTCCGCCAAAACCCGTGGCGAAACCCTTGGTCCCATCCGTAGCTTCGATCTCAACAAAGAGAGAACCAAGAACATTGACACCCCAGCTGGTTCGGGACCCTCTATATTTGTCCCATCTTGACATTGGTGTCGCAATGTCGCTATCCACCAGCCAGTGACCAGACTCTACCTGAGAAACAACTGTTAGTAGCGCTTTGTTGATAAGGACGGGTGCCAGCATACATTGTGATAATCACCACCATTGCCTTTCTCATCAATGATATAGGTTCTCAAACTCTTGATCGTTGGAAAAGGGTTTGCCATGATAGCTAATGAATTTGGTTCTCGACGCAGCCAACTCTGCTCGGGGCCTGGTGGATGGCTACAGTATCTAACTGAACTTGTTCTATTTGTACCTATTAACACGTGTACTCGGGCTAATTCTAGATTCACCGCGGCCTGTCATAACCAGTTCGGACCAATGTTAGGTTCAACGAAGTACCACGACCCCAGTCCAGCGACAGCGGTGCATCATCACCCCGTTGCAGATGAGGCGATATTAGTGGCAACACGCACAAGGAACGAAGCTAAACCGCACAATTCACAATGCCACCAATCGCCGCCCGTAAAGCCCAATTTCTGATCCGTGAGCTTCTCCTGATTTGTGGGCCTTATTAAATGAATGATTTTCCGGGGAATCTGGGGAGGGCGGAGATACTGGACCTCATACTGACCCTACGGCTCTAGGATTTCTTACATATTTAAGACACCTTCGTGACGACTGTTATCTTTCTGCATCAAGTAACAGCTTTTAAATCAACCCTATATCGAAAAACAACACGGTGTATTATACTTTACAATGCCACTTTGGAAACACGATATCCGCGGTAAATGGCTGGTAGCTGCTATCACAGGTCCGCGCAATGCTCAAACTCTCAACAATCCGATCTAGAGCTGACCAAACAAACAGCATGTACTTGCCAGGGCTTCGTGATGTTCGGCTATGATCAAGGTATGGCTCACTTGCGACTTCAAAACATAAAATAGTTTCCAACTTACGCGACCATAGGTGTCATGAGTGGCATCATTGGTGCCGACAATGCTTTCGGACGATATTTTAATAGCCCCGACGCAAACGCCCAAGGGAATATCACAGCCTTGTTCGACGTGGGTGATGGTCCACTCTGGCCATACTTGCCTCGCTAATAGAGGGATGAGCAGATAGGTGCTGTAGTGGGAGCGATCTTGAGCTTCAACATTGGAGAGATCTTGGGGCGAAGGAGGATGATAATGCTTGCGGGCAGCGTCTTGATCATTGGCACCGTCATACTTGCCAGTTCTACTATCGTGGGCCAACTGATTTCTGGGAGAATTATCACAGGAGTGGTAGGTAAACTGGAGCTGGAGAGTCAAATACCAATTGCTGACTTGATACTTGCCAGGGCATGGGTATCAACTGCGCCACGTCGCCGGTATATCTTGGAGAATGCTGCCCTCCCAAGAACAGAGGTGCTATTCTATCAATCCAAGGCTTGATATCCATTGCTGGTATGCTACTCGGTAAGTCATGCCTACTATCACCCCAAATCAAAGCATCTACTAATAACAACAAACAAGCCTACTGGCTCGACTTTGGCACCAGCTTCTACGAAACCGATTTCCAATGGAGATTTCCTCTCGCCTTCCAGGGATTCTTTGCCATATGTCTCATCATCCAAGTAATTGGTCTACCCGAGTCCCCACGATGGCTTGTGATGAAGGACAGAAACCAAGAGGCTCAGGCGGTACTTGCTGCACTTCATAACCTACCAGAGGACCATACGGAGGTTCAACTCAGCCTTCAAGAAATCCACACTGCGCAGGAACTGGTTTCTCGAGGAGGCCCATTTCACTACAAGGAGCTCTTCACCGGTGGCAAACTCCAAAATTGGAGAAGGACTGCCCTGACCGTCGGCATCATGATCATGCAGCAGTTTACTGGGGCCAATATGATGTAAGAGATCGAATATTCAACTGGCGAAATTTCGCCCTAACGGAGGTTTTAGAAACTATTACGCTCCAGTCGTCTACCAGAACACGATGAAAATTTCTCGACACACATCTCTCATCTTAGGTGGATGTACGGCAGTATCCTATCTTATTGGGTCGTTCATTTCTCTATTCACTACAGATTATCTCGGGCGCCGGCTTGTGCTCATGTGGTCATCTGCTGGCTTGTCCATGTGCTTCGCCGTAGCGAGCATCCTACTCTCCTTCGGCACAGTAGGCGCTGCATATGGTGCGGCTGCCATGATATTCCTTTTCCAAACATTCTTAGGGATTGGCTGGCATCCCGTTGCTTGGTTCTACCCTTCCGAGATCAACACGACCCGTCTCCGCGGGCGTGCCACAGCGATCACAGCCGCCTCGAACTGGATGACTACGTTTGTAGTGGTCAAAATTACACCAATAGCTATCGGTCAGTATTATTATATGTGCAACTCCAGATATCGTGCGCTAACAGCCGAGCGAAGCCAATATTGGGTGGAAGACGTTTATTATTTTCGCAGTCTTAAACGCGTTGTGGATTCCAATCATCTACTGCTTCTTTCCCGAGACAAAGGGCCTTTCTTTAGAGGACATCGACCACATCTTCGAGAAAGGTGGTATCACCGGGGGCGTTCTTACATCCAAGGGCGGCCGTACTGTGATGCCTAACCAACACCGTCAAGAGGTTGGTTTGGAGATAGAGGGGAAGGGTTTGGGTGGCCCCTCTGTGATTCATGTAGAGTCGTGACGGAGAGGAGCAAGACTTTAGAGCTGTAGAGACTTGAAACGCATATTGTTCGCTTCTCTGGGTTGTCTAACCGGCCTACAATTCAAGATGCTTAGAATGCCCAGCACAGTAGAAGAAAACATTGCCCAAGATGTTTTGGCCTATTTCCTGAAAACAGGGGAACCGAAACTATTTTCACTAGTGCTAGCTGCCTTTGAAATTAGCATCTTCATAATTCCCCTGAATTTTACAAGACGTGACATCACTGGTGCTATCATCAGTGCTCTCTTTCACAATGTCATAGAAGGTGGTTGACTGCTGCCTCATGCTTGTGATTTTGAATAATCCGACTACCATCAGTTCTCCAGTCTAGCATGCTCAAGGAATTGATGGTTTACATGTCTTATGGGGCACCTAGATTCGGCTATACACGTGATGTGGAGGTTCCCCGCATGGAGCCGCGAGTTGTGTATAAAAGTATTCTCTACTCCGCATCGTATACCCCGGAAATTTCCCACGTCAGCGTCCAGTCGACCCAGATTTGATAACCCTGAATTGATGGAAATCGAAGGCCTAGCCTGCATTCCAGCACAAGAGAATGGAGCCGCCCAAGAAGAAACAGAAATTGCCTCTCAAAACGTATGTCTAACCTATGGCGGACTATCAACGGCCCGGAAATTGATTCAGTGTCATAGATGTGAAGCTTGCAAGCATAGAAAGGCGAAATGTGATAGAGGCAATCCAACCTGCGAGGCCTGTAAGAAAAGAGGTATGGAATTCATGACCTAGGTTGGGTTCTTATTGTCTTTGGAGGTTAACCTTGTTATGATGCATACCAGGTATCGAATGTGTTTACCGAGAACGGGAACAGCCAGGCCTTCGGCCAGGGTTTGGCAAAGACCTGGAACAACGCCTGTGCAGAATGGAAGATAGTCTCCAACAAATCCATCAAACACTACAGGAACAGTCACAAGACCGCAAGAGAGAATCAACTGGGGAATCTTACCGTGAAAACTGCGTCCAGCCCGCGAGCCTTCTACCTCAAGGGGATGTGACGATTTCTCTGCCCGAAAACCCAGAAGAAAACTGCGATGACAGTATAGCCATTTTCCCTATGGAAAACTTTGACCAAAACGACCAACCCGACCTCCCTCCACCTCAGATCTTGGAAGCACTGAAAGACATGTATTTCCAACATGGTCACTCATGGATGAACATTCTGGATGCTTCTCAATTTGAAAGGAATATGTTCAATCCGGACCAAACAATATTACTGCACGCGCTTGTGGTATTCGGATTCAAGTACTGGACTGATTCATTCCCGGACTCGAGGATGCGGCAACAATACACAGACAGGTCAAGGGAGAAAATACTCAGTTTGGCCGTGAATGAGATATCATTTCCATCGGCTCAGGCGCTTGCATTCCTCGCTTTCGATGCTTTAGGCCAAGGTCCTAGCAGCAAAACCCTGAATGTCATGTCGTTGCTTACTACGGCCATTGGCCAGCTTGGGCTGGTCCGAGCTGTAGTTGAGGACAATGAACGACGAACTGAGTCGCCTACTCGAATGGTGAGAAGCCAAGTTCATGAGTGTCGGCCTCGTGAAAACGAGACTGTCCAGCAGCCTTGTTTGTTTTGGACGGTTTATGTTCTTGATCGAATCATTGGCGTATCGCATGGCTTTGAATGCAGAGTCGCACCAAACTTGTTTCGTAGGACAGTGGTTGACAAGGACGAAGTCTTAACCCCAGCAAGGCGGGTTGAGGTTTTGATCAGCGACGTGAGAACGAAAACTGGGAGGGCTGGTCTGTCAAAATCCTTCTGTCTTCTCGTGGAAATTAGCACACTGATTGAAAGGGTGAATGAGTTCATCATGCGCCCCGTGAACCTCCGCGACTTTGCTCAGTCCCAGGAGTGGAAGAGCCATTTCCGGGCACTGGATGCAGCGCTCTGCTCCTGGAAAGAGGCACAACTAGCGACTCAGCAAGAATCATTAGGCGAGTTTGACCCTGTACTAACTACATGTAGAGCAATATTTCATACGTGAGTGTTATTTTGTGCTCTTCCTCGAACGCCAGGATGCTGATTTAGCCACAGTGCCATCATTCGCTTGCAGTCGGTGGCTGCATTTCCGCCAAAGACATACTCCCACTTCTCAGCATCGTCACTTGCCCCAAGCAGGTGCGAGAGGGAGATTCAAAGCATGTGTAGGTTATGCGAGTCCTTGCAGCCCAGCCAATATTCGAGTCTAGGCCCCCTCTTGGTATTCGCCGTCTGGGTTGCTGCGCGCAACATGGTGACGCTCTGGACCTCGGGCTGGGAGGAGAGGACTTCAGCCGTGCCACCGGAGCTTACTACCCTCAGAGAGACTCTCTGCACTCTGGCTGAATATTGGCCGTGCGCACAGCGTTTTACAGCGATGATCGACCTCGCTGTGGACGCGGCAAACCAGGCCAATGAGCTCTCGACTCTTGCAATATTTAATGACGTGTCTAAGACAGCTTTCGGGCTGCAAAACGTTCTCGGTCCCCGAATACAGCACAATCAAGGTGCGGAGATGGCCCAGCTATGGGATTTGTTCTCTTTGCCAGGGATAGATGGAAATAACTCGTTTTTCTAGGGCTAAATGAATGAGATAACTGAGGTGAGTTTCAATCTAGAATATGAAATATTTAAAACTATTTTTCTGTTACCTATATCCTTACTCTTAACATGATCTAGTCTTATTTGCTTGAATGAGTTGGTGTTTCCATATTTAATATAAGTCAATTGGCTTTATTATAATTTATAACGAATTAATTACGAGTCAATGGGGTCTCTACTCTTGTTGCAAGCCCAGAAGCTTGGCATTCAGCTATGGCGATCCGTGGAAGCAACAACATCAATTTGCCAACAAACCAGCTTGGGGAAATCTCGATACGAGCTCGCGTGCTACCAGCATTCTCGAATTGCTAGACACGGGATGTTGATGTGGAGACCAATGCAGAATATGCTTGCAAGTATTGGTTTCTATACGCCGCCAGCCCCGGATCGACCGGGGGAAGATGCAGTGAGACCGACCAAATGATTCCATGCATGAGGAAATTACCGCTATACGAATATTGAAAAGTGCGGCCTATGAAAACCCAGTCTGTGCTCACTCGCAAGGCAGCCACAACATAAATAAAGCGCTGACCCTTTCACCTAGCCGCTGATCCTTTGATATTGCCTAAACAAACGGGAAGAAGTGCACCGAGGGAGCGGACAACCTGTATTGAATACAAGCAAGATGCGTCTCTGTGTACTTCTGGCTATCATTCAAGTAGTGCTCGGTATTCCGACTCTGCGAACCGAGCCTGCTCCCCTATTCCTACGTACCGAGGATACTGATGTCAACGCTAATCGCTATATCATCAAGTTCAGAGACGCAAAATCTCGAAGATTAGTAAATAACGCCATAAAAACGCTTCAGATTGCCCCTGACCATACATTTGAGCATGTTTTCAAAGGGTTCTCCAGCAAACTGTCTGTAGAAACTCTGAACACCCTTCGCAACCATCCCGATGTAAGCAATGCTTCTAATCAAGCAAAAACTTCCATTATGATACTTCAGTTCTGACTGTGGAATAGGTTGAGTACATTGAGCAAGACTTCACTGCCTCAGTGGATGGCTTTATTGATCAAGATGACGCACAATGGGGGCTCGCGCGAATCTCTCATCGTGAACCCAATTTCTCTACTTATACATATGACAGTAGTGCCGGTGAGGGAACCTGCGCCTATGTGCTTGATAGTGGAATTGATGTTGCACATCCTGTAAGATCTCTCCCTGGGCTTCAGTAATACCCTTCCACCCACGGGTGGCTTCCCGGACTGGCGTTGTTAATGCTTTCTTAGGATTTTGGAGGTCGGGCCAGCTGGCTTGCCAATTTCATTGATTCGTCGAATCGTGACGGAAATGGTCATGGGACGCATGTAGCAGGCATCATCGGCTCCAACACATATGGTGTTGCAAAGAAAACAACACTCTATGCTGTGAAAGTGATTGGTAACGGCGGCATGGGAACAACATCGAGCATGATTGCTGGCCTTGAGTTTGTGCTCGCTGATGCTCCAACGCGCCACTGCCCAAATGGTGTCGTTGCCAATATGTCGTTGCGAGACAAGCCATCAGTATCACTCAACGCTGCCGCTGCCGCTCTAGTTAGCAATGACATCTTCCTCGCGGTATCGGCGGGAAATAACAACCTCGACACATCGAGCCAGTCTCCGGCATCTGAGCCGACTGTTTGTACCGTTGGCGCCACAAACTCCACGGATGCTCGCTGGGAATACTCGAACTTCGGCCCTGGGGTAGATGTCTTTGCGCCAGGCGCGTCCGTCATGTCTACATCTCCTGGTAATTGGACGGTAAGTAATGCCAACCAGCAGCACAATGAAAGGCAAAGCTGATAACTACGTAAAGAGTGTCAAGTCCGGGACATCCCAGGCTTCGCCCCATGTGGCCGGGTTGGCTGCCTACCTCGCCGCCATGGAGGGATTTCCAGGAGCTGATGCGCTCTGCAATCGGATTAAAGAGCTTGCCACGGGCGGAATACTGTCGAATATTCCTGATGATACTGTTAACAAGATTGCCTTCAATGGAAACCTTAGCGGTTAATCAATTGTTATCATAGCACGAGAGGTTTCCATCGATGGTGTAGCTATGATAACTTGAAGACGCCAGCCGATTTGCGTAGTACCCCAAAGCTAGCTCAATTCACTATTTGAGCTAACAGAGGAAGGTGTATTCATTACTTAAGTGATGGTATAGACTCAGTGTGCATTACAGGGCTCGGTATAGCAAGATACACATAAAATATTCGAAGATTCCGAGACTTCGGCGAAGAGTGAACCCTAATATTAGTTTACGGACAAACATCAGACATTTCCACTCATCCAACGCTGTCAGCATAATGGCAATTCCGACAATAATAATTTAGAAAGGGGGAGAAGCAACATATCATTGGTCGAAGTGTTCCCGAAGGTTGTAGGCTGCCTGAGTGCTGATAGAGGACCTTGAGTCAAGAATACATACACCGTCTGACAAACATTACTTGAACCAAATCCTTTTCAACCGGCGTCTTTTTGAAGCCATGACTCAAAGTTCCAATCTAAAGCCCGTCAATAACCTTGAGCATGAAGAAGCTGCTCTTCGTCCGTGACTTGGTTGGCAGCCGCCCACTTCTTCTCCATGTCGGAGCCCGTCTCCGGTGCCATGAGGCCGTTAACTCTCCAATAGTCGCGATTGGCCTCATATATGGCCAGCTCCCACTCGGCCTTCTTCAGCTTCAGGATTGGCCTGAGGATACTGTCAAGAGCCTTCAGAAAGCCCTCCGAGGCCTCCCTATTGGGGAACCCTTGGGCAATGTGATAGATGGAAAGAGTAGTCAGAAATGCAGAAGGATGAGAGGGATACTCTCCTCCGGCAAAGATGCTATTCTCTGGCAACTCGAAGAAATGCGCATGACAGTAGAATGCGGGAAGGCCGATGGTCTTGTAGATTTCGACCATGCCATTTGCAATGCGGTGCTTATCTTCGACGGTGAAAGTACCGGCGGTATGATGAAAGACCCACTTCGGCATTTTGGCGGAGGGAGCAGAAGCTTTGGTTGAATGTGTTGATGTGTTGATAAATAGTTGTTATGTGACTCTGACTTGGGTCAACCAGCGACTTTGCCTGCAAACTTGGCTCCTTTAATAGTTTTCTCTTTTTCTTTTTCTTTTTATTACCATCACCATCTCCTCCTTACTGACCCGTTTTCTTCGGACATAGGAGAGACTAAGGGTGGAAAATAGGGGCTTGCGCTGGAACCTGCGATCATCATTTGATACTTTGGGCCGCGCAATGTACGACGGAGTCATTATGTGACCTCCCCGACGGCCCCGCCTGCACGACGTATGATGTCCCAAACTATGACGGGTGATTGATACCGAGGCACCCATATTCATTAACACGGGCATGATTACTATTTCGATATCCTGCTACCGAGGAAGACGTTAAAATACCTCGGCGGTCAGAAGCAATGCCGGGTTTTCTAGGAGTCGTACTATTCCTAAGCCCCGTTATCGCTAATTTGCACACTGTTTGAAACTTAGCTAATTAAGGGTTTGTAGAAGCGGAGAAGCTTGTAAGTAGCACGATTCTTTCTAGAACGATATATATACGCTCGTGCCTCAGTCAATTTACTGGAGGCTCGATTCTATAGTCACTTTAACGTTCCCCATCCCGGAAACACTCCAATAAAGAATCATTTTTTGTTCGACTTCATATCATAACCACCATGTCTTCTCTCAGATCTGCCGTGTACGTGGCACCTCCAATCCCCTTCGAGAGCTATAGGCACCTACCGTACCTACTAGCTAGTACCTAGGTACTATGTTAGTACTGGCTAACGCTTTCACAGTGATCTATGCCTGAGATAAAATCCAATACTTTAGTAACATGGGTAGAAGGATTAAGTTCAATATGAGTTAATTGTATTAGGCGACTCTTTTCCATCGTCCATTGTCGCCCGAAATTAAATATCAAGACCTGAGAAATCAAAAACTCAAACACGAGTACCCTACGTACTTGCTGCAGCTTCCGCCTTGCCCATGCTATCCAGAGCTTTTGTTATAAGGTCCTGTGTCTCTTTGTCCGAGATTTCACTCGAGGGTTTCTGCTGGCAATCTTGCAGGAACTGCTTCCATTGTGGCCAGAATTCAGGTTTAAATTGATTAAACCGAACTTGTCTGTTCTCTTTGCGGCGGAGTTGAACATCTAGCAAGACCTTCTTTGGAGCATAGATAAGCCACATGCA
Organism: Clonostachys byssicola; assembly: GCA_902006505.2. Lineage (NCBI taxonomy): Eukaryota > Fungi > Ascomycota > Sordariomycetes > Hypocreales > Bionectriaceae > Clonostachys > Clonostachys byssicola. Next base: position 1,086,870 of record CABFNO020001476.1, read on the forward strand.
GGCTACTCGGACATCTTGCCTCGTAACTTGGCGTGTCTCATCGAACATGCATGTCAGGCGAGGCAAGCTCCAGGAAATATCCCCCTGGAAATTTTGGAATTTGACTTCCGCCAGTTGGGCATAGAAGGCTGATAAGTTGACGAAATCTTGATTTCGTGACTCGTCTTCGCTTGTAACACCAGCTAAAATAAAATAAAGGAAAACGAGTCAGACAATCGCCTCTAGGTCTGTATTGATGTAGGTGGATGGGTGGTCGAACTCACAGTTTCGGAGCCAGACCTCGGCCAAATTTATTGCCAACCGAGGCATTCCTGTCCAAAATTGGGCATCGTCCGGCTCCTTGAGCCTTAATACGGTTCCATTTGTGGGATGGGATACGATGTCTTGCCCTAGCCGTACGGTAAAATCAACAAGCTTAGATTGTTCGCTGTGCGGCAGGCGACTGCCCAAAGCGATGATAAGGGCGGTCACAGTATCGGCATGTATCCACAACGCGTCATATCCATTTGTCTTGGGAGAAGAGGCAGCCTCGGAAGCAGCCGCCTTGGTTAGGGCGACAGTCTCATCAACTGCATCGGCTGCTGAGAAGGCATCTTCAGTGATCATCTTGATGAGAACATCGCGCTCTGCACACTTGTTGAGCTATTGGCGGTGTTAGTCAGTATTCTCTCTTCTTCGATATCGTGTTCTTTTCTAATGCACGCAGGGTGACATTGGGCAGAAGATTGCCTCACCAAATCATCGAGCCTACGTGCCAGTTTCAAGGCAGCCGGGTTTTCAGAGGTGTCAGCCATGAGACGCAACGAGATGGGATAGGATGGGATGGGCTGTGATGCGATGCGAATTCTGAAATTAGAATGGACAATATGCGGAGAGGGCCGGGACCTGATTGCGGGTAGCCGAAGGAGGACAGGCAACAAGTTGATTCTGGGTACATTTACATTTATAGATGGAGGGAGAAATATATGGAAGACCGGAGACAAATCCCAACTATGGGCCGGGGAACCAGAACCCGTTCCAGAGAGTCCCAGCCGGTCGAATCATCGTGGATCAGAGACCTCCCCATGCCTTGTATGGTGGCATAACCCATGATGGGCAAGGCGGCTCGGGTTTCCGACCACTTTTCACACCAGCGAACGCAAACTCAAACACGAACACGAACGCTCAGAGCTCCGGAAGTTCATCCGGTCAGCCGGCCTCCGGACAAGCGCCAACGCCAGCAGAGGCCCTAGCACAGCAGAATGCTGCAAAGGCAGAGGCACAGAAGAAGCCCGAAAAGGCTGAGGCGCAGGAGAAGACCGAAAAGGCTGAGGCGCAGGAGAAGACCGAAAAGGCCCCAGAACCAGCAAAGGCTGGAGAGTCTTCAGGCCAGCAGAATTCCGGACAGTCATCGGAGCAGCCAAAACCTGCGTCTGGGTCAGATGGAAAGCCAGAAAACAAAAAGGCAAGGCGAAAAAGGCTCCAAGCAGAAGCTAAAGCCAACAAGGACGCCCAGAACCGAAAGGACAAGGGTCCCGATAAGGATTCAAAAGACCCCCCGCCGCCAGGCATGTGCGCCAGAAACGCTGGTGGCTCATGTTCAATAAATTCAGCTAAGAAGAATGCTCCCACGGAGAAGGGTGCTTTGAATAACAAGTCCACTGACAAAGCAAAGGATGGCTCCAAGAGTATGGCCAAGGGAGGAGTCGCCATGAACCAAAAGACGCCCGTCAAAGCCATGGCTCGTCCCCAAGACAAGACTGGTCGACAAGGAAAGGCCGCCGACTCTAAGAATGCTGCTAAATCAAAGGCTCCTAGAAATGGCAATACAAAACTCAAGGCTGGCCCCAAGCAAAATGCAGCTAGCAAAGGGAAGATGACCGCTAAAGGCAAGGCTGGTCGCAAAGGAAAGACACCTGGCAGAGGCGGTAAGGGTAGCGCCAAGAACACTGCCAAAGCAAAAGCCTCTAGTAAAGGCAAAGGGAATTCCAAGGCCAAGATAAATCAAAAGTCGCCCAGGAAAGGAAACTCCGCTGGCAAAGGAAAGTCTGCGCCAAAGGGAAAATCCTCTTCCAAAGGGAAGGTTGCGACAAAATCAAAGACTGGCTTGAATGGAAAATCTGCTAAAGCAAAGGGTTCCAAAGGAAAGGTTTCTGCTAAGAATAAACCAAAGGCTGCTCCCAAAAGGAAGTCCCCCGCGAGAAATAAGGCGAAGTCTTCCTCTCAAGCAAAGACTTCCAAAGGAAAATCTCCTAAGAGGAAAGCTGTTGGGAAAAGCAAAGCGAAGACTTCCAAAGCAAAGGTTTCCAAGGGCAAAGCTGCTCAAGGGAAGTCTCATGCTAAGAATATGGCAAAATCTTCCTCTAAGCCAAAGACCGCTAAAGCAAAGTCTCCCAAGGGTAAAAGTCCTGGAAAGAGCGGAGTGAAGGCTCCCTCTAAAGCAAAAGCTTCCAAAGTAAAGGCCCCGAAAGGAAAAACTGCTAAAGGGAAGTCACCAAAGGGAAAGGTCCCTAAGGGAAAAGTTGCTACAAAAAGCAAAGCAAAAGCTCCCTTTAAAGCAAAGGCTTCCAAAGGAAAGTCACCCAAAGAAAAGTCGCCTAAAGGAAAAGCTCCCTCTAAGGCTAAGGCGAAAACTCCCTCCAAATCAAAGACTCCCAAAGGCAAGGCTCCTAAAGCGAAGGCCGTTAAAGGAAAGTCGCCTAAAAGGAAAGCTCCCTCTAAAGGAAAAGCTCCCTCTAAAGGAAAAGCTCCCTCTAAAGGAAAAGCTCCCTCTAAAGGAAAAGCTCCCTCTAAAGGAAAAGCTCCCTCTAAAGGAAAAGCTCCCTCTAAAAGAAAAGCTCCCTCTAAAGGAAAAGCTTCCAAATCAAAGACTCCTAAAGGCAAGGCCCCGAAAGCAAAGACTTCTAAAGGAAAGTCGCCCAAGGGAAAAGCTCCCTCTAAGGCTAAGGCGAAAACTCCCTCCAAATCAAATACTCCCAAAGGCAAGGCCCCTAAAGCGAAGGCCGCTAAAGGAAAGTCACCTAAAGGAAAAGCTCCCTCTAAAGCAAAGGCTTCTAAAGCTAAACTTCCTAACGCGAAGAAGTCTCCCGCTAAGGTTAAAGCAAAAACTCCCTCTAAATCAAAGACTCCTAAAGGCAAGGCCCCTAAGGGGAAAGCTCCAAAGGGAAAAGCCCCGAAGGGAAAAACTGCTAAAGGTAAGTCTTCCCTTAAGGCTAAGGCGAAGGTTCCCTCCAAAGCAAAGATTCCTTCCAACGGGAAAGGAAAAGGTGCCCCTAAGGCTAAAGCCCCTGGTAAGGGAAAGAGTAAAGCGAAAGCTACGCCAAAGGCAAAAGCCGCCTCTGTGAAAGCTACTCCTAAGGCTAAAGTCGCTGCCAAGGGTAAGGCTGCGACCAAGGGTAAGGCTACAGCTAAAGCCAAGGCTGCACCAAAAGCAAAGGCTGCTCCCAAAGCCAAGGCTTCGACCAAATCCAAGGCTGCACCCAAAGCCAAGGCTACGACCAAATCCAAGGCTGCACCCAAAGCAAAGGCTACAAAGGCAAAGGCTGCGGCCAAGCCAAAAGCTGCTCCAAAACCAAAAGCTGCTCCAAAACCCAAAGCTGCTCCAAAACCAAAAGCTGCAAAGGCTGCTCCTAAAAAAGGTAGAAGGAGCGAACATTAGTAGCAGTCCTTCTCAACCACTCTAATACCTCAAGGCTATCTATCCCCCTCTTATTATCTTTTTTAGTCTTTTATATAAATTATTTATTTTTCTATTATTATATTTTATATCCTCTTTTATTAGTTTATCTTAGTAATTCACCTGCTTATATAAGCCTAGATCTTATAGCCAGGCTATATCTTTAAGCTTAAGATATAGAGGTTTAATAATATAAGTAATTAGAAATAATCTCTTTAATCTCTAGCTAGTTAATCTATATATTAATTATAAATATATATAGAATTATATACTTAGTTAAATAACTATAATAGTATATACCTTATAACCTAATATTAAACTAATATTAGTAATCTTTTCTTTATAGGATAATTAGTTATAATAATAATAAGAAGATAAATAAATATAGTATATATAATAAATAAAATATAAGATTAAGAGATTATTTAATTAGTATAACTAGTATTATATATATAGCTATATTATTAAATATATATTAATTAAGTAAATAATAGGGAAAAATTTATTAATTATAATAATAATAGGAAATAATATATTATAGATTTAAAGCTTTCTTTTTATCTACTTATTTAAATAAATAAACTTAATAATAATTACTCTAAATAGATATTATATATCTATTTTAAATAGAATTTAATATAAAAGAAAGATAAAATATATATATTAAAGGTTAGATAGATTAAATAAATATAAATTATAGTAAATAGAGATAAATTAAATATAGCTAGAGCTCTTATAGGCTATAATCTAGTTTAATAAGTATTCTCTAAATTAATAAATTAATTAGTAATTTACTATATTTAAATAATTAAGAGTATTTATAATACTAAATTAGTTATAATTTATAATTAATTAAACTTATTTAAACTTATTATTCTTTACTTTATTTAATAATTATATTTAATTAAATTAAGAATATTATTTATATATTTAAAAGAGCTAGTAGGTTTTAAAAATCTATAAGAAAATTATTTTCCTCTAAAAAGATTAAACTTTTCTTCTTTCTTTTTTAGTTTTTTTAGTTCTTTAGTTATTTATTCTTTTACTCTTTTATATAGTTTTTTATATATACTAGCTATATATTATTATTAATAATATATCTTCTAAGAAGGATAAAACTACTAAGAAGAGTACTAAAAAAGCTATTACTTCTAAGTATAAATATAGTTATTCTATTATTTATATAATTATTTAATTAACTAATAGCTCTTATAATAACTTATAAAATTAATAAGCTTTATCTAGTTCCTTATAAGATATATATTTATTCTTATCTCTCTAGTAA